>OZ012684.1:53579654-53645063 GCA_963942565.1 Maea johnstoni | reverse complement strand
ACTATACGCCACAGTGAGAAAGGCAGAGAAATCACGGCCAAACCCAGAGTGGCTCGACCGATAATACAAGACAGGTGGACACCTCAATGGTCTGACAAAAAATCACATGACAGTTGAACAGATGTACTTCTCCTCCAACCAGTTTGAATTGAGTTCCATTAATGTCGGTGAGATCATTGACTATTTTCATTGCATCATGGTACTTATACAAGTATTCTAAAAACTGAAAATGTATACTTGAGTTTCAAGTAGGATGCAATGAAAATACTTGGTTGCTATGAATAAATCAGAATAAAGTTAATGGTAGTTTCAAACCATCCATGTAACAATTGTCAAAGGGTATTCTTAGTATGATTGGCCAAAAAATAAAATCACCCCGATCTCTAAAGACTCTGATCAGCTGCACGTAAGTCACTTGGGTAAGTCAGTGGTTTTCCTGGGTACTTTGGCTTTTTTCAATATTATGGCAAAAGAATTGTCACCATGTAATGAAATTCAAAATTTTACCGAGTTCTTTTTGATAAGTATCATCTGGATACATTATTAAAATAATTTGATAACTAAGTATCATTTTGAGGTTGAAGTTCTAATTTGAATTGCAATCAACATCTATCCTTTCAACATTTTCAAAGACATTATTCCCAAAAGTCCTTTACCAAATGAGGCTTAGAATACCAAGGTAATCCTAGGATTTCCCAGGAAAATCTCAGTAACTCAGCTTCATCTGGTAAAGGAATTGTACTACCTTATATATATACCCTAGAGATGAATGGGTTAACCCATTTTTGCCTGTAGCAGCCAAAACCGCCTGACTATTTTGACGATATCTCTCTTACAAAGAAATATTTAGAAAATGTTTAAAGGAGAGTTGTTCATCAGAACTTTATCTACAACTCTCCTTCAAATATTTTGCAAATTTATGCTCCATTCCAAAGTTATTTTCTAAAGTATGACAGTTCCAGACGATACTCATCAAGTAGCTCTACAGGTTACACAACACCATTCCCCTTTCATTTGTTCTAGTCTATTAAAGGCTTTCTCAGGACATGATTTACAGGCGGGTCTCAGGTTTTCATTTCCACCTAGTGTAGTGTTAATGCCAGGAAATGTGAACCTTATTGCAAATGACATAACGCTGGGTGCCTCTTTCATCATAGCACTGAGCAGGTTTTAAAAAACTCTACAGAGCAATAGCAGCAGTAGTAGTAGTAGCAGTGGCATGAAATACAGCAGTTGCTTTTCATTCGTGATTGTTCACATTCATACTGTCTGCAATGGGCAACTTTTTACAATGGGCACATAATGAGCAAAATCAACATTTTAAGGAGCTGAGACTCTATGTATATAGATACAGGACTCAGTGCTCCAAAGAGGTTTGCAAAGTTTGAATGGCAAACACAAACTTTTGTAACAAAAAAGAGGAAAAAAATGGTCTGCCAAGCTTGGCTCAGACAAACTATAGCAGTAGCAGTACTAGTGGGACTAGACTAGCTCCTAGTCTATGATTTCATTAGATGATGCTTTTCTCTGTTCTGATCTCCATCATTTGCTTAATGTCTAGGTGTTAGTTCCTGTGGCTTGTGATAGATGGCACCATGGGTGGGCACACCGGTCAGTCAGAATCAAGAAATCCAAATGAACCCATGCTGTCCACCTGGTGAGCCAATATAGAACTAATATGGGTAGACATCTTAGAATGTTATAAAAACATTAGGTAAGTTATTAAAGTCGTGAAATAAATTTCTTGGCCTAGGACTAGGCTATAGTCGGACCAGCATAAGTAGGTGCAGCAGTAGCATAAAATTAAAGACAACTGATTTCTATGTTTGCTTTTATTACACATTTCAACAGATCATAATTACAAACTAGCAAGTGCCTTTAAAAATATACGAAACAATACACAATTGAAAACTGATTGGAAGTGTTAAAATAGAATCAAAATAACAAAGACTACATATCATTTTGCTTTATAAATCATAACCCATATATGAGCTGCCTTATCAAATATCATATATAAGAGCATTAATTCCAAGTCTCACCATTTGTTACTTGAAGCAGTACTTGTAATGCATGTTTGTAATGGAGAGATGTAATAAGCACAAGTTTGGAGTTTCGCCTATGAAATACAATGCTGTAATGGGTGCATTATTAATAATGTGTAGGTAAGCTACTATTACAATGCCTATTGTTCCCTCAGAGGCTAGGCAATAAAGGTACTGTAATGGACCGCATACGGCTGGATCTGATTCTCTATACCCCATTATGTGTAAAGCATCTGTGTTGTTCAGACACAACTTAAATATTCTGTGAAAAGACAGTTGAGAGACTTATATTCTTCTTTCACATTTTTCCCAAAAGATGTGCTTGTTAGAAAGTTACCACAAAAATGGTCAGGCTTGTTTCGGTCCATACTTTGGCTGAATCGCAACTAATCAGCCATTCCAGTTTTTAATAGTGCCAGAAAACCACCAGCTAACCCCAGGTCACTGGCATCTTCCCTCACCTACCTTGCTTCTTTTCTCACATGCCTTGAGCCAACCTCGGCACAGCAGACAGCAAGCAGTCAGTGGCAATACCCTAGACCACTCGGCTACCATGGCAGGCCTGATCAAAGTCAGAGGACCAGTCAATGGTAGACAATAACTGCTCCCACCATAAGGCATAGGACCCCTATATGATTCAGAAACACAGACCTGATAATCCATGAACAACCAAGGATCCCTTGTTTTAAGACCAGTTGATGATGAGTAGGAAAAACTCAGGCCACCTAAGCCAAACGCAATAGTGACAAATCAACTACTTTTCCTAGTGAAAATGAGAAGGCTTTAGGGGGATCATGGCACAAATGTGAGTCATGAATGAAACAAAACCTTACTGCACATGGTCTCTCTGAACTGGAGAGCTGGTGGTGTGATGGTAAATTGTCTGGATGAAAAAAAAGTTTAATTACAGCTTGCTGTTAGGGCCTTTTTGGCAACTATGGAGAAATACTTAACACATACATAGCAGAACAAAGTAACCTCTAGGTATGGAAATGGGTTTGGATAGCATCGTTGATTGTTGACCCACAGCAACCGATGATTAAAGATAATTGGTTTTGCATTGTTTTTCTAGTGTTATCCTTAACCACCGACAAACCAGTGCCATTCGTATTTCATATTTTCCATTCAAGGTAACAATATCCTCTGATTGCAATTTTATTGCCAGGCCAGCCTCCCCACAGGGCTTATTAGCAATTTAATGAGTTTATCACACTTGACACACTCTAAACCTTAGACCACTCGGCCATGAGGCAGGCCCTGGTTACAGTAAGGGGTTCTTGTTTACCTAAGCTAACATTATACAGGTATCTACCCTCTCCTCATTCAGTAATCTATCACACTTCACATGCTCCAAACCTTAGACCACTCGGCCATGAGGTAGGCCCTAGTTACAGTAAGGGGTTCTTGTTTACCTAAGCTAACATTATACCTGTAGGTATCTACTCTCCCCTCAGTCGCTAATCTATCACACTTCACATGCTTCAAACCTTAGACCACTCGGCCATGAGGTAGGCCCCAGTTACAGTAAGGGGTTCATGTTTACCTAAGCTAACATTATACCTGTAGGTATCTACTCTCCCCTCAGTCGCTAATCTATCACACTTCACATGCTTCAAACCTTAGACCACTCGGCCATGAGGTAGGCCCCAGTTACAGTAAGGGGTTCGTGTTTACCTAAGCTAACATTATACCTGTAGGTATCTACTCTCCCCTCGTTCGCTAATCTATCACACTTCACATGCTCTAAGCAGTCAGCAGCTAGAAGGCTTCTGAATCTGCGAGACTGGCTGGCTGATCGTGATGCAGTTATTCCCTAGCAACCGCCGCATTCAATACAAGCTGTACAAATAGATCCAGGTAAGACCTAATGCAGGCATGACAGCATGCTTTGCAATGTAACACAGTCACGTTTGGCATAGACTAATTTTTAGGATTATGAATTGATAATAATAATTTGGTATTTGATATTGTGGCCTTCTGAATTCCATCTATAAATAATACTCAATGGCGCATAAGAATTATATTCTTTTACTTTAGGCATGCAATTTGTGTTATGACCAGATTAATTTCATAGCAAAATCATAAGGTTTTCATCTAACCATTAATATATACTAACAATGACAACAGTAAAGCAGTGCCTTTTATTGTTTCCATTATGTTATAATACATATACCGTCCCCAGTTCATAGTTGTAATTAATGAAAATTGCATGACTGTTAGATTGTACCGAGATGCTTTTAAGTAGAAAATGAAAAATGCATGTACATCCACAATGGCATATTTGGTTACGCTGTTAACATTTAAGTATATTAGAAATGATTTGGGACCAGAGCTTTTGCATGAAATCTTAGGTAGGCGAGGCTCAGGTAAGCAAGGTCACCTCTACTCATGGAAGTGAGTACATACTTTTGTTTTAAAGAATGCGCAGCAGAGAAGAACTTTTTAAAAACTTTTTTTCTCCCCAGAGAAGGAAATTAGAGGTAGTTCTGTCTTTTCAACGGGCAGGCATGATTATAATATCAAGTTTTTATGGGTACCTTGATCTTGATACCTACTTGCCCAAACAAGTAGTAAGGCCTATACATTAATGTAGAACCCTGAATAACAGTAATCAAACTCACTAATGTTATTGTGAAAGAGTAGTGCACTCAGGTTCAGCTGGTGCCCTAGGTGAACAGGTACTCTTGTAGAGCTTTTCCGTCCTCAGCAGGGGGTGGATTAGCATATTGCCTAAGGCAAGCACTTGCAAAATCATCAAAATCAATATAAAGTGTCCTTTTGTAGTCCTCCAGATAGTTGAACCCCCCTACATACACACATCGTTTAGGAAAAGACCATGTCTAGAATAGTGTTTAAAAAATTTGAAATATACTGCTATTCAAATAGTATGGTTATGATTATATTAACAATTTTGTTTGGTAGATCTATATATCATTTTAGTGTAGCCCATATACCACAATAAAATGGAATTCTCCCATACTTGATATTGAATCATTTCTCATCTACAAACCCAAACCACAAGTCTCATCCCATGCAAAATCCTAGCAAATTATGCTTTACTGTCAAAAATGCCACACATCCAGATAGAACATGGGAATAATGAGCGCGAATTAGTTCAACAGATGGCAAAGGTTGTCTCAAAAGCACTGTTGATCAAATACAACCCGAGAACTCTTCTCAAAACTGTGCTACTGGACTCCTTTGAGGAGGATGTATTGATGCCTGGCGCGTTTATTATTAATGGCCAGAGTTCATGCTTAGTTAGCCCGTGTTTGTACTGGATGTAATCGTAATCTACCCAAGCATGAGGAAAGAGGAAGCGCATGTATAAAATATCAGCCACGGATGGTATATGCTACACAGAGGGCATATGTTCTGCCAACGACCTTATCTTTGAATGTGTGAATTAGTTAATCTGTTTGGAGAGCGCTATCACAGAGGTCAGCCATAACACATTGAGTAATGGTCAAAGCCCAGCCACTAACCTCGGAAATTCAAGAGTGCACACATGTAATTGATAATTGATAATTAATATTGTGACCTGTCTACTTAAATGCGGTTCAAGGGCATATTGAATTAATCTTCAAGTAGGCCTGCTCATTCATTTTTCACACCAATTTAATACCCTTAGAACAACACATCATAATTAAAGGCATTTCAATTCACCATTTGGCTGGTACCATTTTCACAGTTCAGTGTAATGAGGCAAAATTAGGTAAACTATTTTGCCCAAGGATATATCCGAGGACACTGGCTGAGGTTGAAATCAGCAACCCTCAAATTACAGATCCACTTAGAACTTGATAAACTCTTTAATTGTCTGAAAACTACTATTGACATAAAAGACACATTAATCTTGTTTGATAAAGGTTAAGGCCACTGCCATGTTGCATGCAGTTAACAGTGGTTGGGGCTCCTTTTAACAGATGTAAATTTACCTCATTGAATTTTTTTTAATACAAACAAAACTTAAGAACAGTGACAATTCCAAGCAAGAAAATCAACATTTCTTAATAGTGAAGGCTGCTCAACAATTCCAAGCAAGAAAATCAACATTTCTTAATAGTGAAGGCTGCTCAACAATTCCAAGCAAGAAAATCAACATTTCTTAATAGTGAAGGCTGCATAACAATTCCAAGCAAGAAAATCAACATTTCTTAGTAGTGAAGGCTGCTCAACAATTCCAAGCAAGAGTATCAACATTTTTTAATAGTGGAACTTGGGTTCAGCAGAGTGTTTATGATTGACATCACATGTTTGTTATTGTTCCTCATTCTCAAAGCTTTGATACAGTTTGTTTTGATCAATGTTCAATAAAGTATGACACCTGGTCCCGCAGGCAAAACAAGGCTATGGATTCCATACATAAACATGCAGGCTGCCTTCATTTAGAACAACAGCCATGGAGCGTTTGGTTGAAGCAGCTCTGTGCCCGGGTTATTGGACTCCTATAATACAATATAGCTATTGATAAGGCATCTGGTGTTATTGGTATACTAACAATACACACCTGTATCAAGCTAGCTGTCCCTCCTCTGTCAAGTGGAAATCAGCTATTCATAAGATGATTGATTATAATTATGAATATAACCTACTCGACCCATGGGGCGGGTACCAATAATAGAGGTATGGCTTATAGGTGTTAACCCGTCCAATGCTGAGGCTACTTTCGTCCAAAGCACAAGAACACAAAGATTTCTGAAAACCATCTAAACCTTGTCATGTTGGTACTCATTTGATAGCCCTCACAGAGTGCTTTCATATGAGTACCCATATGCCAGGGTTTCAGTGATTTCTCAGGATTTTTGGGTTATTTTGTATAGGCCAATTTAGCTGCCAGCACCATAAGGGTTAATAGTGAGATCCTACAACAAGACTTTTATCCAAGGTGTGTATACAGTGTTAAATAAGCTGGTTAGTAGGTGGCCGGGGCAATCTTTCAATTTTGGGCAACCTTGGAAAAATAGAAATATAGAGATCCTAAATTTGACATCTTGACAAATCAGTAGTATAAGCCCATTGTTAGAGGTAGATTTGCTTCACAGTACAATGCGCATAAAAAGCTGGTGGTTCAATGACGCAACCAATATTCTCCAAAACCTAGCAAGAGAAAATATACAACTCAGACTTAATCTTTGTCTACTAACAAGATTTTGTGGGAATGTGTGTGCAGGCATATATTTGTCTGTATGTGTGTGCATACGTGAGTGTATTTCTGCGTTTTTAAGTAAATGTGTATGTATGTGTACATATGAATGTATATCCATTTGTGTGCACTTCCGTTTGCTCCTGTGTATGTGTGTGAATGGGTGTGTATGATTTTTGTGGTTCTGTGTGTGTATAAGTGACTGTGGCAGAGTTCATTTGACCTTAACTTCTGCTCAATCTCCCTGTAACCAGGCCTATATCTACGACCAGCTAACAACATCAGCAACCCGCTCACTATTGAATGCCGTTCACCACTTGACTGTCTGTCCAGCATTTCCCCAACCACTGCTGCCACTAGCTCTGCTGCTGCTGCTGCTACTACCACTGCTGCCACTAGCTCTGCTGCTGCTGCTACTACCACTGCTGCCACTAGCTCTGCTGCTGCTGCTGCTACTACCACTGCTGCCACTAGCTCTGCTGCTTGTACGGCTGCTGCTGCTACTGCTACCACTGCTGCCACTAGCTCTGCTGTTTGTACGGCTGCTGCTGCTACCACTAGCTCTGCTGCTTGTACGGCTCCTGCTACTGCTGCTGCTTGTATGGCTGCTGCTACTGCTATTACTACCACTGCTGCTGCTGCTGCTACCAGTGCTGCTACTACTGCTACAACTGCTGCTGTAGCTGCTAATGTTCATACTGCTACTGCTGCTACCATTGCTGCTGCTACTGCTCCTACTGCTACTGCTGCTACTACCACTGCTACTGCTACTGCTGCTACATTGCTGCTTCTAATGCTCCTACTATCACTGCTGCTGCCACTGACACTGCTGCCAGCACTGATGCTGCTGTTGGTGATTATTGCCTGAGTGTAAATATCACTGCACTTTCTCTATGGATTAACCCTGGCCCTGAAACTCTCCTCTCCTCGCCTCACTACTCGTCCTCTGCCTCCACTGCTGCCGTCACCACCAGCCTCTCACAGGGTCAGGCTACTGGGTCAAAATAGCAATAGATCTACACATTCTGTTCAGAAAAAATACACTTTCAGGTACATTGATAAATCAAATTGACTGTCACAAATTGGTGAGACTACCATTTTAGTCACTCAGGTTGCTTATATGAAAGTTATTATATGAAATACTTTCATAAATAGTCCAATCACTTGTTAGAATCAATGTGATTTGTAAATGAAAGTATGTGATCCCCTTATACATTCTATAAAGATTATACTGGGGCTCTATCCTGCTAGTGGTTAACATCCCTATCAATTTATGCTGGATCCTTATTAGCTGGCTGGCCTGGTCGCTATACAAAGGTAGAGCATTCTGAAGGGCTGGCTATGGTGCCTTTGCAAGTGAAGGACACTCTACGAGACCTTAAATTATAAATAAAAAGGAAATTTATCTCCTGGTTTCTATATGTTGCAAACAAGGAAAAGTTAAACAAAAAAACTTAATAGAGACCTAAGGTGATTGATTCACAACTGAATGGAACATCAATTCAGGTGCTAGGAATTTACCATTCAAGTACAAATGGAATAAGGTAAACAATTAACATAATATGAAACTGCAATTTTTAAGCGTATAATTAGTTGCATTTTCTTATATTCTCAGTAATTTAATGCAAAGTCTAATCCACTTAACATCCAACACCTTTTTATACCTCAGAAATACATTTAGGCATGCATGTCCTGGTTCCATTATAGCTTCATGGAAATGGAAATGAAATAAAAATGCTTTTAACTCATCAAAGAGCCAGGTAGCCTGGCTGCTATCATCATTGTATCTCTACCTGCGCTGTGCAGCAACATGGCTGAGAGCGTTTCATACCTGTGTTCCGGGTAACAGGTGGTCACATGACGGCAGGTGAGACAGGATTACCTGTGGGTTAATCATGGCGCAGTGACAGCGCACCTGAGAACACAACACTATACACGATAATGGAAACGCAACCGGACAAAAATGCGACATATTGTGACGGCTGGACAAGATTGCTTCCATGTCGCTTTCACATTATATCTATCCTGTACCTCACAATAGCAGGCTCTGCTAGGGAATTCATAGCCACCTACCAAAATAACCTGTAGAATTCGCAGATATTAGAGAAGCTAAGGTGGACCAATCATGTGCGGATATTTGTTCTGTTGTTCATCTTTATGCAGCTTAACCCATTCATGCCTAGACTTCATCCGAAGAAATTACGTCTGACTCTAGGATATTTTTGAAATTATGTCAAGAATGATGGATGAATTCACAAAATATTTGAAAGAGAGTTGCAGGTTGAGTTATCATAAACATTTCTCTTTCAAATATTTTCAAAATTAAGCTTTTGTTAGAGAGATACAACAAAATTTGTCAGGCCTTTCTAATCCGCTACAGTCATGAATGGGTTAATTCAATTTACCCCGAGGGGGAATGGTGAGTGAGATGTACAGGTGAAGATGGTTGAGATGAGTTCTGTTGAGCCATTTATTCATCATTCCACAGGGAAATTCACCCAGACCTATTCAGATTGCAGGTAATCAACTGCAGCATGTCTATTCCTTCGGATGCAGGTAAAAACTATTATACATGGCTGAAATACACCAAATGTACATTATCCATTTTCCAATTTCACCTGTGATGATATTATGAAAGTAATTCACCTTATCATACTAAAATAGAGTTTCTCATAAACTGTACATTTTGCATTTATGATTGGTTCTATGATTATTTTGAAAATAACTTAAAAATAAAACCTAAGGTGAGAAATTATTTGAAGGAGATACGTTAAAATTCTGAATATCATCTGAAGCATTTACACATGAATTGGTTAACCCTTCATCTTAGGAGTTCCTCTCAGAATATTTTGACTGGACCTATCTCATTTACAAACATTACTTAGGAATTAAGAATGATTATACAATGAATGGGTTAAATATAGGATCTGCAATGTGTGTATAATACCTACATATTACATGCACATTCCGGGATCTATATACTAATGATACCCCTGTGTGCCGGACGCCCCATTAATCCTCAGGAGAGGGAAAAGGTTCAAAGCCCGCAGACCAAGATTTATAAATGTCTAGGGGAAAAAAGTTCTTGAGAGTGCAGTTTTCATTAGGCAGATTAGATTAAGGTTTGGGGAGTTGGCGGCGAGCATCATCTGCGTTTTGGCCCATATTGCCGTAGCTCATCAGTGGCAGGAGGGCTGGGATGGGCCCTATGATCTAGTGCTGCTCAACCGCCATAGATTTCTCTTGTGAAGTGAATTAGGGGGCTGCATGCTGCTGCTCCTGCTGCTGCTGTCTTGCCTTGTGGCATGTCTCCTTCTCACACAGACAGAGGCTGGTTACTGGGTTAGGCCACACTCACTGCCAGCTCCGCATGCAGGTACACGAAGGCTGATAAAAAATAGTGTACATCCTAGGGACCAGAAAATGAATTCACAAAAATTTATTTATGTATATATATATATATATGTATATATATATATATATATATATATATATATATATATATATATATATATATATATATATATATATATATATATATATATATATATATATATCTATATATATATATATATATATATATATATATATATATATATATATATATATATATATACAGTAATATACAGTAAGCCTCCTAACATCATTACCTTAAATGTACCCAAAAATTTGATTCAAACAGTAGATCTATTATACTAGATGTTATATTATCTAGACAGCTATTTCTCTATTCACAATGAAGGATGCAAGAATTGTAAAGTAAAGACTCATGCACTGAACTGAATGAAAATCATTACCATGTAGGTTATTGCAGTGTAGGTATATTTCTATGTTATTGCTCTTTTCTTTTCTAAGGTAGGGTAAAGACCACACAGATATTGCGAGGAGCTGGCAGTTTAATGTAGCATGAAATGATGGGCAGCTCCTGATCCCAATGGCCGCTCCACAGTGCTGGGAGGGGTACACTTACACAGGGGCCAGAGAGGGGTACTGAGAAGGGGCATCCCTCGCAACATGTAATTACCCCATGCTCGCTGCTTACCTATTATAATCTGTCTACTTGTCCTCAGAATCCCATCTTCACAGTGAGGGGCTACAACCCTGCACACTTCATCATTATACTGCAGCAGCAGCCTGAGCCAGCAGCCCACTTCAGGCTCTCCACTCAGTGATGATAACTATGGGATGGCTGGGATACATAGACTCACTGTGGGCTCATCATGATGAGAATGATAATTATTATTATCATAATCATTATTATCATAATTATTATTATTATAATTATCATTAATATTATTATTATTATTATCATCATGATTATTATTATTATTATTATTATTGTTGTTATTATTATTATTATTATCATTTTTATCATTATTATTATTATTATTATTATTATTATTATTATTATTAAAATTATTATTATTATCATTATTATTAATATTATTATTATTATTATTATTATTATTATTATCATTATTAACATCATCATTACGATATTGATGAGGAGGAAAAGAAGTTGGATGATGATTGTGGTGATGATAATGATGATAGAGATGTTGATGATGATGGTAAAGGTAAGGATAATGAAACGTAGTAGATAAGATGATGATAAAGAAATAAAGGAAAAGGAGAGGAGTGGAAGAAATATGCTGGTAAAATGATAAATTTGCGTACAAGAAGAACTTGCTAAAAATGAAGCATCAAGCAAAGGTATCATTATATGATTATTAACACACTCTTCTATATATAGTCAGGAGTTTTATCTCACTGTTCAACCCTCAGACAAACAGTTTTAACTATGAAG
The DNA here is from genome assembly GCA_963942565.1 of Maea johnstoni. Taxonomy (NCBI): domain Eukaryota; kingdom Metazoa; phylum Annelida; class Polychaeta; order Spionida; family Magelonidae; genus Maea; species Maea johnstoni. Next base: position 53,633,068 of record OZ012684.1, on the reverse strand, counting down.
TCTATATCAGTGTAAGTAATCTAGATCATATACCTGAATACCCTTGTCAAATCCAGGTGAGACTTACTAGGAAATCCTCAGATTTTTGGGAGGAAAATCCTGCTAGGAAAATCTTAGGATTTCCTTGGCATTTGAAGCTGCATTTGATAAGAGTATTGTTATACTATAGTATGTATATATATTATATCTATATATGAATAGGTCTGTAATATAAATATTTATCTGTATGTTTATATTACATATATCATACATAATCATATGGTTATTTCTGTGGTATCTATAGTAGTGTTGGCACGATCATCGATTATAATCGATAATCGATCGTTTGCCTCTCTTTTACTAATTAATCGAATACAAAACTGGCAATCGATGATAATCGGAAAAGGTGACACCTAGTGGCAAAATATAGAACTTAATGACAGGCAAGTTGTCAGCTTTCTTGCTAGGAAACTAAGCTACAAAAACACTTCAAAATGAAGTTAGAGTGGGTGCTAAAAGCAAGCAATTGTCATAGACTATCACTTAGTTTTACTCTCTAGGCCTCTAGTGCCCAATTACTGAAAAAGTGTGAAAAACCGATTATGATCGATAATTGATAGGTTGGCTGGAACTGATAATCGATCATGAAATTACAACCGATTCCCAACCCTAATCTATAGGTGCCCAGAGGAGGAAGTCAGATAGTATGACTGGCTACTTAACCCATTCATGACTAGAGACTTCCATGACAAGTGTAATCTGGACATATAGTACTTTTGAAAGTAAATTAAAAAAAAAAAAAAAATTCCCTAAATATCGGAAGAAGATTTTGATTTTGGTTCTGATAAACATTTCTCCTTCACATATTTTCTGCAACATGCTCTGGTCAAAAAGATATTAGTTGGCATGGATTAGTTAAAGCAATACAGATATGGTCATTTATTGGATTTTTCAACCCATAGAACCTGGCGAGGTATTAGCTGTCAGGCAAAAGCAATATGGACACATGAGTTGCTACCGGTTAAATTTCATCCTATTTTCCTTCACTCAGTCACCAAAAACTACACAGAACAGTCGTCCTCCAACAAAACCATAAATATGGAGTAAACATTTCTTTTCACATCTGTCAAATGTTCACCACAATGAATGACCATGAGCCAGTCTCTCTCATTCAAATGAAGACTTATCATCATGACTGCTCCAAATGTCTACATGAGATGTTAAATATTCCTGGTGGCTTAAGGATAAGATTATAAACATTCATGTGGGCATTAAATCTGCTATACAAAACATCTCAGTGTTCTAAGCCTTAAAATACCTATTTATTATAAATTCACAAGTTGATACAGGTGAATGGAAAATCCTTTTATCTTCATACTTTATGGACATATGAGATAATAATAATAACAAAATAATAATAATAATATCAAATAATAATGTAATGATTTTCAAACAACCAGGAATAGGAAATAAACATAGAATTAATGTCCAAGAATGGTAATTTATTTGTGATTATGAGAAGAAATATATCTCATAAATCAAATTACTAAGTGAGGTGAAAAATTCATTCAAGGTTTAATGCAGAGGAAATTGAGAAATAATCATGGCTGATATTCAACAGATCCACCTTGCACAATAAATCTTTGCAAACATCCATCATAAGTGTATAGCAGTAATGTACTAAATGGGCTTTTATAACATTAGAGCCATGCCAGGGGTGTTTTAGTCCTAGGAAATCAGTCCCGATGGCTCCAGACCTGCCAAGCACCTTCTGAGCATGTCTGACGCCAGTCCTCATAATCTTCTAATGGGATATTTATGGTTGAATGGTCGAGACTGCATTCTCTCTGCAGTAGTACTCTCAGGCTGTATAACTTTTACTGTGATGACAGTCGGTGAGGAGGCCTGAATGATAGCAAATGATGTACAAGCCTGGTACCTTCACCATATCCTGAGATTTACAGTAGACAACACTGTGAAATAAAACACATTTAATGTACTTAAATGTAAATTATAGTAATATACATGTCAGAAGCTAACATTATATACCTCTAACAAGCAGAAAGGCGTCGTTACTTGAACGTGCAAATCAGGCTACCTTGTTGAAATGCCATGCACTTTATTTACGCTTTCTATTCCTGCAATTGGAAAATGAATGATTCCATCATTGGTTAAAATGATGATGAGACATGCCATCATCTGCCATGGTATGGTAGTATCAATTTAATGTTCAAAGAATGTCTCAGTGCAAATGAGATTTCCCCTTTCCTCCATTATCTTAGCTTGAGAGGGCTGGTGGTTAGCCAAGTTTAACCCTTCCAATGTTGAAGCGACTTTCCTCCAAAGCACAAAAATGCAAAAATCTTTGAAAAACGTCTAAATCCTGCCATGTTGGTATTCATTGGATAGATCTCAATGCGTACTCCAATATGAGTACCAATTTGCCACGGTTTCACCAATTTTTCAGGTTTTTTGCATCATTTTGAATTGGTCAAATTAGCCACCAGAAGCATAAGGGTTAAGGAGTATATCAGATACTACAAACATGCCTGCTACAATAACCAATGGCCACTCAACACCTTCAACTGTTAAGTGTGGGACACACTTATAAAACATAACACGGCAGTTCTTATTTTAACAATTGTCACTTAAAGCCCCAGGGGCCGTACGCTGGCCTTTAAAGTTTGCCTGCTAAGCAGTTAAGAGAGACTAAACAGCTGTGACAAGTTGTCACTGTAGCACAATGACCAGGGGCTAATGTGCATGGCTTACTGAGACACAAGACGTGGGCTAGTAAGACATAAGATGCTGTTGTTGTTTGGAGGCAAATGGTGTTGTGACTATGAGATGACAAGCCTGTGACACATGTGTACACTTCTGAGTCACCCATCTCTACCAATAGCTCTCATATTGCACACTCTCCCCGCCACCAACAAGTGCTGCCGGGAACCGCGGCGGCGGATACGTGTCTCGGAGTTGCATGGGAGGCAGTCGTAAGGAGTGGAAAGCAGCTGGCTAGAAGTAACTGGATGCTCGAGATGACTGTTTGTCATGAAACAATGCCAAGGGATCCCTCCTTACGCATGCTTTTACTGCTCTCAACCCGGCCCTCAAGGGCGTAAATAGAAGCTGGGTCCTGGCTTAAGATCTACATTACAATTGTTTGCCACAAACATGACACTCGTCCTACTAGCCAGACGTGCTACTACAGCATCTTCTTCAATCAGGCACCATGAGGATGTGCTAAAATACTAACATGAACAAATTTACTATGTGGACAGTTTCACAAGCTTGCAAAATATATGATTTCCTAAAGAAGAGGAATCAACAATGAAATATGAAGCCTTATCTCTCTCCCTTCCTCCATTTCCTTCTCTCCTCCTTTTTTCCTTCCCTCTCTCCCTTCCTCTCTTTCCTTCCCTCCTCATCCCCCCCCCCTCTCTCTCTCTCTCCCTCTCTCCCTTCATCCCTCCCCATCTCTCTCTCTCTCTCTCTCTCTCTCTCTCTCTCTCTCTCTCTCTCTCTCTCTCTCTCTCTCTCTCTCTCTCTCTCTCTCTCTCTCTCTCTCTCTCTCTCTCTCTCACATACACAAACATTAACAACCCTAAATGGCACGTTCTATTGCAATGGCATACCATATGGGTTGGTTCCTTGAAGAGATTCTTCAGTTAAGTAGGGGAATACTTAGTCTTTTTATTTTCCCACGCAGCCTCATGACTACATGACCTGATCGGGTAATGAAATCTCAGCTGTCCAAAACATAACAAAGATCCATTCATGCGTTCTTCACCAATCATAATTTGCTGTTAGAACGAACATACATTTCATTAGCTCATTTGCCATTTCATGATTGTAATAAGGAATTATCAAATTGCAAAATAATGCTCTAAAATAGTCAACTACAGGTATGAGTCAACTTATTTCCTAGAGAAAACATTATATTCATGTCTTGCAAATAAAATAAAAATATTAGAAAAAATCTCAGGCCAAAGAGTGCAAATAGGCTGTCCTCATACATGAATATTTGATACAAAACCACTTAATGCAAACCCCACCTTCTGTTATCCAAGCATTATTGCAACTGCCTTGTATGGTTTATCTGACATCAGTAGTAATGTAGTAAAAATGTAAATTTCAAAGCAAAAAACTATGAATATCAAGTGTGTTGGGAATGAATAATCCAATATATGCCACATATCGATCTTCATTTCCTTTTCCAAACAGCCATTAATATTCACTTGTGCAACTAGTAACTGCTTTGCTTTGAATAAATCATATTTCCTGCTCGAATGAAAATAATTCCCAAAAAATAGAAACAACTTTTTTATTTTTAAATCATTTTTATTTTATCTATAACATAGAAACAACTTGAAACTGAAGATCGTCAAAGCAAGATTTACACATCAGTCAACTAATAGCATCCATTAACAATATAAAATAATTTAAACCATAACAAAACTCTTAATGCTCTAACATATTCTATTAAAGGTATGAATCAACTCATTTCCAAGCTGCATGCATTTCTTTAGAAAAGGTCTTGTAAAAGAAGGCCGCCATCCACTTCACTTTTTGCCCAGAAAAACCTGCTCTTAGTATTCCCTTGAACCATTCCCATAATGACACTATATAACCACTACGCAGGAAGAATTCCTGCAGGAATCCATACAATTCCCTCCCGGGGCATCTCACTGGTTTCCAGCCCATCTCTTTCCACCGTGATCTACAGCGACAGCCCAGTGCTGGTAAATAAAGGCCAATCTATCTGATGAACACTAAAACCCCCAGAGGAAGGAGTGTGTATCGCAGGCGAGCTCTTGTAAACAATCTCTGACAGGTAGAAGTGGTATTGAGTGGACGTAAAACTTCCAAGACTTTCCTTTACTACCCATATCCCAGTCTCAAGAATGATGCAGCGATTGCTGCTACATCCATGAGAGGGTTTAATGAACGATACCATCAGCCTCAGTAGTAGATGCAGCAGCATCTCCCAGGGAGGTGAAACCAGGCACCTAGATGGACCTGAAGAGCCAGTCTTTTGGTAGGCTCTAACACAAAAACCTTCTTATAAGGCAGGTAAATTATTTTTAAGAATTTTGAATTTGACTTGAGTTGGTATTAATCAAATATTTTCCTAACAAATCATCCTAACAAGACGTGACTGAGGTGTAAATTGACCCTTTGACACATTTTTTTAATATAGTTGTGTCCTCATAAGGATTCAGTAATAATGACAACTTACAAATTGTATAAATGGATCTGAAAAATGTTCAATATCTGTAAATAGTACTTATCAGCATGAATATAGGTTAATGGAATGAAAGATAATAAATGACAAGTAAAAAAACAAAAAAACATCACCGCACATGTGAACACAATATAGTTCTTAGGAGAATATATATATCTAAAAAATGAATAATTAACAATTCATAAATCTTGATATGATATCCATCATGTAAAATACGTAAATCCAGTATAGAAGTACATTTACTTCCAGCTTTGTCAAATACCGTAGTCAATTTCCAGTGTGGCAGACTAGTGGACTACTGCTACACTAAGTGTCCGCCTGTGGCAGCCGCAGTCCTGCTGATTCTCTTATTAGGGCCGTATCTGACAGCAATGTGCAGTCTCATTCAGTGGGAAATATGGCTATGAGGGACTAACTAGGAGTATTGATTTCATAAAGTGGGCTATTTATTAGGATGGCCAGCATTGACAAGTTACAGCTGTAAGCCTTTCTAGTAAATAAATCACCAGCTTACACTGGTAGCATAAAACATGTGCAGCTGCTTCCTTCCTACAAGGTATTTAATACCAAGCTTTTATGTGTTGCATAAAACATGTGCAGCACAGCAACCTCACTATGAAAATATTCATCTTATATGTGTAGCATAAAACATGTGTAGCTGCACCAGCCTTAAAGATTAGTGCCCAGCTTGTATGTGTTACATAAAACATGTGCAGCTGCATAAACCCTAAAGGTAAATACCAAGTGTGTTTATTATTATTATCATATTTTTTATCATTATTATTTATAAATCCTAGTATTTTCCTAGCATTATACTAAGCATTCCTGGATATTCCCAGCTACTGGTTTGGTAAGGAATAGGAGTGTAATCGATACCAAGGAATCGGATGGAATCGCCGATCCCATGGAAAATCTCATAGCGATCATTCCGATTCCGGAATCGGCAAAATGTTGATACTAATTGACAGTCATTTTGTCATCATATTGCAATGCAATAAGATGACAAAGTAACGAGACAACGCCAGTCGATCAGTAGCTCAGTGTGCCAGGTCATCTAATCTACTACCTAAAAAAGAAAGTAATATAGCATGGAAATGTTGAAATAGTGAAGCATCTGATACAGTTTTTCACCTAAATGCTATGATTCTTCTCCCTGTACATGTCGGTAGGAATCGGAATCGGAATCGGAATCGGAAAGTATTGGAAAAAAAGATTACCGATTCCAATTCCAAACCTTGGATACCGATCACACTCCTAGTAAGGAACACTCAAAGGCTGGCAAGACTCACCCACATATCCCATCATCCATCAGCCAGCACCCTATGTGACACTGCTGAACGGGTCATGTAGTTAGAGATCGTTTTTGATGCAGACAAGGGGGATTATCTCAGTAATACAATGAGATATGCAGACATAGGGTCCCACGCTGTTCTAGCTACAGAAGCCATGTTGGGGGGAATGATACCATCACCACCGGCAACAACTGCCAGGTCCCTGACGCCACGACAACAAACTCAGCTTGCTTCATCTGCATCTCTATACTTAAGCCATCAGAGGGGACATTAAAGTTCATTTCTCGGGCACTTATTGCATATGGCCATACACAAATAATGATATTTAAAAAATATTTGAAGAGGGAATGTCAACCCAACAGCCAACTATTTCTCATAAACATTTTAGCTTTGTTATCAGTGTTTATGTGTCAGACCAAGTTTCAGTCTGAGATGGGAAAGGGTTAAGGTATAATGTTGTCCACCCATTCATGCCTAAGCTTTCCTTTAGAAAATGTCTCAATATTTTATACTTTTGACAAGAACTTGAGTATTACGAACAATTCTATACATTCATTGAAGGAGAGATTTTGGTAGTGTTTTGATTTACATTACTCCTTCAAATATTTTCACAATTATGCTTTAAGCTGAAAGATTTCACCAAAATTGTCAAGCTGCTTTTGGTCGCAACACGCATTAATGGGTTAAGATATAATACTGTTGACTGCTATGATGAGTGCTGCTAAATCTCCAAATATGCTCAGTGCTTCAATAGGCTCACATTACACAGCAGATCCCTATGATCTCACCAAAAAAAGAGCAGAGTCAGAGAGTAGAGAAATGCTGTTCTCCGGAGCCACTGTCTGACCCGGTCCAAGATGCCGTCTCTGGCCGCTGCCCTCTTTATTTTTACAGCTTGTTTGGTGCTGGGGAGATGATGAGGGGATGAGAGGAGGGTCACGTTCCTCCTCCTCCTCCTCCTCTCCCCTGCTCTCTCCATCAATGTGTCACACCAACATTTGTTCAGGCCATCCTGTGCCTTGCGCACAGACAGGAAAGTCAAGTGTAGATGACTTAACGACCAAAACATACACACCCAAAATCTAGAATCAAGAAACTCCTATGTTATTTGCCCCTCTATTTATTTGAAAATAAAATACATCAACTCCTTAAATATAGCCAATAAAGACATGTGGGAAAGTAGAGGCATTGACCTCTATAATGTTGTTGCCTATCAGACTGGTAAATATGATAACCTATATGAGGGCCTCAGGGAAGATCCTTACCATTGGACTGAGTTACCCTCTTTAAATAAAGATTATTATTATTATCATTATTATATTGTTGACTTAATGTCTTATTCTTAAAATCTGGACTCATGTGTTAGGAGCTAAAAAGCCTCCTGAAAGGGTGATAGTGGTTACAGATAAATAATCTCTATTTGATGTTACACTTATTTTTCATTAACAAGTATCTTTTTGAAAGTTAAATTCTGGCTGTGTGAGTTAAGTTGACTGTAGACTACTGCAGTTTGACCTTTGATCTTAGGTCGTGACCTTTGGAAGGCTTACAAACTGCGGGGGATGTAAACACACATGACCATGTGCACAAAGTCTTTAGCTTGGAAACCATGGTATCATGCCAGTTCGCTGAAAACTTCCCTCACTGAATGGTGTGGAAATAAGGATAAGTGAGGTATAAGCCTGATATAATAGGAAGCTTTATTCAGTGCTTTATGAGTAGGATTTATGAAAGGTAACAGCTGTCCAACTCTACTGGTCCGCACCCGGGGCAAGCGGCACTGACCATTTATCTGGGGCGGGGGCGGGAGGAGGAAGGGTTATTATCATTATTGCAAAATCATGAGGGTGACGGCCAGTGAACCTTGTAAAGGAATAACACAGACTTAATAAGTTACATCTCAGCCTTACTCTTCAGACCTGATTCAGAAATGACCCCTTCGTAAATGACTCCCCAATGTAGCAATAGTTTTAACTAAGTAGCAATAATCAAGTAGCAGGTCATGATCTTGAAATGAGGGTAATGCATGAGTGTTTAAACATATGATAAGAGTAAATCACATTTTTATTTCTGTAGAAATGTAGAAGCTTATAAGGTTATATTAGTTACCTCTACCTGAACCCCTTTATATGTGATGCAGCTGCCAAATTCGACACTGGGCCAGGGGCAGGTCTAGGGGAGTGTCGAGGGGTTGAACAAATCCACTGGCTATGCAGAGCAGGTATCTAAACAGGAGTAATAATGGGTCATTTGCCCTCCCTAACCCTCCCTGATACCACACAACAGATTCGCCATGCTTTTTTCATATGTCAATTTCTAGAAACATCATATTAAAGCAAATCTTTAAAGATTACTTCAGTGTAAAAGCTAGAATATTGCTGAAAGATAAAATGCATTTCCTTAATGACTAAATATAGAAATGTTGATAAGAACCTCACCCAATTTTTTTATTTTGACCAATTTCATAATTATATTCAAAAGTACCATAGGTCCAGATGACACTTCTCTTTAAAAAGATCTGCAGGCATGGCATGAATAGGTCAAAAGAAAGTTGATGGTTAACTTACAATTTGCCCTGTAGGAAGATGTGGATATTGCAATTTCCCAGCTTGTTAATTTAAGTGGATATTCATGATTCACAGTTAATAAAAGACATGAACCACTATCCTTATTTGACACATGCTTATTTGATGGAATTTGTTTAATAATTGAAATTGATTTTGTGTTTCTGAAAACTCCAAAATCATTTGAAACAAAGTTCTAATCATACTGTCACAATTAATTTTCCCCATCAGATAAAGAAATGTAATTATCTGTCTCACAATTAGTTTATCCTACAATTGTTGGAATGAGTAGACAGGCCACAGGGTGATTTTGAGGGGTGCTTCGAAACATCTGGCTATCCGCAGGGGAGCCCTGTTCACACTTACAGCTGCAACAGTAAAAATTACTTGTGCACACCAGCACAAAAAATCACTTGAATCAAGTGTGATCAAGTTTCCTGCTGGGCAAATTGGAGGCTTGGGTACCCAGCTGTAGGGGACCCAAGGCAATTAGCAAGTGACTAATCTAGAAGCATCACAGTTCATTGGTTTTGGCGGGCAGCACTAAAATATCATCAGGGCAGTCGTTCTTCTCTTGTTGTGCCTCACTACGCCCGCGGCACCGCCCCGTGCCCATTTTCTACGCGGATTATAACAAATTAAGGTGTCGAGCGGTCATAGGGGCAGGCGATAAGAAGTTTATCAGAAAAATGATCTGGCGATTAAGCCAACTCCATTGCAAATTTATCACAATATTTTATAATCATAACAGAGTTTGTTGTTTAATTGAAAAAGGTCATGACACGGATATCGGATAGGTGATTCAGGTCCGTGGCCTTTGGAGAATTAAAGAAAAATGTATTCAACAGATGTAATCTAACCATCAATACTTAACCCATTTACATCCGTAGTGTGAACATGGTCTGACATTTTTTCGAAAATAAATGACAAAATAGGACAGTAAGTGATAAATATTTGAAGAGGAATCATTGAATACAACAAGGACAAGAACTTTCAGTCAGATTTTTCCAAAAATATTGTTTAATTATAAAGTGTTTTTTTCTTGTGTCAGTCCTTATGTTAACTCCAAAGGTGAACAGGTTAACATGATTAGATATTGACTACATACAAAGCCTGTTCGAACAATGGGGAACAGGTTTTCTTGAACAATGAATATAACTGGTAATATCAATTTGAAAACTGTACACACAGATTCTTCAGACTAAATTTCTTTTCACTTTTCCTACCATGAATTGATGTCTGTTGCAACAATGTACAACTCAGACTAATTCTTACCTCATTCATAGAATCAAAATCTCATCACATTAATGGAATACAACTTTCATGGCACAATTGATTTCTGTTCGCTCTATCAATCCATAGCTTTCTCCCTCCATTGTTGCATACAAAATCTCCAACCAAAAACCTACAGCCCGCCAGATGGCAAAAATGGTAGGTGGAACAAATGCTATTGAAGCAAAGCAATCAGTTCAACTCAGTCCTATACTAGTGGTGTTATAACAAAATCTGTGGTTACAATAGCCAAATCCATGATTTCCTGAGAGATTTATTGAAGTTAACCCTTCTAATGCTGAGGCTACTTTCATCCAAAGCACAAGGACGCAAATATTTTCGAAAACCATCAAGCCCTGTCATGTTGGTATTCATTGGAAGGCTCTCGCCGAGTACTTTCATATGAGTACCCATTTGCCAGGGTTTCAGTCATTTTTCAGGTTTTTTGCATCATTTGGTATTGGCCAAATTAGCCACCAGCAGCATAAGGGTTAAAAGTTTAACCCATTCATGTCTGGAGTTCATCTTGACAAGTGTCATCTGTACCTATATGATTCTTTGGAAAACCTCTTCAATATTAAGTATAAAATCACAAAATATCTGAAGAGGAATTGTTGGTAGGGTTCTGACAAACATTTCTCCTTGAAATATCTTCCTGAAAATTCTCTAATCACAGAGATAGGATTCTTCATCGCATCAGGCCTTCAAGAAGTGTCTCAAAACACCTTTTCAGGCTCGCCCACTGAGGCGTTGTTGACTATGACTCAAACTACGACAATGTGCAGCACTTTTGAACATTTTATGAATGGAAATGGCACTATATAAATTCCAATTATTATTATTATTTTATTACTAAAATAGTTAGGATGCTTTTTGGGTGCTATGGGCATGAATGGGTCAGAGGAATTAAGTCAGAGGAAAGAGTAGTTGAGTGAGTTGGGTGCAATTAGATATCACAATGTCATAGCTAATCACTCGCCACGCTCCTGCTACTCTTGTGACCTTTTTGACCCCAGGGGTGGACAATGCCCCGGGGGTCACACTGAGTCACAGCACCCTTGGGTATCAATTTCATCAATTAATACCCTGACTTGTGGTTTAGTACAAAGCTTGTTAGTCAGCCCTGTCCTGCTACATACAGGGCACAGTGATTCAATCACACAGCCATTCAGGGTTAGCGTGCATCTTCCCTAAGAACTCTACAGGCCCTTTCAAGCTGGCACTAAAGATAGGGTGAGTTTCACAATGAAAAATTAAAAATATTAAAGCCAGTCAGAGAGTCAAGTTTGAAACAAATGAATTAATGATATCAGAACATTTATACATGCAGTCTTGTGACTCTTTTTCCCAGTGTTTGATGTTGTGTGTTTGTGGTAAAAAAAATGCCCGCCCCAAAGCATGCTATCTCTGATTCAAGTACCTCTTTATCCTCATAAGCTGATCAGAACGACTGCTATACAAATGTGAAACATTGTGAAGAGCTGTCCATGGTGCCTTTCCAACTAATAGACTGCTAGAGACTAATCATTAATAGTAGGATATTTCTTCATGAAATGTAATTAAGTGATAAAACATTGATCAGCAAGAACCTCAAAGTTATCATTTAAATCCTTGAACAACCAGGAAGAGTATACTACAAAACCACAGAGCTAAGTTAAGCCTGCCTTCCAGTCCATATTTAGATGTCATTCCTTGTGGATAGATGGCACTGTGGTATACTAGAGGGGTAGTTGGAAATATACTGCCATTACAACTCACTTGTGTGGCATCTGTGTGGACTAAATGGCCAACAGACAGTAGGCCACAAGCGCTTATGTAGTATAGGTGCAGGCATATATTTATATGTATTAAAGAGCTTTTGAACATACCGGAAAGGATGCTATATCAAATATCAATTATCATTATTAAAGTAAACCGCAGTAACGCCTAGTAGCTAGGCTAAGAGCTATGATGCATGCAGGCTACACCAGGAGTCAATAACATTTAGCAAGCTGCTCAAGAAATCACTTCACGCATCCATCATCATAGAAAAACAAACCGCCATCCTCTAACACATTAACGTCTGGAGTACAGACATGCTCTGACAACTCTCAACATAACTCTTCAAATAAAGTGGTATTTGAAAAAATATTGAAGAGGGAATGTTAAACACATCAGGAATAACAACTTTCAGTGAAATATTTGACAACATATTTCTTTTTTATCGGGATATTTCCGTATGTGTCAGAGCAAGTGTAAATGAATGTTGCAGATTTAAGTGAGTGAGCTTAATGCATGCAGGACTAGCAGCAGGAGCTGTGAGAGCAGACTCTGTGCTGATGTTGAGAAGAATTTCACTGTAAGCGAGAAAACAATTGATCTCAATTGTCACCTGCCTTTAGGTTTAGCATGAAATATTGACTAGAACTCAATCAGCCGATCAATCTTAATTAGACTGCGTGCATTTAATGACACATTCTTGTGGCACTGGGAGAGAGTTGACCAATTTATGCCTGCATGCCAAAAAGGTGTTGACTATTTTGGCTATATTTTTGTAACTAGAGTATTTCGGGGAAAAGATTTGAATGAGAAATGCAGATCTGCACCTAACAAACATCTCTGCCTCACATATTTTGTGAATTTATTATCAATTCTGAAGTTATTTACAAAGGTGCCATAGGTCCAGACAACACTTATCCAGGAGATCTCATCAGAATATATAGAATAGTCAGCTCTAACTCTCCTGTGGTCCTCTATATTCTATAGACCCAGGAGTTTCCTCACCCAGAGCATGAAAATACACAGCTCAGTATTCTATGGAGCAAGCAATATCCTCACCCTAAGGACGAAAACACACGGCCACTCCGCCCCTACACTGCTACCTTGCAAACACCGACCAACCAAATGCAATTTGACAAAGTGCTTCTGCATGGACTTGCCGGGCTTTCACAGTTATGAAATTGATTATGCAAATTGAAAGCTGACATTTTCTCTACCTCTCACCGTCGGGCTGACATGGCATGAATGATAAGCGAGTCTCGTCGGAAAGCGTGATAATGCATAGTTGCCGTCGCACTGGTTCGTGGACCATTGATCACCTGACTCACAGCCGATACGCCATTTCCTACAGCAATGAGCGTCTTCCTTCCTTCCCACGCCCAAAACTGGAATCAAGTCTCCGAACGGACATCAATTAGCGGAATTGAAAGAAAATATCTGCTCTAAGGCTACAAATGGGGCATGATTGAATTCATAGCAATGTAGCTACATTCTAAAGATGCCATTGTGTTAGAAATATATCTTCTAAGAGCATATATCTTCCGAGGAATATATCCTTATTGCTGTTACTAATGGAATGCAGATGTGGTTATTGCAGTGAAAGCGAGCATCCAACAATGTGAGCAACCATGTGCATTTCAGGATGAGAAGAACACAGCATATGGTCGAGAACCACAGTTAGTGATAACCTATAACTACACGCCTATAAGACAATTCCCTTTTTTTATTGTATCCTCCAGAAGTACCTAGAGCTACTGATGGGCTGAACCTTACTTAACCTTGCTAAGCCCATGTAATAATACACCAATATAAATCTGCCTGTAGCTACTGAGGGGTCAAGCTTTACTAATGTTTTTGCCTACTATGATTACCAATACCTGGAGCTACTGAAGGGTTGTGCGCAGATACAGATGGATGATTGTAGTGAACCCTTAACCCTTCCAATGCTGAGGCTACTTTCAATCAAAGCACAAGGACTCAAAAATTCTTGAAAACCATCTAAACTCTGTCATCTTGGTATTCATTGGATAGCCCTCGCTGAGTACTCTCAGATGAGTACCCATTTGCCATGGTTTAGGTCATTTTTCAGGGTTTTTTGCATCATTTTATATTGGCAAAATTAGCTACCAGCAGCATAAGGGTTAATGCATGCCAATACCATTATCATGCTCGCAGCCCGTGAACATGAGGTTGGTGGGGTGGCTGTTGATTACAGCAGAGGTAGAGGATTTTCAATGAAGCAATCGGGCAACGAGATGTAGATGAGGAGGGGAGTGGAGGACTTATTGGGAGTTTATTATTTAGTCATTCCAGCAGCTGGCAGCACCACTTTCAGTTATTGTAATGCAGAGAGACTGGACAGAGTAGGTGTGAGTCACTTATCAAGTTGTATGTAGGGGCATTATAAAGGTCTGATTCTGCAAGGGGCAGCCCCAAAGGCTGGGCAGTCATGCACAGCAATTGCAAACTGTCTCGCACCACTGCCAATTTTTTCAAGGCTCAAATCTGGCTTATAGAGGTTAAGGTGATAATCACTAGTGGTGACTTTAGGGGTTAGTTAGGAGGTATTCCTTGTAGCTATAGGTGTTAGCCACTTCTGGCCATTGAGTACCCATGGTCGAATGTCAAAAACTTTTTCTGTGCTGAGCTCGCATGTCGGCAATGATATGTCAGGATTAAGTAAAAAAAAAGTTTAAAAAATTGAGGTTACATGCAATACTTTATTCAAGACTTGTTACAAATTTGTATTAAATACTGGATGATCAATAATCTGCCAGAGTTGACTTGTTTGTTCTGATTTTTACCTCTGGGTGGAGCCACAAGAGCTGCAGTAGATGTGAGGCACCCTTTATTGCCAAACAGTGAAATAATGCATTTCTTGCTGTTGTTTAACTTTTGTAACTAAGTCTGAGAAAGATGTAGGCCATCCAGGCCAACCAGAATCAACCTGCAATTTAGGCTACCATACATATTCTTAAGGGAAGATGGGCACTTAATTCAGTCTTAACCCTTCTAATGCTGAGGCTGCTTTCGTCTAAAGCACAAGGACACAAAGATTTTAGAAAACCATTGAAACCATGTCATTTTGGTATTCATTTAATAGCCCTCGATGTGTACTCACAGATGAGTACCCATTTGCCAGGGTTTCAAACATTTTTCAGGTTTTTTGCATCATTTTATACTGGCAAAATTAGCCACCAGCATCATAAGGGTTAATCAGAGAAATTTAAAAGAAAAATAAGATACCAGTGAACACCAAGTGAAAGTGTATTCATGTTTCTACACTCGCAAATGAATGTGTGGACCAAAAAGAATAGGTTAATTCTAACACAGATTGCCAATAGTCACCAAGAGTAAAATGCTACCTTGAAATTTACATTGCTTTTATGCCAACTGGGAGACATCAAAAGCACATGTCGTTGTTTTAAAATCAGTACTCACATATTTCAAGATCAGTGCCTATGTATAGTGTGTAATGAGATCACTTACCTGAAAAAACAAACAAAAAACAATTAAGAATGATAAAATGACAAGCAGTGAGACAGATATTTTTACATTTTCAAAAAAGCAATGTAAGGTTTAATGCAAGGTAGACATAAAGGCGCAAAGGCGTGTGTCAAATTTTCAGGAAAACACTGAATAAGTCGAAATAAACTATACTTAATTAAAACTTTTCTTTCACTTTACTAATACTACTCGAATTATCAACCTTTCTTACCATAAACAATAACACTTTTTCTTTCACAACATTGAAACACTGTAATACATGCAATCTTATATCTACTTGGCCTTTTTTGTGTGACAGTTATGTGACATTCCTTATTTTTTGTCTGGAGTGTTTGATGCATAAGAAAGTAAGGGGAGAAAAGCAAATGAATGCATAACATTTAAATAAGAGTTTTGGATCTAGCAACGATTTACAATCATCCTCCCAAATACTTTCAACAAAATTGCTTCCGTCGATGATAATATTGCAATCAACAGTCACCATGTTTGGCCAACCTTTAAATATAAAGCACCACAAAGAGTAGTTATTGGAAAGCATATGAAAAGGGATTGCATAAAGCAACAAAACTATTCCTCAAAACTGTGTTGTTTTAACCATAAATATTTCCATATGTGTCAGATCATTTGTATGCCCCAGATGCCAATGGGTTAAATGAAAAAGTGGGTTGAAATAATCTTTTTTGACCTATATCTCTGAGGAGCACATCTGGGGTCCATACCAGTGGTTGGATTCAACACATAATTAGTCACTTTTGACAAGCTTTAAATACAAACAGTATCGGGTTAGGCGGTGCAGCTCACTGGTTTTTGTAGTCCTGCTGATAGCGTAATTGCCAGCAATTTGTTTTAATCATGTTCGACTCTAACGGCTCTTGTTTGTGATTATTTCCTGGTAGAAGTGGAGCCAGGCTGATTCTATCTTAGACCATCTTAAAGATCAAATATTAAACAGTTTATATTCAAAAGGAGCTTGGTCCTTTCAGTATTTATTTTCAAAGTTACATTTTTTTTGTCAATAGCTTACAACTTGATATCAAGTTGGTTTATCAGAAATATTTCCATTTAGGGTGTGATAAATAGTGAATTACAGTATTATATTAAGTTGTGAGTTAATCAGATGATTAATGGTGATTGATGATAATGGGTGAATGTTGTAATATACTAAGACACCTATTAAACATCTTAATCTTAAACCATAATGGTCATTGATAATATACACCTTTATTAAACAAAACCTTATTCAACATGGGGGAATGCAACTGCCATTATATATATATATATATATACATACATACGTATATATACACACATATATATATATATATATATATATATATATATATATATATATATATATATATATATATATATATATATACATATATATATATATATATATGTATATATATATATATATATATATATATATATATATATATATATATATATATATATATATATATTTATGTCTGCTGGCATAGTCAATAAATATACAAATACAAATATATATATATATATATATATATATATATATATATATATATATATATATATATATATATATATAAATATATATATATATATATATATATATATATATATATATATATATATATATTTATATATATATATATATATATATATATATATATATATATATATATATATATATATATATATATATATATATATATATATATTATATTCATAGGCAGAATCTGCATCAAAGAAAGGCTGTTGTAAGTGTCTTTTCCCTGGGCAGCAAGAGGGAGATAAGTGGTGCCCTAGAATAGCCATGAGCCACTTCCCTGCCGCTAACTCAAAACACATAGCACATCAAAGCGTAGTGCTGTCAGCCCCCCATATCCCCCCCTCCCCCAGAGCCCGCAGTCAGTCCGCCGCAGAGCTCCTAACAGTACACAACTAATGTAGCATTTCTAGAGAGACATCAAAGGATGAACAGTGCCACATAATGAGTGCCAGTAAGACTTAGGGGCCAGAGATTGCCTCCCTCCAGTCAAAAACACTCCTCCAGACCTCTGACTTAGACTCACTCCAGGGGGACGCAAGAGAGCAATAGACAATACGCGACATGTAAAGACTGTTACCCAACAATAGTATTTCTTTTAACATGTTCATGTTAAGTGCCGTTAAAGCTACATTTTTTATGTTGTCTTATTACATTTCTGTTATCTTACTTCTATGAACTGCAAAAATATCATTCACAGCAAGAGATGAAGTGATCATGTAATCTTACCAAGTGGAGTTTGGGTACTAAGGAAATCCAAAGGTTTTCCTATGAAGTCTCAGCTACGTTTGGTACATTTGATAAGGTACTTAAGGTGGATATGACTTTTTAAAACACATACTTAGCGCTCATAGCACCTTTGCAGATAGTAAGTCAATGTTGCACTCAACCAATGTATTGAAATAATTCATTTTTTTCAACAAAATAATAAAGTAAAGAAATCAAGTGAGATCTGAGCTGTCAAGCTGTTCATGTACAGAATGTATTTTATGTAAATTCTTTCAAGAAGGCTATGCTGCAAATTCTTTCAAGTTCTTGGTTCTAGAAATGAAAGATATGGTTACTAACAAGCTCAGTGGCTACATCTCCCACTCTTGCACCTCAGCTTGTGAAACAAATGAACCATTTAAGAACAAAAGCCCAGACACATAAACTGTAGTCAATTGTTCAAACCTGAAAGCGCCTTCATTGGCAATATGAAATACCCCCTTCTCTGAAGAGCCATTTGCTTCCTGCCAATTATGTACATTGATACACCTTGATTAAACACAATAGTGACATAGATATATACATGTTGTCATTAGGCTGGCTATTGGTAGAGGGAGAGGGGTCAGACAAATAAGAGTCAAGAATGGCCCCTTCCCCCATATCGAGGTCCATGAGCATCAAGGGGAAAAAGAATTCATGTGGTATACATTTTGGATGATCTGTTTAACGGTAGTTTTCTGCAGGCCTATTTAGAGGTAGACTAGGATTATATGAGATACATTAGGAGTGACCATCTTTGATGCAAAAGTCTTCAACAGAGGAGGAACTACACAGGCACAGCAGCAGAAGCAGAAGCAGTAGCAGTAGCAGCAGCAGCAGTAGTAGTAGTAGTAGCAGCAGCAGCAGCAGCAGCAGCAGCAGTAGTAGTAGTAGTAGTAGTAGTAGTAGTAGTAGTAGTAGTAGTAGCAGCAGCAGCAGCAGCAGCAGCAGCAGTAGTAGTAGTAGTAGTAGTAGTAGTAGTAGTAGTAGCAGCAGCAGCAGCAGCAGCAGTAGTAACAGCAGCAGCCCATTGCTTCTCTACAGATTCCTCAACAAGCACAGAAGCAGCAGCAGCAGTAGAAGTAGCAGCAGCAGTAGCAGTAGAAGCAGCAGTAGCAGTAGTAGCAGCAGCAGCGCTTGGCATCTCAACATATTGGCCTTGGCACAAATGCATGAATATTGAATACAGTTCATAACTGCACTGTTTCTTTGTAGGATTTATTAGATGTATATTGCTATAAATCTCGCTGCTTGTGATACCGCTAGGTAATATCCATTACAAGAGGCATTTGTCATGTCTCACCCAAGCAGGAGTTCACAGCACTCTCGAATGGCCTGTTGTTTGCAGCATCCACTATCAGCCATGCACAAACACTCACATACTGAAGCATCTCTACACATCATTTGGGAGATAGAAGGTTCCTCAACAAGCTTGGTAGAGGAATGATATTTCTGATAAGATGTAGATCAAGGAATAAGTTTGTAGCACTATGGAATATTCTGCTGTTTGTAGCATCCATAATCAGCCAAGCACATACACTTACACAATTCCGAATCTCTCCACATCAATTTGGAGGTTGAAGACAAGGAGAAAAGGAGGTTCTTCAATAAGTAGGTTAAAGAGCACTCTGGAAAGGCCCGCCATTTGCAGCATCCATAAGTAGATATATACATACACACAGAAACTTTGTCATTTCTACATACTAATTTAGAGACCGTGGTTCCTCAGCGAGCTTGGTAGAGGAATGTTATTTCTGACATGAGGTAGATTTCACAGCACTCTGACATAACCCGCTGTTTGCAGCACCCATTTAATATCAGGCATGCACAAACATACATGGATGGGAATTGTTCTACAGTCCTCAGTTTGGGGATAGTAGATATGAAGATTTTTCTATGAGCATAGGCGAAGGATTTTGCTGATGGGAGGTAGTTCATGTAATATGGATTGTTCTATCCATACTTAGGAACCAAAGAACATCCTCAGCACTCATGGGTTATGTTTTTATTACAGTTATTATGTTTTTATTATCACATCATTTGGATAACAGAACCTCATTAATTGCCATAGTTCTGCCATAGAGCAAGCAATCAGTGGCAATGTCTTAGACCACTCAGCTTTCGGGGCAGGCCCTGATCTAACATAAGTACAGGAAATTGCAATAACACGATAGATATGCAGACAGCCAATATTGGCAGAATAACCTACACCTGTTGAATGAAACAAAAAGGAAGGTACAGAGTGATGACCTATGGCCTTAACCCTTGTGCTGCTGGTGGCAAATTTGGTGAATACAAACTGATGTGGAAAAAGCTGGAAAATCACCGAAACCCTAGCAAATGGGTACTCATCTGAAAGTACTAAGAGAGAGCTTTCCAATGAATACCAACATGATAGGGTTCGGATGGTTTTCAAAAATCTTTGCGTTCTTGCACTTTGGAAGAAAGTAGCCTCAGCATTGGAAGGGTTAATAGTGGTGCATGAAAGACTTGATGAAAACACCTGCAGCTTAACAACACTGATCTGCTCGTTTTCACCTGCTTCTCCATCACCTGATCCCCACCCCTACCCCCAGCTCATGACTGGATGTGTACCCTGGGGGATAGAGCAGGCAGTAGGCATACCCACTACCCTTTGTGGTGCCGCACAGTATTGTTATCAGGAAATGGTTCAATTAAGTGCAGTTTGCTGGTGGAAATTACATGTAAACAAATAGGTAGCAGTCAAAATATCAATTACACCTTGCCAGACACGGGACACCTGTGAAGATCTCACAGTAAGAGGTGTGGGAGGCCACCTTATACAAACAATAACATCATTCCTTTTGTTCCTGATCAAATACCTCCAGTTACTCAAAAGGTGAATGGAAGCAACAGCAGCCACAGTCCATGGGACAAGCAGGTGAAATACTACCTGATTAAGAATATAATTGTCATTTCATTGAGAGGTTTGCAACTATTTGTATAAGATATTCTATATACAGTTACATGTATGCAGGAACCTGTACATAGATTACCCTGATGTGTGTAAAAGCAATATTTGTAAATGAGTAAAATAATTGTCCACTCGAAATTACAGTTTTGATAAAAAAAAAGTTATAAAAAGGTATCATTTAATTTTGTGACTAAGTGTCATACAGAAGCAATAATACCTCAAGTTTAATTATGGGTTGACTGCTAACATGCAACTCTATAATATTTAGCTTGTTGTGAGTAGGTTAAGTGATAAAATAATGGTCAAATATTGGTATGATTACTTATTGCATGTGATGAAAAAATGCAGCCCCATACAGAACTTCAACAAGATACATTGTGTAACTTACAAGATACATTTTTCGATACTGCGATAATAATTGTTGCAGTTTTGAAAGTTTAATATTAAAGTATTACAGCAGTTATTGTGACAAAAGATCAGTGTTTTATGAAACAATGTTAAAGCATGACTTAAAGTCAGCATATTTTGCATAAGAAGGAATCATTAGTCTACTACCCTGCCCACCACTCAATTTCTTGATATTGTTTGTTTGTAAAAATAATGCGTTGATGGGCAATGCTTAAAAAGATAAAAGAGGGAGTAATTATATATTTTTGTCAGTGAAGTACTGTGGATACAGTGGGGTTTAAGTAAGGCCTAAAAAAAGAAATTGTTTGTTTCCTGTAACGGTCTAAATTAAATAGGGTAGGTAGGTGGGTAAAAAAAAAATTTGCATTATTTTTTTGGTCAAAAATGTGTGTTTTATGTATGTTTTGCGTTGATTGGGAGTTCGGAGGTCGGAAAAAAACGTTAGGGTAGGGATTTTTTGAATAAAAGCTTGTTAGGGTAGGGTTACAGGAAACAACAACTTTTTTTAGGCCTAATGTGAGATGAAGATAAGAAAGCACAGAGCTAGCTAAAGTTCAATGTATATGTATCAATATGAAATTAATAGTTTGCTGCACATAGCATCAAAATGCCACTTAAGTAATCTATGAAGAGGACAAGATATCAAGGAGTCCATCATGTCCAAAATAATTTGTATCACACATAGCATGCAATGAAGTTATCCTTATACGACAGGGTACTAACTATGGGGTTTAAGTAATCAAAGATGAGGACAAAATATCAAGGAGTTTGGGTTTAAGTCCACCATGTCCAGATTTTTTTTTATCATACTTAGCATGTAATGAAGTTATCCTTATATGTCAGGGTACTATTGGGTTTAAGTAATATAAGATGAGGACAAGATATCATGGAGTTTGGGTTTAAGTCCACCATGTCCAGAATTTTTTGTATCATACTTAGCATGTAATGAAGTTATCCTTATATGTCAGGGTACTATTGGGTTTAAGTAATCTAAGATGAGGACAAGATATCAAGGAGTTTGGGTTTAAGTCCACCATGTCCAGAATTTTTTGTATCATACTTAGCATGTAATGAAGTTATCCTTATATGTCAGGGTACTATTGGGTTTAAGTAATCTAAGATGAGGACAAGATATCAAGGAGTTTGGGTTTAAGTCCACCGTGTCCGTGGGGAGTGCTAGAGCATATATTACCTCTGCCCCTGATACTGTCAACTGCTGTTTTCATAGCTTTCCTCCACTGTTTGCTTAGCCTAATAATGTACTGTGCAGGCCTCGGCCTGAGTGGAAAAACAGTTGTTCCTATCTGGGCAGCTTGACACTGCCAAGTACCTCTCAAGAATTCCTTGAGAGCTTTCGACTTGTTTTCCTATAATAAATGTTACCCTAGTCTATCAGTAAGATCAGGTTTACCTCTCAGTATTTCCAGGTCAGGTTTTTTTCTACATTCTTTCCCAAAGGATCATAAAAAGTTTTGATCCATGTAAAATGATAATAACTCCTCAGAAAGATCTATGCCATACCGGATGTGGCACTTGTACTCTTAAGCAAGGAACCTAATACATCATTGTTTTTCTTTGTTTAGGTTACTTTCACCATTACTTAAACCATGACGTGTACTTGGTGTTGAGTAAGTCGGAAGTAGGTGACTGATATCTTAGCATAGATTATCTTGACAAGTGTCACATGGGTCTACGATACTTTTGACAATAACTCTTTGAAGATTTGCTGGTTGGGTTCTCATGAACATTTCTCCATTTTCAACAATGTAACAATAGGGTCTTTCCCAAATGAAGCTAGGAATATATGCCAAAGAAATCCTAGTTTTTCTTAAGAAAATCCCAGGATCTCCTAGAAAGTCTCAGCTATATTTTGTAAAAGTTAAAAGATGCATAACATGGTTAAAAGCTGTACTGATAATTTAGGTCTGGTTCAAGGCAAAATCACATCCTCCTCTGTAGCATGTCTAACCCTTTCAAGGATGCAAATATTTTTGAAAAACATCTAATCCCTATCATGTTGGTATTCATTGGATAGCTCTTACTGAGTACTCTCAGATGAGTATCCATGTGCCCAAGTTTCCGTTAATTTTAATTTTCTTTGCATGGCCAAATAAGCCACCAATGGCAAAAGGGTTAATTAGCGAAATTCTGTTTACTTTTACTGACTGTCAAGGTATGCACTTAGTCATGTATATACATAGGCAGGCTATTAAATCACTGCCCTATCAGCATCCTGTTCAGAAACCATCGGTGTAATTCTCAGCAGTTGTTATCACTCTTGAAAATGACATAGTTTTAGTGACCTCATAATAGGAATATAATCAATTCCTCCATGTTTTCCTACCACCCACACTCGTTGTCGCTGCTCTGACACTGTATCCCTGTATGAGATATCCCCACTCTGATAACCTGTACTCGACCCTCTCATGTCGCCACAGCCTGTCTAATTTATGCCTGACATATTCTTTATATAGACACACAGTGGCAAAGAATACATTACTCACAAAGCTATGACTACAATATGTTTTAATCAAGTAATAAAATATAGCAGTTACAACTTTGTCCTGAACATATGACACCCTTACCAACTGGAGCTTGGAATATCTCAAAAAATGCTAGAACTTTCGGGAGAAAATCCCAGAATTTCCTGAATGAATGAGAATTTCCGAAGAAATCATCAGATTTTCAATTGGTAAACAGCTATGCCAAAAATTTAGAAGTTATATAGGTGTCCAAAAATGGAAAATATATTTTAGAGGGGTGTCTAAAGGGAGACAGCAAGGTATTCAATAAATAACATTTATCAACTCATTATAAAAATACATGATAACTTTAAGAAACATTACAGCATTCACAATGATCCATGATGACTCACTGGGAAAATAATGTAAAAATATGCGAGTGAAGTTTTCAGAAGATTCTTTTGGAATTTTGCTATTCTAGAAATAAGGTAAATAGCAGAGAATGAGCTTCTGTTGAGAAATATGATTTATCAATCATAATTGTATGACAAACAACAAAACAAATGCAATGAATATATCTACAGCAGTGTGTGTTAGGTCCAGAATATGAATAGGAACTAATTTTATCATACCGGTATAAAGTCTGTTTATTGTTGACAGGCTGTATCAGTTAAGTAAACACTATCTAAACAATGCCATCAGCCTATCTCTGGATCCTATCTCTGTATGCTGTTAGGGTCTATCAAATATATGTGCAATCAAGTGCCCTGCATTACAGTTATTCAGCTCATCTATATTGCCTGAGAGCCAAGTTAGTGGCAATATTCCTGCTATGAGTAAATCATAGTGTTCGTTCGATTGTTCGAACAAGCCGAACAGCGTTCGTTTGTGCCTCCGATTATGATGATTGAACGCAATTTCACATGTTCGAACAAAAAAACGAACATGGATAAAAATTCTATTCAAAGAAATAGCTGGACTCTCGGTAGTCCTGCCCGTCAGAAAATCTGAGAAAAAAAGTTGTTACCTATTTATTGCCCCACCAAAGAGGAAACACTGCTGGACCGCTCAAGATCCACCTCTCTGAGCGTGCTGAGGCGATGTTATGATGCCGCCATTGTTGTTGTGGTTATCGGCACACACTAGCGTAAATGCGCATGACGCATTTACGCTAGTGTGTGTTGATACCGCTAGGTGTCGCGGTACCTTATGACTAAAGTAAACAGCAATGGCGACACGGAAAACCATGTACACAACTTCGATTAATAATCGGTCATCGGTCGTTCAGATGGACCGATGATCGATCTTGAAAATTGTGACCGATTCCGAACACTAGTAAATCAAGAGCCCAGCCTAAACACCGATGCATGAAATTTATATTCAAATATGTATCATTTTGTTGCAATATTTAGTTTGTCCCTTCCAATAAGCTTATCAATATCAATATTGCACACAATATTGAAATAATGTATATAGAATCTTTTTTCATTTGTGTATTTTTTACAACAGGCAAAGATTTCCCTAAATTATTAGGTACAGAAATGTATCCATATTGTCATCACAAGCATCCAAGCACATGGAAATGCTATGCTTCCCCTGAGCTATGGCTTTGTGGTGGGATTTATTGTTATATAACTGCTGCCATATTCATACTGATTGATTTATCGTGTTGATAAAATATCCCATTAACCCTAATGAATATATCAGCTCATTGCTGAGTAACATAGCAACATAAGCCCCATACAGGCTCTCATACCCTTTCTACAAGGCTCATGTGGCACTCTAGTGGGACCAGAGGTCACCAGGGGGCACCACTAGGGCAGCCTGGGACCTAACTGATGGCTTTGTTTCCTAACAGGGAAATAAGGCTAATGAAAAAAATAACTCCCTCCCTCCCTGTAGCCATGGCAGTAGTAGTAATCGTTGTAGTAGTAGTAGTAGTAGTAGTAGTAGTAGTAGTAGTAGTAGTAGTAGTAGAAGTAGTAGTAGTAGTAGTAGTAGTAGAAGTAGTAGTAGTCGTAGTTGTAGTAGCAGCAGTAGTAGCAGTAGAAGTAGTAGTGGTAGAAGTAGTAGTGGTAGAAGTAGTAGTAGTAGTAGTAGTAGTAGTAGTAGTAGTAGTAGTAGTAGTAGTAGTAGTAGTAGTAGTAGTAGTAGTAGTAGTAGTAGTAGAAGTAGTAACTAATATTTCACAGGCATAAATGCCAGATGGTTTACAAAACCATAGTCACACCTTTCAAAATTCAAGTTGATTTCAAACACAATTTTAGAGTCAACAAGTAAGAATAATAAAAATTGTAACTTTATGGTCTGATAAATTAACCCTAAGTCAAACGTTTCTTCAGTAAGTTTTTCTTTTAATTTAGAAGAAAGCCTGTCTGAAAGTGAGCGATTGGCCAAATATTAGTACAGCTGGGTTATCCCTCTTTCACCACCACCAACATGCCCAATAGAAAACTGCTACAAAGGACACACTTCACCATTAAACGGGGCTGAATGCACCCGTTATAAATAACCTGCACCCTTCATATCAGATATGAAAGCAGGGTAATAATGGGTTGGCAAGGAAACCCTGGACACCGGGTTGGGTATTCATGATTCCCACCCAGCAATATGGTATGCTGTCAGCACTTGTTCTCCAAGTGAGGGCTGTTTAGGCTAACAGAAAGGGCTGTATTAATTCCCACTGCTAATCATGACCTTGGCTTTGTGCTGAAGGTCACAAAGCACAGGTTGGGAACCTGAAAAACTGTCAGCGGCCAGAGTGCATAATCTATGAAGATAAATGGTATATTATTCTGAGGTATGTAGATCCCTAAACAATTAGCTGGGAAAGCGTGCAGGTCATTTTATGGCTTGTAGGTCCCTCAACAATTAGTGTACAAACTGGTCAAGATATCCCATGGCACTACAATGAGAGTGTTTTCTTTGAATGGGTTATGACCCCCCTTACAGGTCATGTGAAGAAATACAAGTATATATTAGGGATGCTAGGGGAGTATTACTATATCAATTGTGACAAGCACATAATAGTTTTAAGTTATAAAGTATAACTGACACGCAGTTCCAAAATAGGAATACACCATTAGTTGACAAACCCACAACCATAGTCTTAGCCAGCATCATGACTGACTGCAGCCTATGTTTTATAAGATAAAATGTGAATGTTTGTATGACTCTACTGATTATGAATAACATTTTTCAAAAATATTTTCAAAACTATGCTTTTAGTAAGATATTGTAAAGGTATGAATGTTTAAATAAAAAAGGATCGGCAAGCAATGCATTGATAATTGACACTGTGTTACAGCTCCAGTGATGTACAACTTATAAGATAAACAGAGACAGACCCCAGACCCTATGGCTTAAATTATCAAATATTTCCATTGGTATCCATATCCGTATAGATTCATCCCCTCCTATTTAGGAGAAAGCAGGAAACTGTCTAAATGGACCCCTTATCTTCCATTTCCTCTAATTCAGGGTCTTAGTCAGGATTTAGAAACTGCGTTTACTTAATGAGATACAGCATAATGTCCATATACAATGCCATAGGAATTATATTGAGGAGAAAAATATTCAATTATATGCTTGAAATTGAGATTTCTAGAAATCCCCCACAAATGATATCAGGATGTCTAGAAGGTTGATTTTTGAGGGTTTGGGTGTCCAAATACTGTAGAACACACAATGTATGCGTCTCTTTATATATAGCGTACATAGCGTGTGGTTCCACTTCGCAATATATAAAAACGCTGTACTTTTTTTTTGCGCTGTCAGCGAAAACTCCCCAATTCGCTATATATTTGGGACACGCGTCATATGTGTGTGTTCTACAGTATCGCCCAGACTATGCTCTAATTCCTAATATAGGTCACGTCAGGTGGCAGGCTGGCATGAATGGACAATACCAGTGGTCAAATACAGCCACCTCAATACCTCAATAGCCAGCAGCGTGGTTTCTGTGTGTGTAGGTTTAACATGATCTGGGTCCAGAGAGCCTGCCTGCTGACCTGTGTCAACAGCACTAAGTGTGCCCAGCTTTAAACCCCTATTTACCCTCATCTCAACAACACACAGGCTTAAGCCAGATTGTATTAGTTCTGCTAGCAATAAGTGTAGAGCAAATGGCTCTTTGAGAGTGGTCAATTGGTTATTGGTGTGTGGCTATCGCAGTATGGCTGTTGGTTATCTGAGGGAACCATCATGGGTCTGGAAGTCAGTGGTCTGAATGGTCTATGTGGAATATCTAGGGTGTGTAGTTCAAAACTTGATACTAAATAATATTCAAATGACACTTCATAAGCTGGTCATTCATTCTATATTCCATTAAAAGACCCCTTTAGCAAAGGCTATGCAGCTCCTTACGAACAAACCTAAGAAACAAAGCATCATTGCCTAGCTAGTAGGCTTAAATGTGAACTTTCCATAAATATTACATGGATGTAAATGCTATATGCCTATTGGAGCATGGTCTGCTTTGGTGGTTATTTTAAGTTCATTCTTAATACTACTTAACTATATTATAAGAAAGCTGTCATGGCATAACTGACTTTTTTAGCATACCACAATGCCATTTACAAGTATGGAATGTCGTCTGAATCAAAAGTACTTTCCCAAATAATTTTGGAATTGAAAATGATTTTTAATAATATTTGGGGAGAGTCGTTGGTAGTGTCCTAATTAACATTTCTCCTGCAAAACTTTTCCAAACTGTGCTTTCGATTGAAAAATTTCAGCTTAATTATCGGGCCGTTTTGGCTGCAGCGAGCATTGATGGGTTAAGATGCCAGTGGTCTTTTCAGTATGACCAAACTGAGTAAGATCAATTGCACATCCATCTTCCCAACTGGTGACTCTCAAAAGAAGCACTTAGAACTGTCTCTGAATCACTAATCAAATGGCAGTCTTAACCCATTCATGCCTGGATATCTCCATGACAAGTGGCGTCTGGACCTATTATACTTTTGAAAAACTTAAATTCACAATATATTTAGAGCAGAGTTGCAGGTTTGGTTCTGAACAGAATTTCTCCTTAAAATTGTTTCTGGAAAATGCACCAGCATATCCCCAAAATTGAGAGGATGATTTTGGGACCATGAATATGTTAAAGAAAACTAACTACCGCATGAAGCCATCTTTTCCACAACTATCCCTGCGACCAATTTCAGGCTGGCAGCTAGACAGCAGCAAGGGGGAGAAGTGTGAGGCAGTTAAATGCCTGAGTACACTGGTTCTATGAGGAAATGCGCTTGTCGCCTTCCTGCATTGTCTACCCTGGACGGAGCGGCTCCAGCTTCCCTCTTCTCCCCCACCATCTATTCACCGTGCTCATTTGTTGATCACTCCCCTCATGCTCGGTGATTTGATATTGTTGCCGTGATGACAATGGTGATGGGGCAGGGAAAGGCTAGTGCACACCAGTGGGGAGAGATCCACCACGCCTGATTACAGGCCAGCCAAGAGTTTTCTGCATGGGATACATGATAAGTATGTTCAGGCCTAAACAACACAGCTCTCTTTCTTGTTGTCTGTCTTTGCTGTAGGGACTGTTGAATTAAAGCCATTGTTGTGAATCATTTGGTACAATACCGATAATAAACTCATCTTCTTCCTGCAGAAATAACTGGTATGAATGGTGCCAAGCCTTCTGCATAGAACTTTTTTCCAAACTGAGAAAGAACAATAATACAACTCTTTCTTAAGTATTTTCATAAAAGAAAATATGCATCAATAAAGCCTTAACAATGAGGCGATGAAAGATGTTCACACAAAAAATCAGAACATCTAGAGGAAACCACATATATGTTCATGGAATCATGGTATACATGTATTCATATTTCAGTTGTATTGTATATATTGTAATGTTAGCCCATCACATCTATGATAATTTGTCACTCTGATGACCTCACCTAAAATTTATGTGAATTCTGAGAATTGTATTTTTTTGTGTAATGAGTACCTTTTTTGCTGACATGCCTCGATTTCCACCCCTACATATCGTTTAAATAACTAATAACTTGAAATAAATAATAATAAATTGATAAAACTAACTAATTAATAACTAAGTTCAATTGTGCAGGGCTGTGTAGCTAACCTACTGCAGAATGACAAATAGGCCTTCATCTAAAACATAGTGTAGAAAAATATCATTTCCCGGTTGGTACATAACCCATCAAAAGTATCCATCCATCTGTCATGGTGTGACTTGTGGGTAAATAGAGATCAAAGGCATGTGAGATATGATTAGTGTTTTCCAGGTAAGCCAGGTAGGTCCCCAGGAAAGGGCATATCTCACCTGCAGGATGCACACTTCAACACATACAACTCTACAGGAAATACATGCCATTCCTGGCGTATGCATTAACCCGCTTACATCTGCTCATCTAATAATAATAATAATAATGATAATAGTAATAATGATAATAGTAATTATAATAATAATAATAATAATAATAATGATAATGATAATAATAATAATAATAATGATAATAATAATGATAATAATAATAATAATAATGATAATAGTAATAATAATAATAATAATAATAATAGAAATAATAATAATAATAATAATAATAACAATAATAATAATAATAATGATAATAATTGATATTTTATATAGCGCCCTTTCCACCTATAATGTTCATCTATAAGTGTAACATTTGAAATTTCTTTTGGAGAGGAGTTGTGTTAAATCCAATACGGGCAACAACTTTAAGTCAAATATTTCTTTAAATATTTCTGAATTATCAAAATAACACACAGAAGTGCAAGATAATCTGTACATTCTAGTGTTCAATGGGTTAATTCATTGCAAATGCAATATAGGACTATTTGATTTACCTCTTCCTTATTAAAGTATATCATGCAGGACTAGTTAATTTACCTCGTCCTTAGTAAAGTTTATCATGTA
Organism: Maea johnstoni; assembly: GCA_963942565.1. Lineage (NCBI taxonomy): Eukaryota > Metazoa > Annelida > Polychaeta > Spionida > Magelonidae > Maea > Maea johnstoni. Next base: position 53,602,458 of record OZ012684.1, on the reverse strand, counting down.
AAATTACTACCATAAATTACAATTAGTGTTAAAGATGTTTCCGGCGGAATCATCTGATGTATTTCTGTATATGGAACAAAACTTCTCAACAGCATGTAGTTCTTTGCAAGTTCATCATATGGTGTGGTCTGCCTGTGCTTGAAGACATAGCCAGCTTACCCCCCAAAGATGTTGTTACTCTGACATTTTCCAGGACCCCACTTAAAACTCTTTAGATCAAGTTATCAGTTAAGAGAAAGGTTTAATAGGACAGTCTGGACTTGAATAGCTTGTTAAGCGAATTAGTGCTTTGCAAGGGGATCTTCATGTGTGGTTCATAAGGGGAAATATTATTCCTATACCAAATAACAACTCCCCTTAAAATATCAACCAATTTATGATTATTTCAAAAGTTATTTTCACAAGTATCAGAGGTGCAGAGATCGCAGGAGATCTCTTGGCACAAATGGGTCATAGGGTTTTCTCAATTAGACACCTAATAGAATGCTCCTGAATAAACTAGCAGCAGAGTCCACATTCACATGATGTAATACTCCCCCTATGCTAGATCACTTTAAAGGATCTGTCTTTAATTTGCTCTGGGGAGCCACAGGAGATGTTTATGAGTCTGTGTGTTATGTTTTGTTGTTCAGTGGAGCAATGTTGCCCCCTCCCTACAATAACAAACACACCCCTGCTGACCAGTGTTTGATAGGCCCCCATGGCGCAGGCCACATCACAGCATGGGGGGAGGGGAGGCGGTGGGCCTGCAGCACGCCTGAAGCGGTCTGCAGGCGGGGTGCAGGCGAGGTTCAGGCGGGGTCATGAGAGGGAGGAGCAAATGCAAGGACAGCTGGTTCTTCTGAAACCTAGCACATCAATGTTCTTACATTCATAGTTATAGCATACTACAAGGGCTCCATCCTGGTATCTTACGGGACAAATAAAAGCAACTTCTCAAAAAGTTAATGGTGAGGGAAATACTAAGCAGAACCTATACCTTCAACTCTCATATTGGTTGTGATTTCCAGCTTTATTCCCAAGTTTTCTCATAATAGTACCATAGCTCCTCACAGGAATATTCAAGGCCCTTACCAAAATACACCTTAGATTTCCCAGGAAGCCCTGGAACTTTCCTAGTAGTATTCTAGCTACTCCTGTGTAGTCCCTCCTACAATATTTAAGGGTTGCTCTTAAAAAGTCTTAAAATTCACAAAAAACATTTAAACTAAAGAGAAAACTTTCTAGAAGACACTACTTGTCCATTAGGGGCATATCATATTGATGGATCCTAAGTAGTGGTATGCTAAGTTACTTTATTTGATAGCCACTATCTCACCACCAACACTGTATCAATTAGCCCTCTTAGAAGAGGCTCATTAGTCCAGATTATCCCTCCACTCCAGGAGTAAACAGTAATTAGTGCATCAGGTCCTACATGCCCCTCTTCTCCCTGTAAGTGGACAGTCTGCTTTGGAGATTACCTAATCTTAATACAGGAGGCTGGTGGCCGCATGGTATCTGTACCCTGATAAAGAATATCATTATACAAGCAAGATGGGGAAACACCCTGTGCCAGAAACACTGATTGCAGCATTTTACCTATCTAATTGAGCACATCCTTAAGATTTGTGATTGAGAAAGTTATAGGAACTATCTCAATACATGATAGAAGATTCTAGCCAGTCCATGGTAAGAGGCTGAATTAGATAATAACTACAATCACTCCATAGCAATGGGCATCCTCACTTATTACAGATAATTAGCTATCTGTTTATCTTTGAGTATGTGTGTGTGTGTGTGTGTGTGTGTGTGTGTGTGTGTGTGTGTGTGTGTGTGAGAGAGAGAGAGAGAGAGGGAGAGAGAGAGAGAGAGAGAGAGAGAGAGAGAGAGAGAGAGAGAGAGAGAGAGAGAGAGAGAGAGAGAGAGAGAGAGACAGAGACGGAGAGAGAGAGAGAGAGAGAGAGAGAGAGAGAGAGAGAGAGAGAGAGAGAGAGAGAGAGAGAGAGAGAGAGAGAGAGAGTCAGAGAAAGGGAGAGAGAGACAGAGAGACAGAGACAGAGAAAGGGAGAGAGAGAGGGGGGGGAGGGGGAGAGAGAGAGAGAGAGAGAGAGAGAGAGAGAGAGAGAGAGAGAGAGAGAGAGAGAGAGAGAGAGAGAGAGAGACAGAGAGACAGAGAGAGAGAATAGGGAAGTTATGTCATATACAGTATGAGTCTTGACAAGGCTGTGGGTTAAGTTATAGCTAAAGTTGATAAACATATCAACTTTTGGTTATAGGGTTACAGAGGTTCCAGGCAAACTGAGTTGAGACGTCCAAATGTTTATTGCTATTTGGCAAGAGCTCTTTCAAGCCTTTTGAGATGTGTTACAACTGATGCATAACTAAACATAAGGGGATCTGGGAGGTATATTTACAAGTACGATGGTCCAAAAGTGTGCACATGCAAGAGAAGTACTAATATAAAGGTAAATAAAAGATCATGTTGCGGCAACTGAGAGGAACTTTTCACAACACTTGCCTGGTAAGAGATGTGTTTTGAACCTGCTGAAGAGCTGCTTGCCCGACTTGTGTAAAATATCAAGGTTGCAATGCATTAACCCTTCCATGCTTAAACTTAGAATAAATACTAAGGCAATCCTAGGAATTTCCTGAGAAAATCCCAGGGTACTCTAGGAAGTCTCAGCTTCATTTTGGAAAGGGACTTCCTCATAAAAACTGTCATCATAATTCATTATACTTATGAATAAGGAATGAAATGAAATTGGGGTAAAACACAAGTTTGTAAAATATAGTGAAGCCTCTGAAATATGCACACCTCAAGGCCAGAGTGAGGGTATCCACAAATGAAAGTCTTTACAACTCTTCTCTAAATATAACAGGAACATTGGGGATAGAAAATTGTCTTCACAATATTGCAGGTTAATATCTCAAAGATATTTGATAAAATTGTTGAAGGACAGTTGCTAAATTTGGGTTTTCATTAGCATTTCTCTTTTAGGTATTTTTCCAAAAGATACTTATGCTGAAAATGTCACAAGGAAAGCCACACCTTTATGTGCACTATGGTCATGAATGAGTTAACTTTGTCCCAGCAGCGGCCCTACCTGACACTCTATAGACATGCCTGCTGGCGGATAGCTTGCCAGTATTCTGCCTTCAACAGATCTCCCCATAGTTCACTTAAACCCTGTCTTCCTACCTTCAATTAGCTCACAAAATGCCTAACATGCTTCCCCAATGCCAGCCCCAATGTCAGGACATAGGAAAAGGGCTTAACCTTTGCATCGGGATCACAGGTAGGAATGAGACTTCTTTAAGGAAAGTTGTTTCTTGCTGACTTTCATGTTGGAAATGAAAGGCGCATTCCACACGAGTTAATATCCCTTAGCTGAGGCACTTATGAATAATAGATGTATCAATAAAGTGTTTGATGTGACATCGTCTTTTTCAATGAAGGATGTTATAGGTAATGTCTGTCGCAGATGTCTAGTCACACCCGTACCCTCGGAAGAGGTTGGCACATGACAGCGCCCTGACATGAACCCTGTCACAGAGGGTAGTGGGGATTCCTCCTCTTCAACCTCCCATTGCCATAGAAACAGTAATCCCTCATCATTATATGGCACATGAAAGAGGCACTCTGCATATCTTCAAGTTACAGTTGATTCAAAAACCACATGAAAACTCAATGTTTTTGTCCCGACCATGGGTGTAAATAGGGTCGTCTGTCACATGTGAGGACATACCACCTCAAATGAGTAACATATTCATGAATGATTCATATGGAATCATATTGAATGGTCATTTATCTTCCAAATGTTCCAGCAAGGACAATATGGTTTCAGAAGAGCATTCAGAATAAAATCAAACCAGTGCAATAATTGTCTAGTGGCTAAGCTTAAATATCCACAAATAAAAGATTTTTTTATTTACAAAAATGAAGAAGACAAATCAATCGGTCACTCAATATCTAACCCTCCATTAGGTAATGTATTTTCATGAGCTACAATCTTATATAATGTAAACACACTAATTAATTTTCATCCAAAAATGTATTGTTAGGATTGCTGCAAATAAAATGAATTTTCCTAAAAAAAAAGAAATCTATCCTTGTGAATAAGATTGCTTCAAAAAAAAAAGGATTTTCCTAAAAAGTGGAAACCTTTTTATAAATGATGTACTTCTAATCAATATCAGGAACTATTTATTTCAAATAAATAGTTCCTGTCAATATACAGTATTAATCAAAGCCTTCCATGTCTTTTTTCAGAAAATGAGAATATGAAACACTGGAGATGAACAGAGAAGAGGAGGAGGAAGAGGAGGACAAGGAGGAGGAGCTGTGACCTTTACATGGCACATGTGACACCTGCATATAACACCTGGTGTCAAGATAACACATGCATTAACCCATCAGAGGCGTCCATTGGGCATGCGAACTTTGAACAAATACAGAAAGATTTGGAAAAAAATGATAGAGAAATTGTTTATACCAACCAAGATAACAACTTTAAATTAGGACATTCCCAAAACTTGCCTTTATCACCAAAACATTCATGTATAGTTGTGTTAAGTCAGAACATATGTATGTTCCAAATGTAAATAGGGGACATCTGGATCAATAATACTTATGAAAATAACTTAGCAATTATCTTGAGAAATATTGGTTGGATTTTGAACATCTCTTCTTCAAATATTTTAAAAATAAAATGCTCTGGAAAAATATCACAAAACAAATCAGGAAAAATATCACAAAACAAAATAAGGATATCTTTGAACGTTGAGGCATAAAAAGGTTCAACTATAAGCGGATACAGTATGATACTATCCGAAAGGTGTCTACATCCTCTGCTCTCAACATGATCATGAATACACAATACTGTCATGTCAGGAAAACGGTAGGCACTTGTCTACTAGAAGCATGAAATTCACATAAACTTTTCTTCTGTCTGAACTACTTGAGAAGAAACTATATTCACTGATTTTAAATGCACTACGCCATGCCTTGGGGAGGAACTCCCAGACTACCAAGCTGAGAGTGTGCAAACTCAAAACACAAATGCTATGTACACATATATGGTCATTTCTGAAGGATCTTTTCAAAAACCATTTGGACTGAAATCGTCTTCATCTTCATCCTCATCCTCATCCTCATCACCACCACCACCATCCATCACTCACTCTTTCTTCAATTGATACCCAATTGCTGTTCAGCAATTGTTCTTTGGTGTGGTAATCATGTAATTCAATATGATTTGAGAAGGGAATAAGAATGAGATTTGATTTGTATAAATCTTTGCGGTCAACATAAGATCCCACTGTCATGCAACCACGCCTTAAACCACACCACTATTAAGTGACTGCTCATAAAACATTCAGCTGGCCTTGAGTCCAGCAGGTCACTGCCCTCATTTCCTCATCTGATGATGAGCTCCTAGATCTGTTATAACTCAACCCTCAACCCATTCATGACTGGGGATATCCCTGACTAATGTCATTTGGATAAAGGAATGCAGTGCATTGGGTTCTTATCAATATTTTACCTTTAAATATTTTCAAAAATATTCCCTAATTACAATGATATTACCAAAATTGTACTGGTATTTTTGGGTGCTACAGGCACAAATGGTTTGACATGTTTTACTTTATGGGTTCACATTCCAGATATACAGTCCCTTTGTCAAGACTGCCTCTAATTCACGATGACCAGTTAAGCCTACCCAAGTGCCATCTACCTGCAAGGAATGACATCCTACATGACAGGCTACCTCTCATACAAGAAAGCATGCCAAACACTGTTTATAATACACCCCTTGCTGACCTTGCATTGGCACTCCATGAACAGTCGTCGTACTCTAATAAAAACACTGCAGGGGCGCTTGATTAGGGATATGGAACATAAATTAATAATGAAAGATTGGTTTGTAAGTAATAAACTAATTGGCAGTAAAAGAAGCCATGGGGTGTTGGGGCAGCAACAACTATACCCCACACATACAAGACATGTGTGACCCATTAAAACCTGTACCAACACTATACAACATACACATTCAACAAGCAGCTGAAACAATTCTTCTTCTATTGATCAGTTATGTGGTTACAAATTGAAAACAACACTGGGAAAGGAGATGCCAGGGAATGAAAATATGAGGCCAGCTACAAAATACTTAATATGTTTCAGAGTAGGTTGTCTATAAGATGAATGGGTGATTAGTATATCAGATGGCTTTCTTGGTTATACATTTGAACCAATGTTTATTGAGAACTCATGAGAGACTAACTGTGTGCGGATGCCTATTGTGCAGTGATTTCATTTGGGCAGTGGCTGATAGGGAATAAACAGTTGTAAATGTTGCATTTAGTAATAACTGGATAACAGCAATGTCTAATTCTCTGACAGCCATTGCTTATGTACTGTGCAGTTTCCAGATGAAAATATTACTCACACCCAGGTGCTCAGCTCTAGGGACATAGATATTCCTTGCCAAGCGCAAAAAGGATTCACACATAAAAGTATATCAGGAATGACACCCTGTACTAAATTGCTCACAATAAAACATGTGACTCAGAGGAAAAGAACACCTTAAACACAATTTCCATTAACAGGTGCTCATGACCAGAGATACTCATCCCACGTACAGCAATACTCAGGAAAGCCTATTCAGAATGAAAGGCCTCTTATTTATACTTTCCTGCTACCCCCATAACTGACCTTGCATGCATTCCCTATGTGAATAAGTAAAGGCCACATACTCTTACCACGTAGCAACCATTTGCCTACCTGAGGGAATAGAAAGGGAGAATGTTATCTACAGCAGTTCACGGGAGGAGAACTATGACATTGCTTTATCATAAACATGGCCCTGGCTTAAACAGGCTCAATGGGATGAAGGCTAAGATGGGGAAAAGATAGCAGCCACCTTAACCCTTACAATGCTGAGGCTACTTTCATCCCAAGTACAAGAACGCAAAGATTTCTGAAAATCATTGAAACCCTGTCATGTTGGTATTCATTAGAAAGCTCTCGCTGAGTGCTCTCATATGAGTACCCATTTGCCTGGGTTTCTGTCATTTTCAGCTTTTTTTCGATCATTTTGTTTTGACCAAATTAGCCACCAGCAGCCTAAGGGTTAAATTAAGAGATGCGAATGGGGAGTTGCTCTGCTAAGGGTGGAGTGAGTTCTGAAGCAAGATAACCTCACCAACATACTTCACATATATACTTCTGCCAATTCTTTCATTTAATGAGTGAAACGAATGTAAGTGACACTTGTCTGTACATTATAAGGTAAAGTTGCACTGCAGTGACCTTGTAAGTTGGAAAGAACACACTCTGTCATATGTTTCTCTCTCTCTCTCTCTCTCTCTCTCTCTCTCTCTCTCTCTCTCTCTCTCGCTCTCTCTCTCTCTCTCTCTCTCTCTCTCTCTCTCTCTCTCTCTCTCTCTCTCTATATATATATATATATATATATATATCAATATCAATATCATTCTCTCTCTCTCTCTCTCTCTCTCTCTCTCTCTCTCTCTCTCTCTCTCTCTCTCTCTCTCTCTCTCTCTCTCTCTCCCTCCCTTGAGGGTTGATTTCTGTTTTACATTTCACCCTAAACATTTTTCCAAAGATGCTTTTATCAGATAAATATCACCAAAAGTGTCAAGTGTCAGGTATTAAGTTTCAACACAAGACTGTGGTGTTATTATTCTCAATGTAAAGGTTTAAACAGCATGAGATGATGAGCTACTGCAAACAAAAACTACATGATAACACTAAGGTAATAGGCATCATTGAGTAATCCCTGGGAGAGCAGTGACAGGTAAGATAATGAAGAAGAAGAATGGCACTGGAGGAATTACACAACAGGTGGATATATCTACACAGTATGACAGATGGACACGATTCTGAGACGGCAATTCCACGTAAAGCAATTATTACACTTACTGCTCGCTTCCTGTGGTGCTTCCTAATGTTATTATCCTGTCAGAACAAAACATCTTAGTGTGACAAATGTCACAGGTACAGGGCTTTTGTGTAGGACTTTTACTGATAGAACACACTAAGGTAGTGCAGTAGCATTACAGGTAAAATGACGCTAATCACCGACACTGACTTCCTGAGAACTCTCCACCCATCCTTCCTATCAACATGACACTATTGGATGATAGGGTATCCCACAGTGTTTGTTTGGAGTTCCCTGAGAGGGATCAGAACTCACTCTATAAATCTCGCACAAATACTTTACACGTATATAAGTCATTTCTAACAGTGTCAGACAATCCAGATGACAATTTCAAAGAGGAACCCTTAACATGAATGGGCTTAATAGATCCAGTCACCTAGTGCACCCCAAGGCGTTTTTCAGGTTAACCCTCTCTCAGGTGTGACAATAAAGCCATCAAAGTCATAAAATCCAATCAGCACCTATTGTGTCTCCTTAACCATAGGGCACCCTCCGCTATAGCTGTTAACCTCTTTCCCAACCTCCCCTAAGAGCACTACTACACGGGTCACAGAACCTGAAACAATATCGTTTCAAGCAGTCGCAGTTTCAGAGTAAGCTGAGCCACCAATGCTAAGGGCCAATTACCTTCATCCAATTCAAACTAACAAAAGTCCAATCTGTCCGTTGACTTTGCGCTTCTTTGAAGTGCTGTAATTATCAACTTTTATTAACCCATTTGTGCCTGGAGCGTGCACATGGTCTGACAACTTCGCATATCACTCATCAAAAGAAGTGATTTGTGAGAAGTTTTTAAAATGAAAATGTTAACCAAAACAGGAACAACAATTTTCAGTCAAAAGTTTTTCAAAACATAACTGTTTTATCAAGATATTTCCATTATTGTCAGACCATGTTGTGTGCTCCAGGTGTGAAAGAGTTAACGTGTGCTTTTCTCTGTTAGTATACGTGACATGGCCTGATGTGGCAAGTTGACCGAACTTCAAAGGGAGAAACTATGTTTCAGTACATCTGTTACAGGCTGAGTGAACTGTACGTCCTGGTGGTCCGTTGACCCATTCATGCCAGCGGTAGCAACCCAAACATCCTGACGTTTTGGGCGATACCTTTGTAACCAGAGCATTTCCTGGAACACAATTGCAGGATAAAGTTGCTCAGAATTCAATCAACAACTCTCATTCAAAAATTTTGGGAATTTATGCTGTAGTACAAAGTTATTTTCAAAAATATAATAGATCCAGACAACACTTGTCAAGATCCCTAGTGAAGAAGGGGTTAATTGACCCAGGGGAGTAATGGGGCCACCGCAGCACACTACTCCTGTGACTGTTTGTGTATATCTATATGTTTGCTTATCTCAAATATTGGCATATCCATTTAAAATACAATGCTACCATTCAAAACCTCCAAGGGCATGCTGTTAGTCAAGAAACGTGAGATTGTTAGCTTTTACTCAATACTGCAAAAACCTTACTCAGAACATTTTTCATACCTGAGTGAGTTTGGTAAGTTATATGGCTGAGTTTTCAAGTATGTACAACATTTTAGTATAAATTCAGGTGCCTAATCGAGTGTGGGTAATTTGATATATATTGAATTTAGTATCAGACATTACATTGACGCACAAATAGTTATGCCTATGATAATTTATAACCTGGGGTGTCCCATTCATAGCATACACAGATGCATTTTTTCAACATTCTATACTTTGTGACTAAATGTTGTGAATATAATGAATCTTTGCGCTGTATTGTTATGACACACACTTAAAGGCCTCACTTTAAAAAGTTAAATAAACTTTTACCTCTATTGTTTTGTCTCTTCAAATCTACCTCATCGTTTTGTCACATGTTGCCTATCAAGGAATTTCACACCCAAATATTCAAGGAAATTATCAATAATGCAATTTAAAAAAAAATGTTTTAGATGTGGGTAATGAGAGCCTATAGAGACAGAGTGGCATGCTTGTTCTACTGACACAAAACTTACCCTGAGACTGATAGGTCTCTGTCACAGTTTCCTGCTTCTATTCAATATATGTAGTTAACTGTTGGGTGTGTTCATGTCACACCTTGAAATAAGCTTTTTTTGCAATAATTACAGTGTCAAAAAGTGGTACTTGGCTTCTTTAGCAAAAAACATCATCCCTTCAGGGGCTTTGTTGTTTTTTAAGTCTTCTGAATGCTGATTTAATTTAGTTCATCTTTGTGTAAATAAAAGTAATATTCTACTTTAATGGTCTTCCATTCTAGCTTCAGTGAGTTATGTTGAGAACTGCAGCTATTAAAGTTGACGCCCAGTTGAATCCAATCAGTTTGTGACAAATCAACTTATCCAGAATGAATCAACCTGATTTAATGAATAAATAATGATTCGCCAATTTATTCTTTAACAAGAAAAATTCCAATTGCTTCCCACTGAAAAAAGAGGCAATGAAACCACCATCTGTCTCTGTGAATGTAAACGTATTGCATGGCAACCATAAAAACATGGATGTTTTATGGTAGTCAATTTAAAGTAAGGAGACTCATGACAAACCCTTTTAATGCTTTTTTGATATTTATAAAGGTTTTTTCCTCACCTTTCCTTCATTTGTATTGCATGTAAGTAGGGTGTAGCCTTGTTCACAGGAGTATCAAAAACATGAGCAAGAAACGCCTAAAATTATAAATAGCTTGTGGTTTTCAGACCATGTGTATCCTAATCATCCTATGATTAATTACGAATTTGGAAACAAATCTCCATACATTTAAATTGGCTGATATGTTTGCTAATCTTAGTTCATTAAAGGCATGAGTATGGACAGTGGTGCAACACAATTAAGACACAGAACACTATACAGCAAAACTAAAAGAGCCTCTTTGCAAAAGCAATGAAATAGTGGTTCCTGCATTCATGAAAGACAAAACACTAACTGTCTTCCTTCAATAATGGGAGATGACAGTATATCTGCGATAAAACAATACATTAGATTACCAACTGAGTTAAATCGCCTCAACTTCCTCAAGTAAAAGTACTCTGAATTCTTTGACATAGAGTACTGGGATAAGAAATCTATCCATATGCATTGCAGGATACAGAATCACCTCATCAATATCTGCAGTATTGTTGACAATGGACATTACACCATAGTTCTCTCATTGTTATCATACAATGGTGATAGCAATGTGGTATAATATATTCTAATAGCACAATGTCCATGACCATGGTTTTATAATAATGCTGATGCAAAATAATGAATTACAGTGGAATGCACTGATGAGGTTTGATAGATAATACAGTCCAGTCCCAAAGGTGGGACAGCCTTGTTTAACTTTGTGGCTCACTATCTTAATTACTATTAACAAGCCACCAGACATATTATTGTTATCAAGTAACTCAGCATTACCTTAGCAAATACAGCAGCACATCTTCAACTACCTCATCTTCCTCCTCCTCTTCCATTTACTCTTCATCATCACTGTGAATATCACCTCCACACATCATTCACTGAAAGCCGGTCTAGAGGCAAAACATGCGATTGGCATTTAGGACAACCTGTTCACGGGTTTCATTCATTGCATATCATATAGATAGAGATCATCATCATCATCATCATCATCATCATTGTAACCGTATAAGTGGAAGACCTCTATTTGCTGTAATATCTTTATTGTTCTTCGAATCTAATACATGTTCTCTGCCTTACATATCTCACTCTCTGTACCTCTCGCTTTCTCTCACCCTCTCTCTCCTTCTCTCTCTACCAGCCACCAGGCCCCCTATTTAAAGGGAAAGAAGTTGGGGCCTACATGTGGACATGAGCCAAGGGCCCATTCCACATGCCAACTCCCAACTTCCTCCTCAGACTTTCTGGGGCCTACATTGTTCAAAACCCTAATTACTATTTAAACATTATTATTTTACTAAAAACCAAGTCTACTAATTAGTAGCACTTGGCAACCAAAGGGCTCTGTACTGGCTGGCAAAGCCAAGACAATAGACAGAGATATTTAACCTTACTCTTGCCCCAGAGTACCCTGCCTGGTTACATCATCATCATCATCATCATCACCATCTACACCATTGCTGTCATCATCACCATCATTAACATGCTCTATGTTGCCATCATCATCAACATCAATTCCATCGACCCCAATCTTCATAAATGCCACCAACACCATCATCATCATCATAAACAAGGCCATCACCATCATCATCAAATCTATCACTGTCATCCTCAGTTCCATTACCACTACCATACTCATTATCCTCCTCCTCATCATCATCACCAATATCATCCCATCATCATTGTCATCCTCATCTCCAACACCTCTATCTTCATCATTATCATCATCATTACCATAATCATTATCCTCCTCCTCCTCATCATCATCATCACCAATATCATCCCATCTTCATTGTCATCCTCATCTCCAACACCTCTACCTTCATCATTATCATCATCATAACCATAATCATTATCCTCCTCCTCATCATCACCAATATCATCCCATCTTCATTGTCATCCTCATCTCCAACACCTCTACCTTCATCATTATCATCATCATCACCATAATCATTATCCTCCTCCTTCTCATCATCATCACCAATATCATCCCATCTGACATCATTGTCATCCTCATCTCCAACACCTCTACCTTCATCATTATCATCATCATAACCATAATCATTATCCTCCTCCTCATCATCACCAATATCATCCCATCTTCATTGTCATCCTCATCTCCAACACCTCTACCTTCATCATTATCATCATCATCACCATAATCATTATCCTCCTCCTTCTCATCATCATCACCAATATCATCCCATCTTCATTGTCATCCTCATCTCCAACACCTCTACCTTCATCATTATCATCATCATCACCATAATCATTATCCTCCTCCTTCTCATCATCATCACCAATATCATCCCATCATCATTGTCATCCTCATCTCCAACACCTCTATCTTCATCATTTTCATCATCATTACCATAATCATTATCCTCCTCCTTCTCATCATCATCACCAATATCATCCCATCATCATTGTCATCCTCATCTCCAACACCTCTATCTTCATCATTATCATCATCATTACCATAATCATTATCCTCCTCCTCATCATCACCAATATCATCCCATCATCATTGTCATCCTCATCTCCAACACCTCTACCTTCATCATTCTCATCACGATTACCATAATCATCATCATCCTCCTTCTCCTCCACATTATCACCTTTGTCATCCTCATCTCCACAACCTCTACCCCCATCATTCTCATTCTCATCTTCACCATCATCACCACCATCATCATCATCATCATCATCATCATCATCATCATCATCATCATCATCATCATCATCATCATCATCCCCTTGCCCTCGCACAGCCCTAGTCTATATAGAGTGCATCAGGCGTTGTGAGTAGTAAGTAGCAGTAGTTGCAGGCTGCTGCTGCCGCTGCTGGTGCCAGGCCCCACTTCCACCACTGAGGCAGTTAGTCACACAACTGGCAAATTGAGTGTTAAAAGAGATGTGAGAGCTTGAACCTTCCTAAGTGGCTGAGCAAATGGATCCCGCTAGCAGCAGCAGCAGCAGTAGGGGGAGAAAAAGAGCCCACCAGATGTTTTACTGATGTAAGGCAAGGCGATTCCATCGGCTCCCTGATCCTGACAGCAGCTTGAGGTCTTCTTCAAGCACGGGGAGGAGAAATGTAACATGATTGTTTGTGTGGTCGCATTCCTCTCTGCATCCCTGGCACGGCTTCAACAAAATACATATTGTAGCATGCAGGTAGGCCATTCAGGGGAAATGCCAGGCAACCAAAAGTTCAGACTGAAAACCACAACTGTTGGAACGGGAGTAAATACAGATCATTCCAGCTTAAATACCATCATTTCTGTTACATCTTCAACAAAATACATATTGTAGCCTGGTATACCATTCATGGAAAATGTCAGGCATATACTTACATACAGAATGAAAACCACAACTGTTGGAAGGGAAGAATAACAAGCCTTTGACAACAACATTTCTTCAGAATACTTTCAAGTAGCCGTTCTAGCAGTAGATTATGAGAGAAGGCGGAGAACTCTTGTAGGCAAATATATGACTGTCCATACACTAGTTAGAATGTAAGGAAAGCAGTAATCTTAGCTAGTTAGCCACAAGTTACCTACCTCTGTGATATGACGAGGTATAAGGATGATGGGTATCAGGAGAGATCACTCTGTCATTCCAGACTTAGTAAGTTTCTCATAGAGTTGCAGGGGGTCTCAGTGGTACAGTGGTGCCCTGTCAATGTCTACATATTTTCAATGCAAACATATTTGGTTGGCTCACATAATTTGAGGTCAAAGTATGCCATCAGGCCCACCCCCAACCCCCTAATAAGCCCCCTTGAGACAAGATATCACCAAGAGCTACTTGCATATAATGAATAAGAGAAAAGAAACTTCCCAGTCTTTAGATCTAGCCATTCTGTGATAAGGTGGAAGTTGTGACACATACCAGATGTAGCTGAAACTTCCCAAAAAATCCTAGTATTTTCCCAGCATAATCCCAGGAATTTCCCTTGTATTCCCAGCTACATTAGGTAAGGGTAAGCCATAGAGCTAATTGTGTATGGTAACCACACAAACAAAGCAATAAAATATGGACCTAAACACATGCAATATTTACTAAATACATGTGATTAAACAATAAATAAATCATGATAAGATCTGAGCATCATCCTAGCCTTCCTAGGAATTCCTGGGCATTCCCAGTATTTTTCAGTAAGGAATGTACTCAATACACCTGTATTACACCAACCTATACTAAGAACCCAGGCTCACTGCAGCCAGGAAGACCCAGCATTCTGAGCATCCTGTGTATAGGTGCATGGTGCTGACAGTATGCGACAGGAATTTCCTAGACCGGCAATCAAGCTGTTTTAATGATCCTACTAACTCTTAATGGACCTAATTTAGCCCAATTCCTGTCTGCTTGTTGAGCATGAGACGGGCAGAGCAGGCATGGCATGGAAAACCCTCGCAGGTCAAGTCAGCTTCACTGGATACAGTCAAGACCTCGCTCCTACAGCACATACATTCTCTCTCTCTCTCCCTCCCCCCCTCTCACTCTCTCTCATTCTCTCTCCCACTCTCAGTCTGTCTGTCTCTCATTCTCCCTCCCTCCCCCTCTCTCTCTTTCTCTCTCTCTCTCTCACTCTCAGTCTGTCTGTCTCTCTCTCTCTCTCTCTTTCTCTTCTCTCTCTCTCTGTCTCTCTCTCTGTCTCTGTCTCTGTCTCTCTCTCTCTCTCTCTCTCCCTCCCCCCCCCTCTCTCTCTCTCTCTCTCTCTCTCTCTCTCTCTCTCTCTCTCTCTCTCTCTCACTCCCCTCTCTCTCTCAATTCTCACCTTCCTCTGCAACATTTTCAGTTGTGGCAATATAAACAGGCACAGAATGGTGGGATTCATTCTTATATCTGTGATTGCCCCACTGCGAAAGGAGTGCATATTAAATGCACCACAATGGGGTTTCTGCAAAGCATTAAAAGGATAAGTAGTCAATAAATAACTAATCCAAGCATGTACTAAATTACTAATTAAGTTGTGTCAAATGTAATCCAGCAGTTTTATTATCCTTCCCGGAGATAACAGAGGAAAAGCCATAAAATATGATGGCCTCCTTTCCTGTGGTCATGATATATTCAATAGACTTTCTGCTCAGGAGGAGGATTTAGATGCTAATTCTCCCGCATAAATCAGCCGGCCAATGCGTGACACACCCATATGCAAGATGTGGCCGAATTTTAATAGTGTTAATTCAGTTCCACAGGGAGATATTTTATCTTGAGGGAATGGTCAGCAAGACAGCTAGGCATGGAGAGAGGTGTGGTCATCTCAGAATATCTATACAGTATTATGTGCTTAGTATAGAAATGGCCATATACAGCATGATATACCCTCAGGGTATACAGTCAGGATTGGATTTGGAATTTTGACTATCTTCACTTTTCCTGCTATATTTAGGCTAAATGGTGACTTAAGCCAGTTGAAAGTGGTGGAGGACACTGGAATATCCAGCGAAATCCACTGCCTAATCCCAAGTCACTGGCAACTTTTCTACATACCCCTGCCACGATTCAAACCAAGGGATTGGTGACGGAGAGTGAACAGTCAGTGGAAATACCTTGGAACACACTGCCATCAGGGCAGACCCATCTACAGACTGCCACACACTTTATTGTTCAGGGCTCAATGCTAAGGGTGAACCTATGGCCCCAGGCCAGTAAAACTTCCCAAAAACAGCTTCGGGCCAGTAAAAGAAGACCTCAAGTGGTCCTACAGGGCCAGTAAACATTTGGAGACATTCTTGTTAAAAAGTTTCCCCCTGAGAATGTCCCCAATTGTTTTTGAAATAAATGAAGATATAATTTATATAAATTTGTGTTGTGGTGAATTTTATGCAATGTTTGTTCTTGTTATGTTAAAGAAGAAATGTAGGACCAGTAAACATTTTGCAGGACCAGCAGATGCTAGGTGTTACTGGTCCTACCGGGCCAGTATCATTTTGAGTTAGTGTTGAGGCCTGTTGTTATACATGCATCTTAACCCATTCATGCCTATAGGACCCAAAGCTGATTCAAAAGTATAATTGAGCCGGATACAACATTTCACAGGGAGCTTTAGGCATAAATAGGTTACGAAAACATAACATCAATTCCATAGCATCTACCAAGGATGAATGAAAAGCATAAAAATCAAAAATAGATTAAGGCAACAATGTCCACAGGATACTCTAAATATAACATTTCAAAATTTACTCCTCAAGCAAGAGAGGAAATTGATTCCATGTAAACATTCCAACCATACAGCTACGGATTGAAAGCTGAATCAGAAGCCAAAACATATGTTTGCTGAGTGTACCTTCTTACAGAAGAAGCATGATTGATTATTTGTGAGTCAGACCTGTCAGCTCCCGGATGTTAACAAACCTTCAAACCCCGAGGAAAAAAACATGTAAGAGGAAATCCTACTGTACCGGATCTGCAATAAACTAATCTGTTATGCCAATAATACAGGCACCAGCTACAAGCAAACTCTAAATCTGTTTCCCCAATGTTAAAAAGAGGATGGGGAAAGGAAGTGAGAAGAATTCGGATCTCTTCCAAGCACTTCAGTCTTTGTCTCATTTTTTCTGCATGAAAAGATATTCTCTGCAAGGTCTTGGTAAAAGATGAAACCATCAAAATGAAATAGAATGCCTTTACTGTTAAGTGTATACAAAACATACCAATAGGGTTAAAAGACAATCTCTAAAACTTTACAAAGAAAGCCTTTAATTACAGAAAGATTTGAAATATGTTACAGTATATAAGAAAGAATCCAAAGTTTAGGGAGTTCCCTCTGGTATGCCTCATAAACATATAATTAATCTTCATTAACATGACAAGTAACAAATTAAGTTTCTTTCTTTTTAGTTTAAGAGAGCAATTATTGACAAGGTCAAGACCTGTGCATACTTATCTGTTAAGAGATCCGCTTGCTATTCAGCAAGCTGAAGAGCACAGGATGCTCTTTTCAGGGAAGGAATACACAAAACGTGGTAGAAGGACACACATGCGAGTATCTGAACATTGTTTTATGTTATACATGTACAGGACCTCTAACTATGAGACAATCACCTGCACTGACCAAATGCATGGCCCGGGGCCCTTCCTGCCCGGAGCCATGCAGTCTCTGCCACCGAGAGAATGAAGAAGCAGACGACAATCTAGTCGCTATTATTGCGAGCACATTCTCGCGTTCTCCGGGCCCACAAGCAGGACTGGTGAGGCACACGCGCTGGGAGTGAATAGGTGACACCGCGGCAGCGCTGAATACCGATATTGTGTGACGAGGTCACCAGAGGGCACTGTCGCCCTCGTCAGAATTTCCTGAGCTCTCCCACGTGTAAAAACACCTCGCTGCCAAGTCAAGAAATACGGACGAAAACCGGAGTAGATAATGTGCTGCAACATATTGGCCAAGAAATGTGATCAGGAGAAAGCTGAAGAACATATGGCGGCATGATGTAAACAAGACAATATATAAACACCCTCACGCAGGGCTGGAAATTAACCCATTTACAACTAGAGTGCACACCTAGTCCGACAACCTTGAATATAAAATATACAGCAATATTTGAAAATTACTGGAAAGGGAATTGTTTAATTCAACATGACTAATCACTTTCAGTCAAATATTTCTGGAAATATTGCTTTATTATCAAGATATTTCCATATGCGTCAGATCATGTGTACCATTTAACTGTGAATGAGTTAAGTAAAGCCTTTTCTGATAGCCTAACCTGTGTTGCAACTAAATCTGAAATCATTATTTACCATCTATGTCAATACTAGGAAAATTCTTTTTGATACTGCAAAATCTATTATGACGAGTGATAAAACAGCTGTGGCTCTATCTTTGCGATAACACAAAGAAAAAATCATATATTTTGATAGAGGCAGGTTGAGTTGTGAAAAGCATTTCCCCAACAAATATATTCTATAATATGATTTCTTGAGAAAGTTATCACCAACATTATCAGGGCTTATGGGATATTACAGGGATGGGTAAGAAAAATCACATTCTCAGCTCTAACCTCTAGTCTATAGTACCTTTACTGTACTGATGAGATTAATTCAGGGACCAACCCCAAAGTCCCATGTGGTGAATAAAAGAACAATTCAACATTCTCTGTTTCTTAAGCCATTTCCCAGCAGAGTTGAAGGATCATGAATTTTAAATGAACATCACATTTTTCTGAAGCAATGCATCTATGGTCACTGCAATAGCAGTCACTTACTCTAGATAAAGTTGGTTGATAGCAGCACCTAGTCCTTTGCAAAACAGTTTTTAAAGTTAGGGAGGGGAGCTGAAGAAACAGACTATGTATGTGTATATATATATATATATATATATATATATATATATATATATATATATATATATATATATATATATATATATATATATATATATATATATATATTTATATATATATATATATATATATATATATATATATTTATATATATTTATATATATATATATATATATATATATATATATATATATATATATATATATATATATATTTATATATATATATATATATATATATATATATATATATACATAAAATGAATAAGCCAGTTAACAGGATAATTATTTTATCACAAGCTTCCAATAAAATAACAATAATAATATTAATAATAATAATAATATTGCCCTTAAATTAAATCCATTAGTATGCAATATCAATTCAAATAATGAATTAAAGTCTATAGATTGTCAATAGCATGAATGATAAATAATCCAGAATCCTTTCCAACACAGAATAAGTTCATATCCATCCCTTACAGCAATCGTTTCATGAGGTATAGGTCAAGGTCACCAAGTAGCACACACTCCCAGAGATCATTGTCCCCAGGTGTGAGGATAAACAATGTGGTCAATATGTCACCCTGGTGGCAGTCAGGAGATGCGTGGCTCTAAATGGACGTGACATGACGGGACAGCCAGAGAGCACCTGGCGAGCTGGCTGCTGGCCGAGGACTCAGGCCACAGATAACAGTGATAACTAACAGGCCATGGACATGATACTATGCTGGCTGGGCCCTCTTGCTTTATTGGAATGATTAAATCAATTAGTATGCAATACTACAGGCCATCTGCAGCCTGGCCAGGGCTCAGGGAGGGACAGATTTGAAATCTGGTACAAATGATGTAACATACAGATTTAGGATTTTCCATTCTCTAATAAAATGCCAGCAGCTAGTGGCTTTTGAATTCAAACATTTTAGATTTCTCTAGCAATTAATGAATAAATACCAAGCCAAATTTGCATTAAATCATCATTATATATCATCATTTTAATGATCATTAAACAAACTTTTTCAGTTAACAAAAAATAATAATAACACACCTAAATATATAAGAATGAAAAGGCCATATTACTTATCAAATCAGATAAGCATTTCAGTTGATAAAAGATGTATATTATTTTAGGTATCATGAATAGCTATACCTAAATATATGCAGCTTTGGAGTTCTGTACATTTTTCCGTATTCTTTTGACCGCTGGTCAGTCCAGTGTAGCCACTCCGAGAACATATTTAATTAAGCTAATTTTTGCCATTGTCTGCTAATTTCTTGAAAAGTTAGCTATTGTTTTGTTTTACTCAATTTTGACTGCTGCAATACTACCAAACAAACTTCAGCAATGAGCTATGTGTACTTGATTTAAAGACAAATTCTTTAGTGGCCTACTTGAAGACATTAAGTATAAGAAAGAAGGGTTAATATGAAGGATGTGTCAATCATCATGTGGAACCTGCAGTTATGGCTCAAGCTAAAGCAGATGGGCTGTGGAGCCAGCCTGCATCACTGCTGCCCATCTAATGGCTCCCATTATGTAACCCTACTGCTTCCAGAGAGGGCGTCTTTTTCTGGCTGGGTTAGGGACTCAAGCCAAGAACCTTACCTCAACTCCTCTGACAAAACGACAATCAAGAAAGTAAACTTTCCTAGATCTAACAACTTATACACTGACAAATGTTTATCTTAAATATGTAAAATCTCAACAAGAAACAGTCGCTATCTATACAGTCCTTGAAAAACTGAAACTTTGTCACTTTGGTAAAAAAGATGATTTCTAAGCAAACTAATTCACCATCAATGTGGAAGATCGCTACAAACTAAGGAAATACATGTGTGTCCTCTAAAGGAGGGTCAACTACCAGTCCCTGAAAGTTATGTGATAGTTCCATGGGGGTTGTGCAGGAGATACTTTAAACCATTCATGTACCATGCGTACAAATGGTCTGAAACAGATGCAAATATCTTGACAACAAAGGAATATTTTGAGAAATATTTGACTAAAAACTGTTCATTCTATTGGGTCTAACAATCCCTCTCCAATTATTTTTCAAATATTACCTAAGTTGAGGCGTTGTGACCAGAGTTGCCCAACCATCCGTGCGCTCCAGATGCAAAAAGGTTAAAGTTGCAGTGGGTGAGTGACGGGGCATATCAATATTGAGGTTATCTCTGCTTGGAGCTGGGGATGACGAGGATGAGGATGACAATAGGCAGCAGCAGCAGCAAGTAGACTAGCTCCTAGTCTATCATTTCATTAGATGATGCTTTTCTCTGTTCTAATCTCTATCATTTGCTAATGCCTTGGTGTTAGTTCCTGTGGCTTGTGATAGATGGCACCATGGGTGGGCACAATGGTCAGTCAGAACCACAAGAAATCCAAATGAACCCATGCTGGCCACCTGGTGAGCTAATATAGAACTAAATATGGGTAGATATCTTATAATGTTATATAAATATTAGGTAAGTTATTAAAGACAAATAAATACATTTCTTGGCCTTAGGACTAGGCTACAGCAGCAGCAGCGGGACCCATCCCAGGCTCCCTCCCTCCCTCCCTGCATGCATCACCCATATTGATCCCAATTTAACACATGGATAAGTGTATTCTTACAATCCCCCACAAAGGCACAGTCAATTGATATTAGCATCTCCTCAGTATTGACTCCATCACGGAATTAGGACCTCTGAAGAATAGTCCTGGCAAAATGGACTGTTTACATAGAGAGTAAGTGGGTGCCATAGCATAAGAACTGAATTACAGAATTCCAAATGTCAAGAGAGAGAAAGAGAAGGCATATGGAAAGCTAGGGATGATACCTTGTTTTGCAATTAAGATATCAAAGCTAGGACTAGGACCTTAGCCAGGATTTCAAATCTGGGTTATCAAAAAAGAAAATTAATATTTTTCAATTTTCAACAAACAAACAATATTGAGCATCATACAGCTAATATCGAAAAAGTTATCAAATACAGGTGAACTTGGATATGACGGACTCAATGGGACCAGGAAAATTGATCCGTCATATGCAAAATCTGTCGTATACATATGAAGAATACTTGATATGCATCGGACTGGGACCAAGCATATCGTCCGTCATATGCAAAAATCTGTCGTACAGTGGTCCCATCATATCCAAGTTCACCTGTATTCATATTAGCAGGGACTTATTCCTGATAATTATTAAATAGCAACACTTGATGGTCAGATGTAAGTCTTTTAAAGTAAAGTGGTGTATAAGGTGTCAGTTTCAGTGTGGGAGCAAAGGGGGCCTGATGACTGTCATTCCTAAGAGAAGGTGGCTTGTTCCCATTAGGTGAATGGGCCGTCCATTAGGAGCTGGGTGCCGGGCACTGGCGGCGGGAACACATACAGAATATGTGTGTCTGTCAGCCCAGCTGCAGAAGTCGGCTTATCTTAATTGAGACCATGCCACCGCAGTGGCTGGAGGGCCAATAACCAGCTCTGAGGTCTTCCCCCGTTGCCCTCACTAAATGAACAAAATCTGGGAGCTCATTCATCATACAGCCAATTTCTTAATCGCTCCCTGACCGCTACTGCTGCTTGACCACTGCCAAATCCCATGATTACCTACAGCTTCTCCCACTACATAGCAGCTCACTTTACATTAGATGCTGCGGCTGATAAGCCAAGTGGGAAGGACATACCCCACCCACTTCCCCGGCAATGTGGCAACAACATCAACTCATTTGCATCTTGAGTGCATACATGATCTGACAACTACGAATAGAACTCGTCAAATCAGGCAATATTTGAAAAAATTTGAAGAGGGCTTGTTGAACCCAATGAGAACAACAACTTTCAGTGAAATATTTCTAAGAATATCACTTTGTTATGAAGATATTTCCATGTGTGTCAGATTATCTGAACCACCAAGATGTGAAGAGGTTATCGTTGCGACTTCCTGAATGTCCTCTATCTTCACATCAACTGCTGTTTTCTCACGG
>OZ012684.1:53538236-53579454 GCA_963942565.1 Maea johnstoni | reverse complement strand
ATTAGCCGAATTAGGTACACAAAGACATGTTTTTCATGTCTTTAACCTTATGAACTGAAGCAAGTTCCAGACGCCCAAACTGCATGACAAGTACAAATTTGTTTTAATATCATACCCAAAAAATAGGAATGCACCCAGTAAAGAAAGTGAGACCTCCTATGTGGCAAATAGATCAAATTGCTTTAGTCCCAATCTACATCTAAAGAGATATAATTACCTATGCACAAAATATTTCAAGGAATTGTGTCATGAATGTTATTCACTAATTTATGCATGTTTCAGTAATTTATGCATGAAAAACTTCCTGAATGTATGAAGAACTCTGAGCTCTCAAAACGCTTCCATCATGCAGCCATTCTAGGGAGGCTTTAAATGTAATCCAGCATCCAGCCTGAAGGGGAAAGTATTAAATTGATTTAATTTCTATTCATTCCTCCTGCACGCACTTTTATCCCAGCAACAATCTAACGCATCCACTAAGTACCCTAACCAAGTTACACCTTAGCATAATAACGCTAACCCAATTGCAGCAAGCAGAAATCAGCCCACAAAGGAGTAGTTATCTGCACCCGACCAAGAAATATTGTTGAGGGATCAGGCGGGGGAAATGTATTTCTGGCTATATTTCACGGCACAATTCTTCTTGGATGTTGCTTGGAGGAGGCGGAGGCTGACACTGCGGGCGATATCTCCAGTGAGGAGCGCTAGGCAGGCAATCAGACCCCATTGTCAGGCACTGCTCATCCAAATTGCATCAATTTGGAGGCAGCAGCATTAGCTGTCTTGGGGTGCGTTGCCTCAATATGGAATTAGATGTACACATTCCGGGTAATGATACCGTAGCATGAACAGCGAGGAAAGAGAAAAAAAGGACAGTGTAGGAGTTTATATGGAATGAGTTTGAATTATGCTTATTGTAGCTTTTTCTACCATTCTCTAACCCTGGACACCGCCACTGATAAACCCCAAGTCACCAGTAACTTTCTCCCTTGCCTCTCATAGGATTCAAACCAGAGAACATAAAGGCAAGTGGTGAGAGAAAATGGGCAATACAATGCTATATCCACTAGGCTATCAGGGCAGCCCTTAGATGAGATTGATCATATATATGCTAAAAATACTACTAGCATGCATCAAGAAAGGAATGCAGGGTAGGGATATGTAAAAATGAGTAAAAGAGAGAATAGCCAACTGAACACGGGCCAGTCTTGGCTAGTAGCGCTAGCCCTGTTATCAGACTAAGTATGCAATCTGTTGCAGGAAAGAAATTTATCAATGTATGATAGAAACCGTGAGTTAAAAGCAGTATCAGGAATCCAATTCTCAGAAACATGGAAACAAAATCTCTCCACAATTACTACAATACAATCAATTAATTGAAAATGACAATAATTGAGGTGGAAATGAATTGGGACAAATGAGAGTGAATTTTCCAATCCTCTGTTGCATGCAAATGCTTTCATCTCCTCTTTGAAGTCAATTCAGGAGTGTTAGTACAACACACATGCCCATTGCAGAGAATTCTGCACACAGGCACGCGCTACTGTGGGCAAACACTATAATCTAATCATATGCCACACCTTATTCAATATGTTTCTTCTATCTGCAGCAATACACCACGGCACTGCCACAGCTTCTCAAAAAATCAATAGTCATACCTGCATGCATTCTAGGCCATCCTCCTCCTCCCCCTCCTCCTTCGACCTCCTCCTTCATACCCAATGTCCATAAAAAGCCTCCACCCACCATGGCAATAGCTACCCTCAGTCAGGGGTTTAAGACTCATTGACTGCTGATTTTATATCGTGAATTCTAGGCATTGCGAAAAAAAAATCGATGAGCAAGCAATTGCCAATTACCTGCTTTCTGTAGTATCTAACCATTCTGACCCATACAAGAGCTGATTTAGATAGATCTAACGAGTACCAACTGTCCTAATTTATATATCACGAAACTTTAATGCAAGTAATGCAACCCGCATGGATTGACTTTAATGGTCTTTTTAGGGGCATTTCCCTTGGAATATTTTGCCACTAGATGTTACATTACAGGAGCCAAGTTTGCAAACGAATGTATCAGTTATCAACTAGACCAAGTGCTTTGCAAATGTGATTTTTTTTCATAATTCTTATCATAGTTAATAGTGCCCAAAAATGTATCTGAGAGCGCACATTTTTCAAATCTTTCAGTGGGAGCATGCACCCACAACCCCCTATAGCATGGCAAGTGTGCATCTGGCATCTAAATTCTAGGTGCCAAATCTGCTTCTGACTGAAAAAGGTCTTCCCCTGAACCCATCTCCCCCACTAGCCTGCTTGTACCTTTCTACTATTGGTAGGATGATAGAAGATGCCCCGATCACCTTCTAAGGGGATGGTAGAAGGGGATGGGAATATCAGAATGGCACTATTTTTCACACCAGGATTATCAACTAAAAACGTTGCACAATGCACACTGCAATTTTCAATATCGTTACCCCCCACACATAGGTGCATGCAAAGATATGATGATAGCAACATAACCGCTGCCCACAGAATGTCTAATATAACTTGAATGATAGTTTGATAACCTCAAAAGATGTGGCCTGTCCATCTGAAACCCCTAAGTCATCAGTGATACCAACTGGTGATACATCCTGTGAACATATCACTCCATGAAAAAATAAATTGTAAGGTTTTGGCTAGAAAATAGTTTTTTTCAAGAGCCGATGTGGTTGGTTGTCAGGCCGAGGTAGCACTAGCAGGCGGCGGCTCAGAGAGGGATTCCTGGTAAACCTCCAGCTACGCGCGCCGCAGTCAAGCACCTAGCAAAAAATCAATGCTCGCTGATAATACGCAAGGACTGCATTAGAGAAACTCATGAATTATAAGGTAATGGCTACAACCATACACACAACCAATAAATCTCAACAGGTGTTTTGCTGATACCGCACTAATTTGACATTTGCATTTCTTAAAGCTGACTTCAAGACCCTCAACGTTTGATTTGTTGGACCAATCATGCACTCACAAGATTGCCATGTACAAAAACCACTGATTCTTTTAGAACAAAGATGCTATTGGATTTAAGATTAATTAAGAGTATGCTATGCAATTAATTTTGTTTTGAAAATGGGACATAAGATGTCACAATTATTGACATTATCACTCACCTGCCGATCCTTATGTGTGTGTATACATATATAAATATATACATATATATATATATATATATATATATATATATATATATATATATATATATATATATATATATATATATATATACATATATATACATATATATATATATATATATATATATATATATATATATATATATATATATATATATATATATATATACATATATATTAGGAATGCATCTCTCTGAAATTGTTATAACCAAAGTGAGGTTTTCACTCTCTACTAATGGTAAACTAATACAGTCCATCATCTGTTCATATTCTCTCACTCCCGAGGCAACATGTGGTTTGAAAGTGTACATCTAAATTTGAGCACAATAATTTTTTTCTTCATTTCCGTTTTTTGTTTGACGAGCTGGGGAGAGACAATGAGGAAATTAATAGGTGGTGTGTCATTTCAACTATTGTGATTCTCTTTGTCTTCCCTATAGTAGGGCTTCACGCTGCAAGCAATAGTGAATCCAGTATTTGAACATATTAAACTGTATACTGATCCTAGGAAGTAGACTATGAATTTCAGAATTTCTGATTCCGTCCCATCTAACACAACAGTATCGCATTACCACTGCATGACAAAGTGATTTGTGTTTGGCTAGAGAGAAGACATGTGACGTGGCTGGTGGGCACTGTGTAAACACTGTAATGATAGATGGAGAGTTAGAGTCGCCATCATAAGACATGGCTCCCCTACTACAATAAACCCTTCACAATGTGCACAATACTTCATTCAAACTCAATCAGTTTGATATGAACTTCACATCAAACTGATTGGGTTTGAATTAAGTATTCTGCACTAGGCTTTAACAATAGGATGCAGGATAAATCAACTAAAAGCAGAAACTCATGCATAGTAGGATTCAATGATCCGGTCTGACCTTTTCTATTGTTGCATTCAATATTCAATGAAGGATATATCATATAATAGATATTGTAGATGTTACAAATGCTGTAGGGTTTTAAATGGTGTATATGACTATTAACAAATGTTATTCATAATTGTCTGAAACATCTGTAGCATGGTGATGGCCCACTTATAAGCCAAGAGTAATGAGATGTAGAATGTTTGTTCCAGATAATAAAAGCTACTCCAATTCTAAGAAAGAATTTCATACAATACCAAAGAATAACAGATAAAACAAGAAATGACTGTTTCAAGAGTCTATTCAACTGCAAACCTTACCTGTCCATTAAGAAAAGCAAATGTGTAGGCATTTGTCCCATGAAAAAAATCATTTGTGCAGGACAATAAAACAAGCCATCACATTTAAAGCCCTGCATTGGATGGTGATTTTTTTTTCTGGCCATGAGTTTTCTTTGATGGATTCTCGTTGTGCCAGGTGGTCTGTTTGCACACCTGTAAGTTTTCATAGCAGTACAATAGACATCAGGGGGGTGGGTGATGCAGATGAAATTGAAGGTAACCATGGATATTACTGAACACTGGGTGGCCTTAAAATCAATGTGCATCATATGGATTGTTAATAATGTTGACAGTGCAGACCAAATCTAGTGACACAACAATGGAAATATTTCTTAATGTTTACATTCAGTGTAATCATCCTGGATGCTATCTTGAGATAAGCCCACGAAAGCATATAACTCGATCAGAAACTGAAATATAATGATGTGGGTGAGTGTGGGGAGTGGGCCAGCAGGAGGTCTGTATAAAGAGACACAGAGAGGGCCTTGGCAAGGATTTTAAAACCAGATGTCCAGAATGGGTCATCATTTAAGTTTTGGGCGCTCTCAACTTTTAATATTTCACACCACTATATATTATTTCAGGTAACAACACGAAATGTGCATATGCAAATATATACAGAAACATATTGTGTAATATACATAAGAAATGACTCAGCATTGATTGAAGTAGAAATTCTCAATAATTTGCTGAGCATTGTCATTTTTTGGCAATTTTGCCTCTACCGTTAAAATGACTGATGTGTGCGTTTCAATTGTTTGCATATCCATGATATCCAGACACCCTGCATGCCGACTAGGTACCTGGATGGGGAGTTCATACTACATGCTTTCTGTGCCACCATATTGTCACAAGGTTTCCTTGACTCGCTGTGGTACACACTCGATCCCCTCCCAATAGACTCCATCTTGACTCAGGCGAGCTTCAGCTACACTTAATTCCCTGCCCCAGGCAATTCCTTTACAGGCGTCAAAGCCCGGCTATTACAACAAAATTATCGCTGGGCACTTAAAGGTGTCTCAAACTTTCTCACCCGTGATGCGACTCCCATAAAAAGCTTTAAGGAGCTTACATGATTTTGTTTGAATAATTTCTTACTCGGATTTCACAAAAAGCTCTCCTGAACAGTATGGTTACTATATGTGAGCCTGGCCTGATGAGATCCCTGATTATAGCTCAGGTATAGGCTCCAGTGAATGAATGCTGGCGAAGGTGCAAAAATTAACCCATTCATCCCTGTAGAAGCAGTTGAAACTGCCTTACCAAAATGTAGCTTGGAATATAAAAGGAATCTTAGGATGTTCCTGGGAAAATCCCAATATTTTAAAGATTCTCAGCTACATTTGGTAGGGGCGCTATGACTATTTTACTGATATCTCTCTACCATAAAGATCATCCTGAAAATATTTGTAGGAGTATTGTTCATCAGAACTCAAGTCAACTAACAACCTAAATCTTCAAGTGTTTTGAGTATTCACACTTGATACCCAAGTTATTTGGAAAAGTATGGTAGATACAGACAACTATTGTCAATGGGAATGTGAGACATGCATGGCTAATGGTAGAACATAATGCAGTTGTGTGGTATACTATACTGGCAGAAGCCATATGGAGTGCAGTTTAGCCAATGAATTTCGGTGATATTAATCCACCCAAATCCCCCGCCTTAAGCATGTGGTACCACCCTCTCCAGACTACCCTGTACCCAGATACTAAACCAGCAACCACCTGACAGCTTCACACCCTTGAGCCACACTCCCAAGCATAACTGTCAGCGGGCCTGATCACAAAAACAGGGTCACACTGATACCATCTTATCGCAGACACCCAGACAAGGATAATTGTTTATAATAGGTAAGAATCCTGACACTTGAAGTGCCACAGGCCTGTGATTATTGCCTGGTCAGTGTTTAAAGCTCCTCTGGGACTACAGGTGTGTAAAATAGCCTTAAACCACAATTTTGCCCTGATGCTTATTAGCATTATTCAGGGTTTCTCACTCCCCATCCAAATCACTAAAGGCAGATGTTGCTCTCAGGAAGTTCGAGTCAAACCTGAACCTTACATCACATGCTCTAAATCAGATATCAACATAATCGTGACTAGTTTATTGTAAGTGGTGAAGGCAACTAGGGTACCTGGCAAAAACAAATACCAGGGCTCGAAATTAAGCCTTTATACAGGGAGCCCAAATGCATCTTTAAAAGCTACTTAAAGGTTTTCTGTATAGAACAAACCAGTACATCTTTGGGCTCCCTGAAGAAATTTGATGGAGCCGCAGACAAATTCAAGGGAGCCCTGGGCACCTGCCATCTCCTAATTTTGAGCCCTGAATACCTAACCCTAAGTAATTGGTGACTTTCTCACATGCCTTGATTCAAACACAGGCAGAGACTGCGATCAGTCAGAGGCAACTAACTCTACTAATCCACCAGACAGGCATGAGAATGTCATTAAGCATCAGCATTAACAACATAATCAGTTTACCAGCCCTTTTTTGGACAAGCGAAAATTAGTTTAGATGACTGATACTTAAAGGTCATAATTCCAATAAAAAGTGAATCTCATTCCTAGACATCAAAAGTTGTTTCACACAACCCGAGAGCCGAAATTTAATGGATAATTGTATGTTTCACAGCAAGCCTTGAACTGTATCCCATAAGGGTGCCGCTGACGTGTTATTAGTGTCATATCATATGTGCTCCACACCCAATATTTACCCTCCATACTGATCTTATCACATGGCCAAGCATCTCATGAATGAGCTAAAACAACAAAGCCACTCAACCACAAAATTAATTGAACCTAGATTTGACAGGCTCCCGGTGATCTATGGCAAGGAGTAGGGAGAGGCCGGGGAGTCAGAATATGGCCAAGGAAACAGTTGACGTGTAATTCCAACACCAGGTCACTGCAGAGGGTCATACGGAGAGAAAAATGGATATTTTATACAAAACATTCCACCCTAGTATCATGTTCGAGAACCAGCTCTGCTGTTCCTAAGCCATCTAGATTCAATGACACTTCCTGATTTAACCAGGAATGTTCATTAGAATGAACGTCTCTGATTTAACTTAGAATAAAATATCAATTTACAAATTATATGAAGGATAGTTTTATATATATATATATACATATATATATATATATATATATATATATATATATATATATATATATATATATATAAATATATATATATATATATATATATATATATATATATATATATATATATATATATATATATATATATATATATATATATATAAGCACTAAACCTAACAACCCCCACACCATATTCATCTGTTAGTTTAATGATTACATCATTAGTAATCTGATGCTCATTGTAATATTGTCCGTCACATAATCAGCTAAGAATAGCTAATGAGCCTGGCTGGACCAGAGAGAGAGTAACATGACACCATGGGCTGGGGAACATTAGAGCTTATTAACTCCATTACTGCCATATGCAATAAACTATTAACGACATGATAGGTTGTTTGTAAAACCAAATCACAACAAACAATGATCTGATGGACATGTGTGAGAACAGTGATTGTTAGGCAATATGTACCTACTTAATGATTCATCTGATTCAAACACTATATCACCTCAGCTCACAACATGATGTTAAACGAACACACTATCTCCGTACATAGTTGATAGTCACCAATTAACCCATGCATGCCTAGAGTTCCACTTGATGATAAGTATTATCTAGGTCTATAATAATTAGGAATTTTGGTGTTCTATTTTTTGAGATACTTATTGACAAAAATGTATTTCATATCCTAGAGTAATGTTCTATTATTCACATAGAAGTGACAATATACAAAATATCTTCTTGAAACTATTGTTTCCAGAAATTCCCTATCACTATATTTGGGTTTCATGATGCTTGATTTTAAAATTGGTTGGGTAGCCAACTGAAACCCAGACACCCTTCTGAATAAGGCCCTGCCAACAAGTATGGCGCCTATTTCTGAATGCCAGAAGGCTCAGATGGTATCATACACTATAACTACTTCTTCCACAATAAGTGCAATGCACTAGCATCATTAGTATATAAACATTAATATGCACCCATACTTGAGTGCAAATTCCAAATAACAAATCTGGAGCGATGAAATATTCATAATTCCGCCTGAGTAAGTGTGGCATGATGATCTCATGCTGACAGCTGTGACCTGACCGCTTGACCAGTCCAGCTGACCAGGCTCATGAGGATAATATCACAAGACTGACTGAACAATGCGGAAAACATGTACTGCACAACCCCCTCACAAAAAGTAGCTGAGACTTCCAAGAACAACCTGGGATTTCATTAGGAAAACCAGGATTTCCTTGGTATTCTGCGCTTTATGGTTTAAGGGTTTAAGATTTGAATGCATGTTTAGATGATAGAAAATGTAGATTGTTTGAGATTGCTGACGCTCAGGAGACTCATATCACTGGATTAAGTGTACATACAATCTGATATGGAAACATACTACATGTATGCTACAACATTAGAACAGAATCAAGCACATTTTTTCTAAGAGGAATAGGTACTGTCACTTCTACATAAAGGATTATGAAGATAGTATTGAAGAGGTCACCAGTATGCTGACCAATGTCCCGAGAATAATATCACATCAAGCATTACTGGACTGACTCACCTCGGCTAAAACAATTTCTAGTACTGTGACACAGTCTGAGCAGATTTAGACACACTCTCAACTGATTGTATACTATTTGAGGTCGTCATAAGGAAATAGGTATCATTGATTCAAGATGTACATGTGCATGAGTATGCTTATAATTGAAAGGGGGTCACAAGCATGTCTTTTTGTTTTACTGGTTAAGCTGTACATTAAAATGCAATATCATACATTTTATAGCTAAAACAGTGTGCTACCCTAGATGGTGGCATTAAGACTTTTCTTCCAGGTTCTTCAGCCCAATCAATGATGCTTATGATGATAGATGATAAGAGGGATAGGGAATGTTACCACTACATGTAGAAGTGTAATATTATTGAAAAGAGGTCACCAAAATATCTGTGTTAAACTGGATAAGCTTTTCATTAAGATTTGAACGATGCCTTTGTAGTATGGCTAAAAACAATGTGAGTGCAAAAGATTGCTATATGTAGACTTTTCCTTCTGGATTACAAGTACAACAATGTGGGAACACTAGACTGCTATTCCTTCTCATAGAGTAGTATGTTTCTCAATGAGGCTTATGATGATAGATGAGTGTGCAGAGAGTGAGGAGGAGGTAGGAGAGAGTTAAGTGGGAGCAGCGCTGGAGCAGCAGGAAGACAGGCCCAGCTGTAGTAACATAATAACATTAGCTCCTACTCATAGTATTGGGTACAGCCCCGCAACAACGCAGCCAGCACCACACCATGGAGGTCACCTCTCTGGCGGCAAAAATCTTACTACCACTCATACCTACTAATACCCATCAGGGTATTGTTTTAACCTGTTCATGTTACAGAGCATCTTAACATATCTTCTGCTTCTACAGTACTTATAAAAATAATTTTGAAATAAAGCTTAAATTAAAAAATAAATAAAGAGAATTGTAGATTGTAATCTTATGAACACTTCTGCTTCATTTCTTTTTTAAAAGTATGCTTTTGTTATTTAAATATGATCAAAATCATCTGGGAGTATTTGGCTACTGCTAGCATGAATGGGTTAAGATTCTCATCTTCCTCCTCCCAGCTGCCTGCAAAGGAGAATAGACAGCATTCTCCTTATGCCTGCCTATTCAAGCTTCATAAGCAATGGGAGCTAGCTGTTTACTACTGCAACAATTTAACCGATTTACGTCTGTAGCACCCCCCAAAAGCCTAGACTATTTGGGTAATACCTCAGAAACCAGGGCATTAATCAGAAATTATACAAAAGAGATATGTTAAACAGAACCCAATATGCAAGTAATGCAACTCTCCTTTTTCAAATATTCTGAAAATTTTACTTGATTTTAAACACAGTGTTTTTCCTAAGCAGCATATGTCCAGATGCTCAGAAGTCTCCAAGCATACATGGGTTAAAAGGGCCAGTTCCCTCCATGCAAGGTCTCACACCAGTGACTTTCATGAGCAGATATGCTGAGGGAAAATATAGGCCAGAACAGAAACAAACAAAACAGTGTGAACATGGCAATACCTCAAAAAGAATCTGAAAATATCAATAAAATGTTATTGCTCCTACATGTTCTTCAACATACCTCCTATAAAGGCATCAGGCCATGCATACACATGCAGGGCAGGCTCCTCCACTACTGGTGGCCTGAGGGTTAATTGCCTCTGAGATATTCAGCAATAAACATAGGACCTGCCGTCTAGCTAGGTCAACACTCATTCCTCACATTTCCCCACAGAAATTAAAGATCTGAGGCAGTTTTCAAAGCTCTTACAAGATCCTAGGAAATGCAATCTTTGTAGTGGAGATGAAGCGCAAACGGTGTATCCTATGTTAAAGGATTGCTATTAAATCGGAGTGCTCCATTTTGACTGGTAAATCCGCTTTTAGCCACAGTGGTTTTTGATCAGACCACTCTGTCTAGCTGGTATTGACAAAGGTTGAACAGCAGCTTTGGAAGCACATGTGTTTGATTGCTCAGATGTATGCTCCATAGATGTAGCAACAGAACAAATAGACTTAATACACCTCACTTAATCCTTTGTTTCTCGCACACTCTATTAATATGAATCCATGCACACAGCAGGAAAAAAACTTCCTGTATTGAACACGGTGAGTCAACTGTCAAATGAGCCATTAAAGAAGGCTGGGACAGAAACTGTGAAAACTGGCATACGGACTATAAAGAATCCAGCTCTCAGTTATCAATAAACCTCCAACAGATGTTGCATCCTTAAATCATAAGCCTTGCCTAACTCAACTACAAAAAGATACAGTATATAACTACATTCTTGGGGTTTTCTTAAAGATACCCATGGTTTGCACCCTAACATAGATAATACAGTTGCAACATGGTCTGTAAACACCAATGCATCTATAAACTGACATTGCTATGGATGAGTAACCATCTAATTTCTAGTGGAGATTGATAAAGGGGCCTGGAGCCTCACTAACGCAGAGTTGGACCATTAGCATCCTAACATCCACTCCTGCCTGTCAAAATAGCCAGGTTGAAATTGATGATCTGACAGGGCTACCTGGGATACCTCGGGGAGAGGCCTATTGAAGTTATGAATACAGTTTTGAGGGATGCTTTGAAGCCACTGACCTCTGATGCTACTTGTGGGAAAGGAGGCTTTTTAGATGTCTGAAAAAACTGTCTGTCTGGCTAATTTTGTCAAGGTGTATTTAATAGGCTGAGGGACAAGTGACCTGGGTTCAGACGCACCTGGCCCGCCTGTCAGCGCGGAAATTATGCGACTATTTACACAAATATGGAATAATAGAGCCGAAAATTAAACATTTTTCACGGAAACTGATCTCAGCAGTTGTAATAACAACATTGTTTCTAGCTGTTAATTACGCATGGGTTCATTTGAAAAAAAAAGTTAATGTGCAACTCCATGGGCGGTCCTCAGTCGGAGAATGCAACTCCGCTTTTTAGGTTGAGGGCTAGTGACGTTAATATCTGTTATACCTATTGAGGCGGGATCAAACTACATTTACTCTGCCCAACCATGCTTGTTCAAAAATTGGTTTGTTCCCTCGAAGGATATTGTTAATGCCTTGAAACGTAGGAACCAGTATTTCCCGTGCGACGGCCAGCTTTAAGTTAGCTCGGCTGGCATTTCTTATGAAGTGACACGCGCTCAGTAGCGGGCCCGACGGAAATGAAAAAGGTAAACAAAACTCGTAATTGACAAGCGCGCTGTCATACTAGGAATATCTAAACAGCACTTACCGTTATCGTGTATGGCGGTTCCAGTAAATTAATATTGTTCTTTGCAAGTCGTTCTTTGAGCATCCTTTTCAATTGTAGGCGAGGGTACGTTATTAGTGCTCTGCGACCCTCTTCATACTCATCTAAAACCGGCGACTGCGGAGGGGGCTGGTCCGTGTAAATTTGTATTTTCTCACGACTTACGTAATCCTCATATCCATTCTGATGTAAAGCACTCTCCTCCAGAGTAAAATAAACTGCTGTACCGCCCTCCTCCTTTAGGGTTGTCACCGCGTTTAGTATTTCTTTGCGATGCGAAGGCTTCAACACTCCAATCGCATCCAAGTCGGGCTCGCCGATCTGTTTGCAGATTTCCAAATCATCGTATCCGTTGTCTATAAACGCTTGCGTGTAGTGAACAAGATTTAATGAGCGTAACCACTCTTCCACTATATTGTTTGCCATGATAGACGCTTAATCCGAGCAGTTCTCGCACCAGAAATATCAAGTTTTTCGTCCTACATTTCACAGAGAGACGTTGGCGACGGCGCCGATAGCCTCAGTGACTAAGTGAGCGCAGTACTACTGCACTGCTGCACTGCATGCTAGTGGATTCACTCTCCCCGTTAAACCCACCACCCTGCGTGCGCACCATACCATAATGACGTCAATTATAGGGGAAATACCTTCACATATCATCAAAGGAAATTCCCTCCTTGCCCGTTTCTATATTTTAGTCCTTAGGCTCCGATTGATCAGATGAGCACCACCTAGGCGTATCTATAAACTATTTCATATTTCATATTTAGACCCTGCGTGTAACAGAGTTGTTAGGAGT
The DNA here is from genome assembly GCA_963942565.1 of Maea johnstoni. Lineage (NCBI taxonomy): Eukaryota > Metazoa > Annelida > Polychaeta > Spionida > Magelonidae > Maea > Maea johnstoni. The sequence goes on along the minus strand of OZ012684.1, from coordinate 53,566,374 downwards.
ATTCATGGGAATGATCATAGCAGAACAAAGGAAATGGTAATAACGTGCTGCCATCTATGTACAAATTGAACAACTAATGTCACTTCGCTAGAGCCAACTGACAGTAGTACTACATGTACTACTGTCCAAGACTACCTAAGGAGTTTCTGCCCCATTCACTAGTTGGGAGTTATTTCGCTGACGCTCATAACTACTACTTATTACTCTTGATACTATAGGGTCATTCAATATCGTCCGAAACAAACTATAGTTCCTAATGCGCTTTTGAACATTTTATATAGAAAGAGAACTTCTCTGATATAATAACTTTGTCTCAGAGATGTACATTTCCTAGGATATTGATATATCTTGGATAGAGGCACCAATTTAGGGCTATTATGGGGCTATTAGTTGACGCTGGTTGAGGCTAGCATGTTCAGGTTGGCCGGCTGGTTTCGAATCCACTTGTGTTTGGTCATCTAAGGATATATCTACTTTGTCGGCAACACTAATATTTGTAATATGACAAAGAAAAAACACAAAGAAAAGTAAAGATGGATGCGATTGTGATTATGTAAAATTAATTTGAGTAGTTCAAATTGTTCAGTTTGTATTAACGTTAAATGTATCCTTTATTAATCTTGTTTTATCAATACTTATGGCAAATGCCTGTGCTCTGAGATCGGGGAGAAGAGTAACATAATGAATATTTATAATTTTTTGCCAAAGGAAATCTGATTACTTTAATACAATATACGTATGACATGGTCAGGCAAATGAATCATATCGCCTAAATAAATCTGACTCCGCCTGATACTTTGGTAATACGCTCCACGGCGGCAGAGATATTCATGGTCCTGATTATGTATATCGGTCGGTAAAAACCTGGCAAAATGCATGCAAATATATAAAACTTTCTTACATTCGCAGACACATGTACGAGAAAACCTTTTATGAATGAATCAATAATGCATAAGAAAAAGAAAGGTTGTTTAACAAATTAGAGGTGTCGGGGTATGTGATGAGACGTCTATCTACTCAGTTGTCTATGAGGTTTGATTCCATAGATGTCCGACGTAGCAGCGTGCAAGATGACCACTGGCCCTGTTGCAAGTGAATTCGGCAAAAAACAGCAATGGGGCAAGCTGAACAAGACCTTGACTTACCCCGCCAGGCAAGTAATGTTTTTGGCAAAGTCCAATTTCACCTTTGTTTAACAGAGTGGCGGGGCAAGTGGAAGTGCCGGGGCAAGTCAACTTTAGGGGCAGCTTGCCCCGCTAAGAAAATTATGCTTTTCAACCTATGTTGCACCCTGCGTGGCTACCGCTCTCTCGTTCTATCTCATGTCTGGTGTTTGATGAGACCAGAGACACACCAGGCGACCATGAAGTGTTAAGACACGTGTTCACCTTGTAAAATGTCTTTGTTTCTCATTCCCCGCATAGTCATTCCCACCCATCCCTCTTCTGTATCTTTTCCACACGTTTATGGATCGTGACAAACTTTGAGGGACTGAAACCCAGGATATTGCACACTAAACGGTATTATATATCTGAATTAATGAAGACTTTGTTACCAAAAAATCGATTCAATTATAAGTATTTTGATACAATTATGTTACTTTTAGGCTCTCAATGTAACAATTGAGCAGTTAGTCTTTATCAAATTATTATACCATAGTCTCCCTGATAAGGATTACGTGAAGCACCTAAAAAGAATTTCCCCAGCAGAGTTAAGCCCCCCCCCCCCAAAAAAAAGCACACAATAAAACACACACATGCATATAGTTTTTATACGGAGCTTCTAACTGCAATCGTGGGCCGGGGACCTTCACCTTTCATAGAATAGGAGGAAAGGTCAATATGAAGCGAAAGCTATCACATTTTCTCTAATTTGTACCATGTTCAAATTCTATGACCATTGCTTTAGGATTATTTTTGAAAATCATGAAAAAGTGCAATTTCAGGGTTAAGATTACATAACTTTTGAACAAAGTCAAAATTGGAAAAATCGTGACACAAATGCTCTATGCAATACTCTCAGCTATATCTGTGCCAAATTACAAGCAAGTCTTTTGACATTTGATACCCTAAATGCTTGCTGAAGCCACCATGTTATGGTGAAATTTGATTTACAGATAAGTGCCAAAACATTGCCTGCTTGTGTGCAAGCCTATCAGAGATTCTGTAACAGTTGGTCTTTTATTCTGCTGAGTGACGGACTAGACATTTACAGTTTATAAGGTAAAGGGTTTAACATATGTAAAAAAAATTCAAAATGACTCTATATTCACAACCCTTACCAGCCACCTTGTTTGTTTTGGTGTTAAAAGAAAATAAACTTAGAGGCGGCAATTTTCCCCAAATGAAGTCAACTGACAACTACTTCTAACCTGGCCCAGGGGAATTGGTGGGTTACATTTAGTTAGACTGCATCATTTCTGCATTTGGTTAAAACATACACCTAAATTGACTATACAACTACAGGTCTTTGGTCTTGCTAGTTAGTAAGTTGATATGATCCTAATAAGAAGTTGAACCAAATCTTAGCTTTTGAAAAAAATACCTGGTAAACAAGTTCCCTGCAGCATTTCAGGCAGATGGAGGATTCCTCCAGAAATTGTCGTCTGGAACAATAAGACTTTTGACATTAACTTAATTATTGCAAATAATTTTACAAAATATTCGAAAGGGAGTTGATGGTAGTGGTCTGATTAACATTTCTTTATTAAACGTTTTTCTACTAATGCTTTTTCCTGCAAGATTTCATTGAAATCGTCAGGCCACCTTGACCGCTGTGAGTATTGGTGGGTTAAAATATACTATGGTTTTCACATCTTGTACTGGGGTCACTTTGCCCTATTAAGATTGCTTCACTCTCTCCATTGAAATGAGTAGAATTTAGAATATGCTTTATTTGTTTCCAATTCTGGGTATTTCATGGTATGTCTATGGTCTCTGAGTGAGTTAGGCATCACAATAATCACCCCACTTCCATAACAAACTTTGATTGAGAAGTTCCCTCCTATGTTGCAATAGTATCTAAACTTGAGTGCCAGTTAATCTTTCTTGTCACACATGTCACCAAGTGTCTGTGTCAAGATATGCTGGAACAGCTTCAGGGCTCGAAGCTAACAGTGAACATCTGGCCCCAGGCCATTAAAAAATCCCAAAAACGGCTTCGGGCCAGTAAAAAATACCTCAACTGGTCCTACAGGGCCAGTAAACATTTGGGGTCATTCTTGTTAACAAGGTTCCCCTCAAGAATGTCCCCAAATGTTTTTTCTTGTTTATATGTTAAAGAAAATTTGTAAGACCAGTAGATATTTTACAGGAGCAGTAGATCCTAGATGTTACTGGTTCTACGGGGCCTGTAACATTTTGAGTTGGCTTTAAGGCCTGAATCTAACACCCCTTACCAAACACAGCTGAGACTTCCTAGGAAATCCTGGTATTCCAAGTTTTATTTAGTAAGGGATTGATATGCCTGAAGGGTAATACACTCTGTATCATATCACACCTTGATCAGGACCAAATAGGATTGCAATTGATGTATATCACATGGCGGTTCACCTATATGTGTGGGGGGTAAGGGTAAGGGGCATCTCTTTGACGGCTGCATTTTTCACCTTGTGTTTGTTTCACCTTGAAAGCATGCTATTGCATTATACCTGGCCTGCATGTTAACTGTCTGATCAATTCCCGCACCTATAGCACAATGCAAATTACAACAACCCCCCATCTGATTAATGAAATGGATCACACAATGTAATCACATTCCCCAGCCTACAGCCATGATTAGATTTACGCCAGGAATTGTTTACAACATTGCCTAGCGCAGTCCACAAAACTCCCAGCATCTGTGTCATGGCTTCACTCTCAATATTGGACCAGGTGGGACAAATATCTCTCTCACACACACACTATCCACTATCTCACTGCCAGTAAAGAAATAGGTAATTAAAACATATCCACAAAAATACCTTATGCAATAAAACTTAATTAAGGGTATTCAAAAACTAGGAAAAAAAGGTTTTGAAATCATGCAGTATGATAACATTTCCTGATACATTCATGTTGAAAACTGTAGGCCAATACTGTTGGGCTAAAGCAGGTTCAGTGCATCATCTGTTCATATGTGTCTGTAAAGTGGTAAGTCTGTGTCTTACGTTTGTAAAGATTAGCAAATAGCCACAATGCCGTCAAAACTGATTTAAAGACCATATTTTCACATTTAATTTTATCCTTTCTATTTGGAAGGATCAATATGGTAGAGCAAGCAATGAAACAGTCAACGTCACTCTAAGTGAGTGAGCCATTAGAAGCTTTGTGAAACAGTTTGTAAATCACTGCAATATGACCTTTTCATGAAGAAACTTAATGGCACTTTTGAATTTAGTTTGTAGCGGATAATGATAGTTACAATATTATTTTTTACCATATGTATCAATATTAAGACTAGAAAGTAAACATTAACTTGAGAATATGTATAAAAGTATATCAATATTGTATCCCTTTTTATGATAGATTGTATAACATTGTATGAAATTTAAAAGGTAGAGGAAGGTATATTTCATTTATAACCATATATTTAATAACATATAATGCAAAAATCTTTTCACACCTGATGAGTGGAAACAAACATGAAATTTAATTTGAAATCTATCAGAAACAAACACTTTCATGAAGTCTTTTTTCAAATAGTGTAATAATGCTTAATAGTAAATAATGCTTAATTTCAAAGCAGGGAAGGTCATATAAGATGAGAGGTGTTCATTATCAAGTGTTATTGTTTATCATTTACACTTTTAGGGAAAGGTATCATGAGGGATTGCACTTTTGTTATCATATTTACCATCATAATTCACCAAACCACTATTTCTACTATAGGGAAAAATGTTGCAGTCACTTCGTTCATTCAAATCAAGAAACCCAATTCATCATATCTTTATCTATTTTTATTGGTAAGATCTAATGGATAAGAACTCAACAATGTGATGTTCAGAGAAAAGTTCTTGACTACCGCAGAGACAAAGAAAGGTTAATAGCCTATCACTATTTCATAGGCACGTGAATCAAATGGTCTGCAAAAACCAAACTTCACTCTCTAGTTACAGTTACATAGAAAATATGTATTATCATCAAGACATTTTACAAAAATATATGTTATATAAACCATGGCAAATATCTCACACTGAAAATATTTTTCAATGAGCATGCTAAAGCTGACCTCTAGTGGTTCAGGTCAACATGCTATATTGTTGTACCATTGACGTTTACTTGTAAGGAAAATCTCTCATTGTCGGAACACCATCACCAACATAAACTATACCTAGGTTTGACGAACCTATATTACATATATTGTAATGAGGCTTTATTTTTATAGTGATAAAGTCAATAAACAATGTTTCAGTATACTAACTGAAATCATGAATAGGCCAGATGTTCTTTTTTCTTCTTATCCTTATTTCATCTTAATGTAGTGCTCTGAATGCTGCAACCTTTTTGTCAAATATAGATTCAAAACAATTGTGATGTCTATATATATTGCAACTGCATGCACTGATGTTAGCAGGTCTAAAGAAAGAAAGAAAGAAGCAAACAAGCGATGTCCTTCTGATATTATTCCAGCTGGCTGTAACTCATTCATATTGGTGGCATACTCATGGTCTGGCACATCAAAATATCTTAATCACAAAGCAATGTTTAGAGAAACATCTGACTTAACCCTTTCAATGCTGAGGCTACTTTCATCCAAATCACAAAGACGCAAAGATTTTGAAAAACCATCTAAACCCTGTCCTGTGGGTATTCATTGGATAGCTATCGCTGAGTACTCTCAGATGAGTACCCATAAGCCAGGGTTTCAATCATTTTTCAGATTTTTTTGCATCATTTGGTATTGGCCAAATAAGCCACCAGCAGCAAAAGGGTTAAAATTACTGTTCCTAAATGTTTTAGCAATTCCCCGGACTGTTTTCAAGACATTATTTCATTTGATGACTTCTGTTCAAATTTTTACCAACTTTGTGTGGATCTCAGGTGAAAATGGGACAAGCAATGAACCGATCAAAACGTTTGGATGTCATGTTTTGCACATTTCAAAAGGCTAAATTTTCGTAAGGCCAAATGATGGTCAGACACCCTGCTGGCTGTGTCACTCTGTCAAGAGGATAGGTCAAGATCCTTATACAAGCCTATTGCTATTGCATTGACAAATGGAAATTCAAATATTCCAACAATATATGAAACAAACAAATAATGTCCTTCAGTTTTGATGTCAAGAACCAGCTCCAGGTAGGTCCAGGAAGATTAATGATGTGCGACGTTGCATTCCTCCACAAGCGCTGCTAATCGTACATGTCCTCGTACATTTCCTGTCCCATTTTGATGTAGGCGTCCTTCTCCGCTGCCGTCATCCGCTGGACCATCTCCTGCGTGACCTCGTGGTACGGCACCCTCTGATCCCCGATACTGACAACGGGGTGCTCATCCTCATCATCAGACTCCATCTCCTCCACAGCGGCGGCTGCTGCAATGAGAAAGTCACATTGTAAGAAAATCATTCGCAAATCGTCATCCCATTGTACAACACATAAGGCATAACTATGTCTGACACCATGTATGGAAATAGCTTGAATCTGAATTTGAATTTTGTTTTTCGTCACATTTATGCCAATTGTGGCTAATTCGTGACTAGCCAGTTGTAAGTAGTAGTAGGGCGGTTAAGGAAAAAATCGTGCACTTTGGGGTACAAGCAGGAAACTTGGTACAATTATAGTTTAAGGAATGCTAATAAAAATTAGATGGGGACACAGGCTGTAGGTCAGCCCTATGACCTATTTTTGGGCCATTTTAGGTCAAAAACAGACATTTTTGGTGATTTTATATATGAGACACTTTCATTAAACTGAATAGAAGCATGAAACTTGGTATAATTATGCTTTAAGGAATGCTTATAAACATTGGATGGGGACACAGGCTGTAGGTCACCCCTATGACCTATTTTTTGACCGTTCTAAGCCAAAAAAGGACATTTTTGGGGTTTTTGCAGACAAGTACTTTCTTGGATCTTGGCAGAAGCATGAAACTTGGTACAGTTATGGTTTAAGGATTGTTTATAAAAATAGGAAGGGGACACACGTTGTAGGTCACTACTCTGACCTATTTTTGGGCCATTTTAAGCCAAAATTGGTCAAAAACGGACAATTTTGAGGGATTTTGCTAATAAAACATCCTTTACTTTCAGGTTGAAGCATGACAATTTGTACAATTATGGTTTAGGGAATTCTTATAAAAATTAGAAGGGGACACAGGCTGTAGGTCACCCCTATGACCTATTTTTGGGCCATTTTAAGCCATATTTATAAGATAAAAACTGACATTTCTTGTGATTTTGCAAATAAAAACATTCATTGACTTGTGGTATGCGTCAAATTTGCAACTTATATTTCCTTATGGATATTTATACATTTAAAGTGATATTATTTATGTCATGTATGTAACCTTTAACATCACATTTTGGGGGTTAAATCAGGCAGAAATTTCCAAAAAGCTAGCACTTCTGGTAGGAATTACATAGATTGAGTTAAATACATGTAATAGACTAAAAATAAAACCTTGAATATGAGTACTCAGTTAAGTATTTGTTTCTTTAAATGATTGAATAATAGCCCCTGACTGCCTATGTTAGTCATCATTTGACATTATATTTGAGAAATGTACAATCTTGACATTTCCACACTACAAGTATTGACTATGAATGGGAGAATAATGCTACAATGCAGTAATAGAAAAGTTCTCTTCCATGGTTGATGAGTTGAGAGTGAAACGAGAAATTATTTCAAAAAAGAGAGGGGTGGGATGGAGCGATGTGTAGGATACCTTACTAATTACATAAGATGAGGCTTGTGCATTTTTTACAACTTTGATAAAGGGTCTAATTATCTACCATTTCACTGCTTTTAAAACTAATTTTCAGAGTAAGAATGCATGATTTTAGCATGTTACCTTTTTACTCTTGAGAACTGTGTCCTCCACCTGTGTGCACAATTGAGACTATCTTTATAACATTTACACTAGCAATTGCATGTTTTTCTACACTTGCAGTGAATGAGTTCCTAATTCATGGCAGATTTGTACAAAAAGGTTTTCCATATCGAAATGTTTTTGCTCCAGCCTCATTTTGCAAGACTTGGGAGCTTTGGGTCCCTCTGTGTTGCTGCACCCCAAATATGTCCTCCCTGATAGGCAGCACCTAGAATGTGTTGCACAAGGACTGCCTATGATGGGAGAATGCTCTATAAACAACAATATTTCCAGGAGAAAAGGTGCTGCGTTGCAGAATTGACCCTACAAAATTTGTTTGCTCTGTCATATATCAACACCACATACATTTCAATCACTATCAATGCATTCTCAGACACTTTATCTGGAGCATCCCCTAGTGACAAAAATGTCTCGGTGACTTCTGAGAAAACAGCACCCAGATATCATCAAGGCATGAATTTTGTAGGGTCAATTCTGCAACACAGCACCATTTTTCTGGAAATCTTGTTGTTTAGAGAGCATTCTCCCATCACAGTCAGCCCTTGTGCAAAAGATTCTCTAGGCGCATATTTAGGGGCAACAAACACAGAGGACCCAGAGCTCCCAAGTCCTGCAAAGATATGGAAAATCTTTTGGAACAAATCTGGCACAGGCTCAGGAAATGTGTTGTGAACTCATTTACTGTAAGTGTAGAAAGGCATGCAAGGGCCAGTGCAAATGTTACGAAGCTGATCTCAATTGCACTGTTCTTTGTGAATGTGGAAAACACTGTTCCGAAGAGTAAAAAGGTAAAATGCTAAAATCATGCATTCTTACCCTGAAAATTCCAATTTTAAAATTTAGACCCTCCATCAGGCAAAAGTGTGAATAGTACGCAAGCCTAAAGTATAAATCCAAAGTATAACTCCGATCCCTCTCCTTTCTGAAAACATTTTTCATGTTTCTCCCTCAAATCATCAAATATGGAAGAGCTCCTTTCTGTTACTGCATTGTAGCATTATTCTGTCAGCCATAGTCAAAACTTGTAATATGGAAATGTCAAGATTGTACATTTCTCAAATATAATGTAGAATAATGACTAAATAGGCAGTCAGGAGCTATTATTCAATCTTTTGAAGAAACAAATACCTAACTGAGTATTCACATTCAAAGTTGTTGTTTTTAGACTATTATTTAACTCAATCTATATAATTTTACAAGAAGTGCTAGCTTTTGGAAGTTTTTGCCTCATTTAACCTCCAAAATGTGATGTTTAGGTTACATATGACATAAATAATATCACTTTAAATGTATTAATATCCATAAGGAAATATATGTTGCAAATTTGATGCGTAACACAAATCAATGAATGTCATTATCTGCAAAATCACAAAAAAAATGTCAGTTTATATCTAATTAATATGGCTTAAAATGGCCCAAAAGAGGTCATAGGGGTGACTTACAACCTGTGTCCCCTTCTAATTTTTATAAGAATTCCCTAAACCATAAATGTACAAAGTTTCATGCTTCAACCTGAAAGTAAAGGATGTTTTATTAGCAAAATCCCTCAAAATTGTCCGTTTTTGACCAATTTTGGCTTAAAATGGCCCCAAAATAGGTCAGAGTAGTGACCTACAATGTGTGTCCCCTTCCTATTTTAATAAGCAATCCTTAAACCATAATTGTACCAAGTTTCATACTTCTCCCAAGAACCATGAAAGTATATATCTGCAAAATCCCCAAAAATGTCCTTTTTTGGCTTAAAACGCCCCAAAAATAGGTCATAGGGGTGACCTACAGCCTGTGTCTCCATCCAATGTTTATAAGTATTCCTTAAACCATAAGTATATCAAGTTTCATGCTTCTATTCAGTTTAATGAAAGTGTCTCATATATAAAATCACCAAAAATGTCCATTTTTGACCTAAAATGGCCCAAAAATAGGTCATAGGGGTGACCTACAGCCTGTGTCCCCTTCCAATTTTCCTTAGCATGCCTTAAACCATAAGTGTACCAAGTTTCCTGCTTGTACCCCAAAGTGCACGATTTGGCCAAAATCTTGATTTATCCGCCCCACTATAGTGGAGGAAACCGGAGTACCCGGCGAAAACCACCGCCTAGCCCCAAGTCACTGGTAACTTTCTCACATGCCCAGATGGAAATAGCTTGATAACATTGCATTACTTAAGAGTAATATTTCACAGAAATATTTTGTCCTGTTATCTTAGACATCATCTTATATTTTTCAAATATCACTTTTTGGTTAGTTATCGTGTTAGTTTGGTTATACTTTGCAATTATGTTAATTTTGCTTTCTTTCTAGTTTACTTTTGGAATTGTAATAATTCTTATTTCTATTTTCTCTCATGTATGAATATCTTTTGTCTTTGGACGAACAATCATACAATTCAGAGTTTCCAGATTATTTTAGCACTTTAGAAGCAATTGAATAAACCCAAGAATTCATGAAAAAATCTTAAGAAAATAAAGTGTATTCAAAAAATTTTGAATGTGAGATGTTAGTTGGAATCCACTTTAAATACTGATTTCATGGAAACGTACATCCTTGTTCATATGACAGCATGATACTCAAATGACCATTTTGAAAGTGCATGTGTCATGTTTGTTAAAAATGGAAATCTCTCAAATATCATAAACATTAGAAACGTTTGTCACATTTATAACTCTGATCATACTATCAAATCATTTCTTTACTTAGCAATTCAAAATTAGATAAGGGTCTTTGATTCAATTATAGATACTGGTTGTTGGACTGAGAGTACTGTAGAACACACAATGTAAGCGTCTGTTCATATATAGTGTACATAGTGTGTGGTTCCGCTTCGCTATACTGTATAACGGGTATATTTCCCGGGACTTTTATTTCCCGAAAAATGATGTTTTCTACTTTTTCCCGTTTTTTAATTTCCCGTCCTGCACATGGCTGCACTGATATTAAATTTACCGAAAGTGTGTGTTTTCGCTTCTGAATCTATTAGTGCAGACGAATGTTGTATGCACTGAATGTGCCGTGGTGTGCAGGACAACGAAGCCATCCCAGCTCAATTGAGCTGACGTGGCTGGCTCTATTGTTCTGCGCATTAATAGCAATTAGAGCAGCATAAATCCAGGTCGGACCGGTTCGTGGGCAGGTTGAGAAACTCTGTGAGTACTGCAAACAGTACTAGAATACACTCAAATTATCAGTCTGCCTGAATTTATCCATTAATACATGGGGCGCCTTATACTGGACAGCTGTAAAATGTCTATTTGATATGATTGTGAGTTACTACTCACTTACTGTCATAAATGTTTCAGCCAAATGAATATGTTTTACTGTGTATCGTTGTTTGTTGACTTTTGGACATAAAATCCGCCACTATTCAAATAACATAAGTCGCCATCTGCTGGGCAAGCGAATTACTTAAATATACGGCTGTATTACTCAATCTGAATACAAACATCGCTTGCCCCAGCATACCAACAAAAGTGATTAAAGATAACGTTTTTATTGTTCCCGTCCCAAACCCATTCGGTAAATTCGGGAACATTAAGCACACGTTAACATTACCCTTTATACAGTATATAAAAATGCTGTACTTTTTTTTTCTGTTGTTTGGCGCTGTCAGCGGCGGCTACCATCGCTAACATAAAGATACTCTATGATGCGAAAACTCCCCAATTCGCTATATTTGGGGGACGCGTCATATGTGTGTTCTACAGTATCTGAGCCCAGGTAGGTGGCAGAATAGAGATGTAATCTAGTTAGGGATGGAGACTTTATTGATCACCACCAAAACAAGTTTGTGTTGGAAGAATAGAAATCGTATCAGATGTTCACTGTGATTAGGTGCTCGGAACGAAAATAGTTTACACAGACCCACGGGAATAATATTCTCGGCTTGACATTAAGGCTTATCCTATCTCCAGGACAAGTAACCTAATCAGTCCAATAAACGAGTGATATTAACAGATTCGTGCTTAGAGTTTTCCTGGAATAGTGTTGCCTGCTGCGATGATATGCTTCAATAACTTAGAGAACACTGCTGACAAAGGAGACTTGCAGGTTGAGCCCTGATTGACCAATTTGCACCTGGAGTGCAAACATGTTGTGCCAAAATTGGATACACCTCTCAAAATAGAGCACTTAAAATGGAAGAAGAATGAATAAATCCCCAAGAAATGGCAGTTTTCAGTCAAATAGATTGGGAAACATTCCTTAAAGAATGTTTCCATATGTGTCAGACCCTGATGTGAATTGGTTAACACATTTCCTTCACACATCATCCAATTTTTATGATATGCTTTCATAAGGTAGATACCACAAATAAGTCTGGCTGTTTGGTTGTTTGAGTTCTGGCTGCTTTTTGATTAACATTACCAACAGTATAGGCATTTTCCTAAATATATTTTGACAAAAATGACCGAAATGGTCAGGCAGATTTTGGCTGCAGTAAGGGATGAAGTGGTTAACATGTAGTAGCCCAAAAAGTCCATTTACTATTTTAGTAATACCTCTGTAGCAAGCACCTTCCAAGTAAAATGTAAAAGAGAAAAGTTTATCCAAACTCAACTAATCATACTCAAATTCATTATGAATCTATGCTTTTTCTTGATCAATTTCGAAAATAATTTGCATAGATATAATAAAGAATTTATTTTTCAAAGGAAACTAAGCAAGAATGGGTTAAGTCTCCTTTCCTCCCCTTCCAGGTCATTTGTGTTGTCAGCTGATTATAAGGATCATGGGCCTCTCTCTCCAGGTACCCACCATGAGATGCCTGTTTCTACTGCTACTGGACCGTGACTGATAGGATCAGACAGCTCACCTGGCCGCACAGGTACACTGTTCACCTGTACTGATTAGGCCAGATCAGGTATCAACTACTTACTGCTCTACAGGTGTAGGACGACCAATTACCTGTATTCAATTGGTCAATAATCTTCAGGAGGGTTCGATAATCACAGGTGTCTGATTGCATACCTAGCGGGACCATTTTTGTGGCGGTCAATCACAGTGGTTAAGGAAGCAATCAAGACTGTCATGTTCTCCATGGGACGCTTACTCACAGGAAATCTAGATGGACAACACTTCTATGTATGGCAGGCCATTTCACGTAAACTTGGTCAGTTGTAAACCTAGCAAATCTTGGTATCATTCAATGGTGATCATCATGAACTCTATTTATCAAATGTTTGAGAATATTCAAATTGAGAAAATATGGTAAAACCTACTAAGCACTGATGATATGGCAGAAGGGGGGGGGGGGGGTATTGGAAGTAAATTTATAAAGTATGAACTTAATTCAAGCTGTGATAAAGAACAGAGAGAGAGGAAGCAAGAAATACCTTTTTGTCATGAATCTAGCTTATTTTCCCCATCAGGGGACCATACCATATACAAATAACAGGGTCACTTCTTAAGTGTTTTTTTATCATTGACAAGGTAGCAGTGATAGTGTAATGATAAGCTACAGATCTGCTCAGAGTTAGTAATGAAAAGTCCATTAGAAAAGGTTTCTGACCCAAGAAAGCTTTTCCAAGTGATATTATAGTGACCTTAAAATACTTCTTACTATCTCATTTATTGTAAATGAATCACAGTTTTGAGAAGGTGCTGGTCCAATTCCCGTAACAGATACCTACATCACCCTATGAGCCCACTTACCAGCCATGGCTGCTTGACAGGGATGACTTTGATATATTCAGACTTAGTTACATACTTACATCACTAGCAAAAACATTTGGAGAGTTGCTGAATGGCATTTAGACATTATAAGGCAACCTTGCCTGTCATATGGACTGTTGGCACTCTTTCAGCCAGTGGAAGACAACATACAAATTAGAAATAATGTTACATACAATGAAAAATAAGGATAACAGGGGTCAGGCTTATTAACCATGGTTTCTTGTTTCTACAGGTTGCAAAGATGCCCTGGACCATAATTTGACAAACATTTTGCATATGGTTTCACATAAAAGATATCAACTACATGGTCAGTGGTCCATTCTTCTGGGGTCACTATATACAGGCATGAACAGGTTTTGGTTGCAGTGGCCCAAAATGGCCTGTTTATCTCATGACAAAGACGATCACTCCACAAACAAATCATAAATACATTTTTAGCAAACTTCTGCTTTTTGTTAAAGGGCAAATGCACCATCAGAAAGATTTAGGTTCAAAATGATCCTATACATGTCACCTTTCAAATAAGACCGCCCCCGAACCTATCCTCTTCAGCACTACTCAGTTATAGCTTACAAAAGTTCAGCAAGTAGCAGGCCTGAGGAAGCTATAGAGGGCCTCCATGCATCCCAAGATGCACTCTGTTTTTGACCTCTTCTAAGCACCAGCCTGTGTCACCAGTGCTTAAGTGATAGCAGTAGCAGGGAAGCCTGGCCTTCCCTTTCTTGCTAATTTTTATTCCTGGCTCATCCCTGATCACAATTTTTGGAAGCAAATAAAACTTCAAAAAGTAAAACTTACTTAGTATGACAGAATTGAGCGGTTCAGGAATTTGTAGGAATGGAAATATCTGAATCACCTTGGGAACTTCTCCCTTAGACCCACATGATCCTTTACTCAATGGTGCCAGCTTCTTTACTCAAAGATAGCATCTTGACAACAGGAAGTGAAGGAATACACATACTAATAAGTCCTACACTATTCCCATGAGTAACTGCTAACTGACACAAGTGTTGCAATATCCTGTAAGTGATTAGCACAAACTGATTTCATAGCAATTAGGAAGTCATGGTTTCTACCCAACAATAAGCTACAAATCAAAGACAAGCCACCACATAGTATAATTTCCAAGGATTGTTGGAATATACAATAGAAAATTGAAGAAATTCAATCTTTGGGAATTGTGACAACTAATTGAAAGCCAGGAATGAAAATCTAAGCAGGAAAGGGGAGCCCAGCCCCCTATTACTGCTATCTCTTAAGCACTGGTGACACAGGCTGGTGCTTAGAAGAGGTCAAAAACAGAGTGCATCTTGGGATGCATGGAGGCCCTCTATAGCTTCCTCAGGCCTGCTACTTGCTGAACGTCTGTAAGCTATAACTGAGTAGTGCTGAAGAGGACAGGTTCGGGGGAGGTCTTATTTGAAATGTGACACGTATAAGCTCATTTTGAACCTAAATCATTCTGATGGTGCATTTGCCCTTTAAGTTATATTCCAGATGACATTCTCTAAAAGAAATACTAATAAATGTGTAAAACAGATGAATATGGTATGCTGTACTTGGATGTTGTGGTATGGCAAACTGAAGGAGTATATAACACACTTAACAAAATAACTTTCTCGTTCCTTTGGTTAAAACTTCCAACTATTATTTTGCTTATCTTTGCCATGCAGTAATTTCTCATTCCTACCCATGGGAGGCACTAGTCAGCTCGTAACCCATTCAAGCCTGCAGCGCCCAAAGATGATCTGACTATTTTACTAATAATTTTTTGACAAGACTACTCTTAAGAAAATATTTCAAGAAGAAATATATAACACAACCCAACTAACAAATCCCCTTCAAAAGTTTTATGAATTTAGGCTTAATTCCATGGTTATATTCGTAAGTATCATAGAATCAGACGACAATCGTCACGGAGATCTCCAAGCATGAGTGGGTGAGTAAATGTAACTAAAGCAGGCCACATCAATCAAACAGTCCAGACATGTCTAATGATAGTGGTCGGCAGAAATATAATGACAGCCCTAAAACAATTACATGTCTTTTTACAGTTTCGCACTGAATGGAACGGCCCATGTAAATATCTCCTGCACCAATATCCGGCTATTTCAGGGTTACGACTAATCAAGATTAATGGAATGAAGTTGTATTTTATCCTGATTGCATCCTGACTCTGATCAGAATGCGTATCACATGTGCCGTGCTAAAAACAAATTGATTTGGGTAAGTCTCCAGTGATTGTGTGAGGCTAAGGGACTTGTTGTGCCAGGAATATCAGACTATATCAAACGATAAAGAGCCACTCTAATCACTAACCCACCTGGAATATGGAATAGCTCTACAGTCCAAGTGAAAACAATCCTTTCTGTTGGGAATGGCGTGTTGGGGAATGGGGGTTGGGGTATAAAGCCTCTGGGGGATGGGGTTTGGGGTATGGGGGGTTTGGGGTATCGGGGGGCTTGGGGTATGGGAGGTTGGGGTATGGGATATGGGAGGTTGTGGTATGGGGGTATGGGGGGTATGGGGTATGGGAGGTTGTGGTATGGGGGTGCTTTAGGTATGGGAGGTTGGGGTATGGGATATGGGAGGTTGTGGTATGGGGGGGGGGGGGGGGGGGGGGGGGTATGGACCATAGTTTACTGAAAATTGATATTCATAAATCACCCAGATGGTAGTTTAAAAGAAACTGGCCTTTAAAAGGCCTTTTCAGAATTCCTTAGGGGTTTTCTGTCTTGATATAATAAAATATGCCCACATCAGGCATTAATAATTCTGCTGGATTGAATTCATTCAAGCTACACTTTTCAATTTATGAATTATCTACTAGTTAATATAAAAAGTATAAAAATTATAATTGACCAACTCCTTTCACTTAATATCAGTGCTGTAAAAACATGTGCATAAACAATATAGCTTCAGCTCTTTGAGCCATGTCTGACTCAACACATCCATGGTGTGCTCCTTGAAAACGGCAATATGGGTCTTGGAGAGTTTTAAAATAATTTGGTATAAATAGAAATTCCAAATACAATGAGGAAGATTTTTGGTAATGTACTGATAAACATTTCTTACAGATTATGATGTATTTAACTAAATATGCCCCAGTCCAAAAAGATACCACCATAACTGTCTGGTCTTTTTTGGATGCCATATTCATGTAGGGGTTAAACTCTCACTCGCTGTAACATCTCAAATGGTCAGGTGTCTATTTTGGTGCTAGTGATAAGGCAGGTTGAGGCGGTTGCTCCATTAGGGACCAGGTCTGGGTGTGGGTCTGAATGGCAATGAGACGGATCTATCTTACAGTGGCCATCTTCAATGAGAATCTTGGTATGAGGAATGGGCTGAGGACTTGAAAAGGATTTCGATTTCAGGATCTCAACTCTAGCTGGCGATTAAGAGAGCAACAGTGTAAACCAATTATACATAGCAAGGGATATCACATTTGGCTGGTGTTTTATAATCTTACATCTGTGACTTAGTATTCTGCAGGATAAGAAAACTGAAAGATGCCAATCAAACCAGGTCAAATTGTACATTGCATAGAAATGGTGAAATAAATTCCTCTAAACTTTTTTTAACGTAAATGAACCTGCCTGCTTACAAAAACACCGTTGGAATATGGTATAGTGAGTTATCACATGAGAAATATTATTTATATTATTTATAGATTTTTATGAATTCTAAGATGGGTCCCTATAGATTGGTTGTCTCCTAAGTAGGATTGACTATACGCCAACACCTCCTTTATTGAACCCCTTTGAGATTAAACACCTATTGTGAGCACACACCATATGTTCATAATACAGAGAAGAGACCTAAGAGATGGGAACACTTAATGTGAACACCTTTTCTCTGGTCCCGGAGGTTCCATTGTTTGTTGTTACTTTTTAGGAAGTCTCTCCTCTGAAATAAGGAACTCTGCTACGTATATAGTAGGATTTAACCCTCCAAAATACTAGTATGCTGCGTGGAGCTGTTTTATCCCTGTAGGACTCAGAACACAGATGGGAGCGACTATTCATTATCCACCAAGTAGAGGCTAGTATAAAAGGTGCCATCTAATTCAATAAAAGGCTTTACATCACTAAAAGGCACATGGCTCCAAATTCTATTAGCCGATGGGGCTGAGCCTAACCGATATGTTCAATGCCTTTGAGGATATCAATTGAAACGTACATAATGAATGATGTGTGAGGTCAAGTGATGTGAGTGTCCGTTATACACAATGGGTATAGCCACACAGTAACAGACACCCGACAATGGGCTGAGAGGGGTATTGGTTAATATGTGTGATAATGATAGGCTGTCTGGTCAGTGGGGCTGAACTGAGGGAGGACAGGACCATGTCAGGGTCAGAGGCGGGAAGGTGGGCGCTAAACTGCTAATTAATACCCCGTTAGAGCAATCAAGGTAATTATATGTCTCTGGCTAGGCTGACCACACAGGGAGCCAAAGGGACCAGCAAAACCACAACATTTTCATGAGATTTTTTTTCTCAAATTGGTTTAAGATGGAATTGCAATTACCAAATGAAGTTAAGAATTGCAAGGAAATCCTAGGATTTTCTTATGAAAATCCCAAGTTTTCCTGAGGAATCTCGTGATGGTGAGCAGAACCTGAGCCCATGGCCCAACAAACATCTCTACCTTGTGAATTCATGCTTTCTAAGTTGTTTCCAAAGATTCATGTACTACACAGCAATTTTAAAGGGAACTCTCGGGCTTTTTGGTTACTCAGGCTTTAAAGGGGTAAGCAAAAAGCCCCCATTGAAAGTTCTGGACAGAATATTCTTTGATCAACTACTTCTCAAAGTTTGACATATCAGATATGAAGTAGTGTCAATGGCCACTGAGGCTAGGAAAACAAGACCTGAGGGCTTGTAAGGCAAGGGGCATCTTTCATTGATTCCATACCCTCCTGGCATTGGGCATTGTTAGCAGTAGGGGCCTACTCATCATGATAGCAACACCTTCTTATCACCTGACTCCCACTACCAGCTGCCTCGGGTAGACTAGCTCCTAAAATATGGTGTCATAATCTTAGCCTGCAGGGCTTCTGGGCATCATTTGGACACCCAAACCCTTAAAAAGCACCCTTCAGGACACCCAAACATTTTTTTTTGTGAGGAATTTCAAAACACACAATTGAATTTTTCACTTCAATATTATTCCCATGACATAGTTTAAGGACAGTATGCCTTATTTGTCTTATTTCAATAGGTGAATACATGTTATTGGTTGTAATCTGAGTATATTGTGGTTTCTCTAGAAAAATAGGACGTCCCCAAAAATTTGCAAATTCCAATTTTGAACATCCAGTTTGTAAATCCTGGCTAAGACCCTGTGTGGTTTAATTGATTAATTCATTTCTCTGTCTGCGACCCCATCTTTTGTATAGGTGCTAGTTTCTCTGGCTGATCATAGATGGTATCAAGGGCAGTCCTCCTGAATAGCTAAAATTGGGATTCCACTTTGCCCCCCTGGTGAGAAAGTTTTGAACTAAGTCAGGGTAGAGTCAGACCAACCGGGTACTCCAATTTTCTCCACCACTTACAACTGGCAAGTCACAACTTAGCCGCAATATGGCAGAAAAGGTGACAGAAACAGAAAGTCTAAATCCAAACTACAGAAGATGTCATGTTGGGAGATTATTTCAGGGGGATAGATGCTCAGCTTGCCGTGGTCTGCCATGGAGGGGAAATAACAAGCTCCCCTAAACAAGCATCTCACATCACTGTCCAATCACACCCAGCCTCCCATTCTTTTTCCTTACTTGTGATGTACAACTGCTCAGCTGACAGCCACCATGCTACTGGCTATCACATCAAACTCATATGCTGCACGCAGGGCCCAAATATATTATGTAGAAATGGAAACATGGATATACAACAAACATTGAAATGGTTAGAGGTTCTAAACTGAAACTGATATGGCACTGCTAGGAAATGTGATTGTAGGTTGGGGCGTCGGGCGGATAGTACACAGGTGCATTTCTAAGTAATTAGTGATGTGCTTGGTCTTTACATCCTCTGAGAGAAATAACAGGGCCCTATCTGCATACACAATGCCAAAGTGGGGCCAATTTAGTCAAATCAATTCCAGCATCCTGTCAGCTAGATTTTCTGGTGAATCAGTCCAAGTGAATGTCCGCAAAAACTCAAAGGTAGTGGAGTCAACCCTCCATCAGGGGATGAAACTGAGCTAGAATAGTACTACTTCATTCTAAAGTGGCAATAAGTTGGCATACTTTATTTCTAAATGAGGGTAGAACACTGGTTATACTTATCCCTGATGCCATTCTAAATCATCTAAGACCAGAAAATGTCCTTCATATGTAGACACATGCCACACATGATATCTTAACCCTTCCAATGCTGCATCCTAAGGACAAGGATGCAAAGAATTTTGAAAACCACCTAAACCCTATCATGTTGGTATTCATTCTATAGCTCACATTGAGCACTCTCAGATGAGTACCCATGTGCCAGGATTTCAGTCATTTTTCAGTTTTTTTGTGTCATTTCATATTGGCCAAATTTGCCACTAGCAGCACGAGATAAGGGTTAACCAAGGACCTTTTAAAATAACTAGTTCACCCATTCATTGCTGTGAATTTTGCAGAGATCAGTCGTCTGGATCTATGGTACATAAGAAAATAACCTGTGAGTGAAGCAAAGGTTCACAAAATATTTCAAGGAGAGTTGTGCACAGGGTCTTAGCCAGGATTTCAAAAATGCCTGTCCAAAACAGCAATTTCAAAATATCTGCCCGTCCAGATTTAGCTACTTATCTACTTCAAATCCTTATACCAGCTAAATTTAATAGCCTAGTATGTCAAAAAGGGCAAGTTACACTTCAGTTATGTCCTAGAAGATGGTTTGTTCGGAAAATATTTGGTTATTACACCTCAAAAGTCAAATTTGAACATTTTTCATAGAAATTTTTGCCTGTCCAAACAGGAGGTTTTTAGGAAACTACCTGTCTAAAAGACAGGCAGGGCGGATCCTGGATAAGTCCCTGGTTGTGGGTGGTGTTCTGATCTCCATTTCTTCTTGAAATATTTTCTAAATAATACTTTGGTCAAAATGATATCATTAAAATAGAAAGGGCGTTATTGAGGCAAGAATGGGTTAAATGCCCTTATTGAAAAGGTAGTACTCACTCAAAGATGTTCAGTAAAAGACAGTGATCAAAAATATTCTTTTTATCTTCTCTAAAGAAGTAGACATACTGGTAGAAGCAGCCACAGCAGCATTTGTTGTTGATGTTGTTGTAGCAGTAGCAGCGGTAGTAATAGTAGTAGTAGTAGTAGTAGTAGTAGTAGTAGTAGTAGTAGTAGACTAGTAGTAGTAGTAGTAGTAGTAGTAGTTGTAGTAGTAGTAGTAGTAGTAGTAGACTAGTTGTAGTAGTAGTAGTAGTAGTAGTAGTAGTAGTAGTAGTAGTAGTAGTAGTAGACTAGTAGTAGTAGTAGTAGTAGTCTTTAGTGGCAGCTGGGGCAGAAGCATATACAAGAAGTAGTTGGTATTCAATCCTATCTTCAGGTGTGTTGAAATTATGAGATTCGAAGAAACAAAAGATGTTAGGTTAAATAATGTGCAATAATTCCTTCAAGTTATCGTTACATTGGACTTACAAAGTGAAAAAATCTATATATGTGTTGGAACTAGAATCCTATCCTATCAGCCTACACAAAAGCTGAAAAGGTAGGTAACCTGGAAACATAAATTTCCTTCAACACTAAGACCTGAATATTGCAGACCCATATTCCCATATCACCCTAAGTTATAGTGTGATAAAAATGTCAAACAGAATACATTTAGTACCATATATCACAACACATCTCCAATATCTCCACTTCCTCTGCTTTGATGTACATCCAGATCTTCTCCCTGTTTCACTCTTACCTGCTACATCAAAGGGTTTCAGGTGAAAGGTGTGGTGTCAAAGTACACCTGTGGGAGACACTAGTGACTTCAAAGGCTGGCAAGAGAAGCGGGGAGACAAGTTGGCAGCATGAGCTGGTGGTAGTGATTTGATTACGCTGTGATGTATAAGGGAAGGAGCGGTGATCCATTCTCGTTGTTACACCTGTAGGAGGGACCCAAGGTGTAGGAACAAAGATGCTCAGCTCTTCCTCCTCTCATCTTTTCCTTTTGATCAATGGCTACATAGGTAATAATAGCATATCAATCTCAAAACTTTCAGCATCAGATAGGTATGAGCAAAACTTAGATAACTTAGTGCATTTGGTTGGGTGCACCATTGTTTAACTCTTATTACAAGGTAATAAAATTTTGTATAATTATATCATCACTGTACCATACTTCTCATCAAAAATAATGCTATAAGCTTGTGATGTCAAAGCATTCAGGTTACAGTTTTTCTTTGTTCTAATAGGTCAAATTGGAAGGTATCAAATATATTTACTGAATGAATTAGGAACAATACTCAAGACAAAAGTCATAAACATGTATTTTCCCATGTGTGAATCACATGGTCTTAGTACAACCCTAACTTTCTATCTAGCTTGAAGGTATCCGCAGATATAACAAAGACCAATTACATGTATTATTATCAATTACTACCCCTTCACTCACATTGCAGGTAACACCAGTTCTAACACAACACATGCTGCTTTTCCTGGACTCACATTATCATTAGATCTAACAATCTAACATGCATACTTCTTCCTTTGCTCACAATGCAGTTAAATATATTTCCGCCCACACCTGCACAAATAGCATGTTTTCAGCAGATGGCCATTTTTCCACTTTCTCGGCGCAAGCAAGACATTTAAATCACATGACCAATCAAGCAGAACATCATTTGTTCGGGCAGGTAACCTTTTTTCCTAAGATGCAGTGATGCAGAATAGTAATCTAAACATAACGTCATCATCAATCACATTTCATCATGTTTCTACAAATATTACCGGATCATTTTAATTCTCCAATTAGGCGTCCATCGAAGCATTGAGTATGAAACTTGGGTCTCCTCCATCTCTGTCAGCGTGGAGCTTTGATCAGAGCCGAGGGGAGCAGTTAGTTACCTGACTTCTGCGGGACATCCATCATACCTGTACTAATTGATATATGCACAGCACCAGTGGTGTGGAAAGTGTTTAACAAGGAGAATATATGGCACAGGTCTATACCAAAATTCTTATCTGAAACCTATATCCGACATTTAACCCTTATGCTGCTGGTTGGTAATTTGGCCAATACAAAATGATGCAAAAAACCTGAAAAATGACTGAAACCAGGCAAATGGGTACTCATCTGAGAAAACTCAGTGAGAGCTATCTAATGAATACCAACATGAAAGGGTTTAGATGGTTTTCAAAAGTAGTTTTCGAAAGTAGCCTCAGCATTGAAAGGGTTAAAGTCAAACAAGCACTGGATGCAAATACTGAACAAAACATGAAGATGCTTGAGAAATTCTCATCATTCACATCACGCTCTACTATAAATGCTCTTTTTTAATCTACCATAAAATGTCAATTTAGTATTCATATTTGTGAATGCTTAGTTTTGTAGAGAGTTGCATAAACAATTATATAATAATTGAAACCAAATATATGCCATCTACTGGCTAAATTCATTTTCCAGAAATAATTCATCTCATTGTTATTTTTCAAATCTGAAGTTATGAAGCATAAAGAAAAAAAACTGCTAACAAGTGTGGCTTGAGTTGAGAAGTAATTCAATGTGTTCCTTCCTAAGTAAAATTATTGAGCAAACCTGCGTTTTTGCTATCATTTAGGCCACTCCAATTTAATTAGTTGCCTTACGAGCTTTTCTTGGAAAAAAAATCCTGTCAGACTCCAAAAAAAATAATAATAAAAATCGACTATGGTGTCTTACGGACGAAAGTGGTTTTGAAATTTTCTGTCAGACTCAAAAAAAAAAAAAAAAAGTGCAAGTTTTAAGAATATTCTTTGTAAGGTTGATTCAATCAACTACAGGAAGCTATCATTGCTGTAGTAGAGCCTCAGACTTGAGGAGGTATACCTCCCACCCTTCAGGTTACAGGGATTAATTGATTGATTGATTTTATTTAGTTGAGAATAGGCTGGTAGAAACATATCGCTACCGGTCCTAGTCGTCAGACTCTAAAAATTTTTTTTAAAAATAAAAAAGTCACATTTTTCAACTTTTTTTTTATTCCAAAATGGCTCATTTCCTACCTCCTGAGCTCGTAAGACAAGTAAATAAATTGGAGTGGCCTTATCTAAAAATACTTCAAGCATAATAAGAAACAGTTCATATTTGGCCAGTCTTTTCAAGGAATTTTCCATTAGCCTAACACCATGATGATTTGACATGCAGTTGCACATATATCAACAGTGACCTGCTGTTAGAGTAGGGCAAAAGTGCTATACACATCTCAGATGCTGGATCTTTCAAATTTACTCACTTACTATTTATGAAATTAATTTTCTTTTAGCTGCTCACCCTTCTTTGAAGATCATACCAGCAGCTGCCATAATTTAATGCAAGATGGTTTATTAGATATACACATACTTCTGACTGACATTTTGATGAACCTATGCGTGACCAGTTTGTCACAGCTGCTTGTAGCTGGAGGGCAGAAGAAACAGGATGGTACACACAATTAATCATGTGAATAACAACTACTTCTAAAGACTAATGGAAAACTACATTTCCACACTCCTGAAGAAAACATTTTTTAAAATGAATTTTGTAAAAAACATTTTTTCAATAAGTCTCAAGTTTCATGATGGAACTACAATACCAACTGCACTTCAAATCACATATGATTGAATATAATCATTGATGGTGAAAAAAATCATCTCAAATTCAAAAAATAAACCTTATCAAGGGGCACACCACCGTTATTTATACGTATTGTCTATATAATTCTCCAAGCAGCTTAATAGCTTCAGTCCTTCATGTCTTCAGCACCCCAGAAGGCTTTGACTATTGGGCATCATATTTCTCACCATCGCCATTTTTGCAAAAATATTTGTAGGAGAAATGTTAATCAGAACACAACCATCAACTCTCCTCCACACACTTCTCAATCATGCTTTATTCTAGGTTTATTATCAATTGTACCATAGATGCAAACAATACTTCTAGAAGGGCACTTAACCCTTCCAATGCTGAGGCTACTTTTGTCCAAAGCACAAGGATGCAAATATTTTGGAAAATCATCTAAACCCTGTTATGTTGGTATTCATTGGAAAGCTCTTACGGAGTACTCTCAGATGGGTACCCATATGCCAGATTTTCAGTTATTTTTCTGCTGTTTTGCATCAATTTGTATTTGCAAAATCAGCCACCAGCAGCATAAGGGTTCAAGCATGCCTTGACTAATTGTAGTAATTGGTGACCAACTTTGCCTCTTACAAGAGAACTTATCATTCTCTATTTTTCAACCCTGACTTATTTTGCATCTGTCATGCAAGATTGCTGGGCATATCCACATGACCAATTTCAAACCTTTGAAGAAACTGCCCCTCACTTCTCTCATCCACCCTATAAGCCATAGGCTATGTTCCATAACCCTGAGACAGCTAGGACAAGCTGTTGACAGGGATGTGTAATTGTGTGTTATTACACAGGGCAGGTGGTGCTGGGGTTAGAGGGCTACTAGCAGCAAGACAGATGAGCTCAACTCCTAACATGTCACATGGAATTATAAACATTATCATCATAAGGGTTGGCAAAGCCAATGTAAAAAAATGCTTTTTATGTGGGACTGAAACTTCCTTTTCATTCATAAACAGTTTGCATTGTAACTACATAGTAAGAGACCTTCCTAAAATCTTTACAAAAACAAACAGTTTGTAGAACAATTATCTTCCAGACAGTATGGGTTCCCTTTAAAGAGCCTGCTAGTCACTGATGGTATGAAGAGGAACAGAGTGAGTGCTCCGCCAATTGGATGCAGCCAGCACTCTTATGCAGTATCTGTGCCCTTGGGGAGCAGAGCACATGGTGGTATAGCCTAGATTTATAGGCTGTCATGTCTTTTTCTGATATCAGGCACCAAGCGGTCAAGGTGGTGAGAGTGGCCACAAATTAGTTCACATTTATCTCACCAGGTGAATGGATAAGTATGGTCTGAAACAGTTAAGGTGAGGAGAACCATACGATGCCATCTATCTGACATATCTGGTACTACACAACACTCAGGTTAGTCAACTCAGAAGAAAATGGTAACTTTTCAGGGACTAAGAGCCTAGTCTAATGGTGTTACAGCTCTAGAGAAGTCTATCTTCATTATTTTGTTTACTGTTCTTGTCAATGGAACTTCACCTAGGTGGTTGCTATGGATCAGTGATTTGTCTTACCAAGTGGACAGTCATATAGGTCAGATATACAATCTATGACTCTTCTCAAAAAGATCACATGTGAAATACAGGTTCTCTTATCTTAGAAGCATTACATCATAATCTTGGACACCCAAACCATCCAAATCACCCTTCGGGACACCAAAACATTTTTGGGAGTAATTTCTTAAATTGTCATTTCAAGCTCAATATCCTTCTCATGACATGGTATAAGGATATAATGCCTTATTAATATAAGATGTTTTTATGTTTGTGTTTGTAAACTGAGTATATTGTGGTCTCCATTTAAAAATAGGATGCCAAAAAATCTTACATTACCAATTTAGGGCCTGCAGACAAGTGAAATACATGTCCTCTTATCTATCTTAGAAGCATGTCATGCACATGAAACTAACACCATAATCATAATTGATTTATCACTTTGCCAAGGGCAAGCAAAGCAGGCAATTTTGCCTGAAGGCCACTCTCAGTCTGATGAGTAGAATTGTATGTTAAATATTACCATGGCCTAGTTTCATTGAACTCTCACATCCTGATCTAAGATAGGGCCTAAACACTGTTTCCCTTTTTTCATATTTCAAAACTATGATATCATTTTGTTGCTATCTAAAAATTCAGACCACAGAATGGTGAAAAATACATACAACAAACAATTTTTAAAATAACACTGTAAATGTACAATGTGACTGTCATAGATATCAAAAAATCTTTGATTCATTAATGTAAAAATGTTTCTGATAAGTTAACTTTTTGATTTGATTTATACTTAAATCCTTTCAATTGAATTCTTGGTCTCTATGTGTCAAATGATTACATCAAGTATGTATTTTCCCTGAGAGAAATAAGTGCCTGCGAATGAAAGAAGAAGTATCCCTCGAACTAAAAAGCATAATTTAATTAATTATCATATTGTTTGTGCTCTACGTAATTATATAATGGTGCTTTTGAATCTGTTCCGCCATATGTTCCAGTTAAGTTGAATGAGAGACAAGTGAAATGTTTATGTTCGTGGGACGTGGAACTCATATAAACCACTACTAACTCCCAAACTGACAATGTTACATAATTGTCCACAAATTGGCGGTTATAGTTTATCACACCTCTTTCATTAATCACAATATTTAATATAAACAATTTGCCCATTTATTGACATCCATACCATACCCTAGTATATTTTCATTAGACAAGCCCACAGTAGCATTTCCAGGTGAGGTGACTAGGTCTTCTACATAATAATACATATAGTCTGGCTCCCAACAGCCATGAACTACATCTATTCACGCATGAGGCTTGCTTCAAAGGATATTAGAAAATGATTTTATACCTTTAATTTGTTAGAATAATTGACTTTCCAGATTTGTTGTTTTTTCCAGATTTTCCTCATAATGGAAGATTTAACTTACAAATGGTACACATACAGATAAACCATCAGTTATTATCAGAGAACATGAATCATGTTTTATCTGATCATAGGTGATCATCCATAAATAGCTATCAAAGTTACAAAAATAGATAAATGATTAAGTGTAATGAACCATCAGATTTACATTTAGATGCAGTCAAAATTAGTACAAAGCATGTTCACAATATTTGTGTCTTTTGCTGCATGATTGCCCAGCATCTGTTCATGACCAGGTGTCAAGATTGTATCTTTGTGATAGGACAAATAGTATTATATCCTAATAATTTTGCTTTCATAAGCATTAATTATATTGCTATGTCAAGTTGAAAAGTATACCAAATACTGATTGTATTCTAGTTAAGTAAATATATCAGTTCCTCATTCAGTAATAATATTATAAGTATTCACTCTATTTACCTACACATTTTGGTAAAATTCCATGATCATTCTGAGTTAATCTAGAAATCCAAAATGCTCTTGAATTTGAATATATAATATTCATATACTTTTTTGATTGCAATTTATCTTGATTTCATATAATGCTGGTTTAGCACCTTATTTCTGTAAAGGGGAAAGTTGAGTCTTGTCAGTAGTTAAATTGAGTACTGACTGTCAGCAAGCAAGCTAACATCATGAAATTAGTTCTCTAAATGAACACCAGGTAGCACCACATTACAAGGACATCTCAAACATTAAATCATCAAAGATGCTGTCTAAA
>OZ012684.1:53395736-53533236 GCA_963942565.1 Maea johnstoni | reverse complement strand
GCCCCTTGAACCACCTCTATTTGTGAAATTACTTACTAGATTATTTTTCTTCATGACTGACTAATAAATTAATATATATTAGGCTGTGCTCACCAAAATTTTTCAGCTCACGAGCATCACCAAAAACCTAAACGATGCTCACGAGCTGTTCACGAGCATGAAAATGGCGGCCATTTTGTTTTTCAGTGTAGTTTGCTGTCATTGGGAAGTCAGACTTATAAATTGTCGAAGTGTCGATACCGCTAGCCAGCGCCATATCAAGCTAGCGGTATAAACATGCAACTACACCTCGTGATTCTGAAACCGTTAGAGCGTACTTCACACTTAGCGTATATCGAACTTACTCATTTTGCGTAGTTCCGCTGTGAATCGCGACATCGATGTCGCCAACACGATGCCGGATTTTTTAGCTTCTCAAGCCTATTTAAAAAGGTAGTTGAAGTTGTTTTTTTTTGCGATGCTCATGAGTTTCATGTCATGATCGATAATCGTAGCATGGCATGAAAATCGCGATCCATCGAGCATCGCGAGCGGTGAGCACAGCCCTAATATATATATTGATAATTTTTGTCTGATCTCATTTTATTTGCATGTTAGCCATCACTGGACAAAAAAGTCCATTCTGCAGCATTATCAATGTCCTTTCTGGGACACAACTTATTTTCAAAAACATGTTCAAAGTACCTGTCTAAAAGACATAAAATCTTCATTCTTGTTTTTGACACATGCCTAGCACTTCAAATAAAGTATACAAATCTTTCATACTGGAAATTTCAATTTTACTGAGGAGAGATTTTAGTTAGCATGAAGGCGTTCAAAAACTATGTCGAAAATGTGTCCTTTCTGGGACAAAATTCAAAACCTAAAATCACCTATTTAGGTTTAAGTTTTGAAAATGAAATTTGGGCCATATGTTCCTCACTGATGTCCAAAAGTATATGCACTGTAAAATGTTTGATAACTTTTCAAAATTAATAGAAATTTGTATTTTTCCTTCCAAAATGTCCATTCCAGGACGTTTCAGTTACTGCGGAATCGCCCATATATATATATATATATATATGTATATATTTATATACATATATATATATATATATATATATACATATATATACAATATTATATATATATATATATATATATATACATATATATACATATATATACATATATATACAAATATATACAAATATATATATATATATATATATATATATATATATATATATATATATATATATATGTATGTATATATATATATACATATATATATATATATATATATATATATATATATATATATATATGGCCTTCAAGTGATGTGTGTGGACATTACTTTTTTCTCTTTCACATCAACAAAAAAATATATACATATATTAAAGTTTCTTTTGTTGATCCTACAATAATAATTAATAAAAATAAAATTTCATTTAAAAAAAAAAGAAAAAAAATGATCTTGAAAAAGAAAAAAGATCAGATGGGGTTCGAACCCCATCAGCCCAAATAGTCTGCATTCACAGTCCGACGTCCTATCAACTCGGCCACGTGGTCTCTGACTACATAAAGTGGCAAAATAAGAGAATGATTCTTGATTTGCTCAAGCCATCTTTGATAGGAGACGATCGAAAATAGCGAACAGATCATTGGAGCCCCAAAAAACACATTTAAACATAGAATATACAAAAGGGACAGCGAACCTGTTACTGATATGTGTTTTGAACGAAAACCATTGGTTGGAACAATAACACCCCACACCCACGAAGCACATGGCATGCGCGCGCATAACGCTACAAACAGGAAATGTACAGAAAGTAAAATAACATCATAGAGTACGGTCGAAGTCGAAATATATGATTTTTGATTTTAATAAAGAGACTGGCGAAAGAGGCATGAAAACACTAATAAACGGATATATAGCAAATATGACAAACACACACAAAGGGTGCACGGTACGTGACAGAATAGAACTGGGGTAGCTGATGGTTCGAAGCCAACAGCGAGATCCACTCAGAATGACACGCTAAGCGACGGCGAACTGAGATGACGATTTTAAGATTAAAAAGAGGAAATGACAAAGTAACAATACAAAATATAGATCGGGGGAATATTTATAGGTTTGCATTCCGGCTTTACGTTAGTGATGAATATTGGAATTGCGAGGAATGATCTCTTATGATGACAAAAGAGCAGGCACTTATAAAAACAAACACCAAAATGGCGGCCGCTGCGAGACGGCCACTCAGATTGACAAGGTAGAACTGGCGAACTAAGTTGACGATTTTAAGATAAACCAGAGGAAATGACAGAGTAAAAATACAAACTATAGAACGGGGGATGTATATAGGTTTGCATGACGGCTTTACGATAATGTTGAATATTGGAATAGCGAGAAATGATCTCTTATGATGACAAAAGAACAGGCACTCATAAAACAAACACCAAAATGGCGGCCGCTGCGAGACGGCCACTCAGATTGACAAGGTAGAACTATGCCGTTGGGAATTAATAAATAACGCTGATGAAAGCAGAAAAAAATAGTAACAGAATAAAATAGAGAAAGGACGAAGTACAAGAATTCAAATAGTAGAAATTAAATATGAAACAGAGGGATAGAAACACAAGAAAAACGACTGATGTTGACAAATAGAAAAATCACGTGACACACCAAAACAAAGATGGAGATCGATGAATAGAGTCAAGAGCACTTGAAAACCAATAAAGAACAAAAGATATCTTGCAATACGGGATATCTAGGACAGGAAAAGAGAGCTTATCCGAAGGATAATCTCTCTAAAAAAAGTTAGTAGCCACCCTGGCTCCTAATCTTTTCCTAGTGTTACAACCAAAAGGCTAGGGAAGTTGTCATCACTAGCAATATTTGAGGGAGGCAGGAACTTAAACCTTGATCACACCTCCAAGGACATTCGAACGCTTCCTCAACAATCCCCAATGTTGCTGTACATATCCATAACCATCAGACAGGTAAAGTATATGAAAAATATTTAATTATGACTTTTTGTGGGTAATAAGTACTGTACAAGGATTTGAAGTAGCAGAGTAGCTAAATTTGGACAGGTAGAAATTCTGTAATTGACGTTTTAGACTTGTATATTTGAAATCCTTGCTAGGACCTTGGAGGGAGGGGGGGGGGGGGGGTCATGGGAAATTTTGAATCCTAATGCTCTGAGATGCATTCTAAGCCTCTTTTATGAAAATTTATTTGGCAATACCTATTTGTTTTAACATTTACAAAAACACCAGGCACCACAAAGGCACCATGAAATGAAGTTTCAAGAGTTCATCACCTCTCTCAAGGAGCAAATGTGCCTTGACACCTAGACCTAGTAACTGCAAACCATAGAAACCAGCCCTTAAAAACATACCTTGTGAGATGTTTGATGTCTGTTGGTTCTGGCTCAAGGATTTCTGGGGCCAGCTTAATATCTTCACATTCTCGCAATAAGCTGTAAATGGACTCAATCTGTTCATTAAAGCGAGCCAGTAATGTCCGGTGGTCCTGCTTTGGTGTACTACTGACCTCCTCCTCTACCTCTGCCTGGCAGTAGGTACAGCGGAATGCTTGAGTCATGAAATCAAAGAGCTGGTCAGCTTCAAGGTCTGTGTACGTACTCAAGCACTTGGGACACTTAAAAGAGGCTCTACTTGTGTTGTCTCTTTCCTCCGTTTCGATTTTCCGCCGCATATGATCCAGCTTGTATTTGACAACGTTCACAAAGCATTTGTAATTGATGAAATAGTAATTGTGTTTGGTTGTTTTGCCCTCTTTGTCAGTTTCCATCCTGATCCGTGACTTGATGAATTTGTCAGTTTTTAGGGAGTTGATGATCTGGCGTAGCTGTTTCCTTTCATACTTCAAAAGCTCGAGTAAGTCATCCTCCTTCACACAAGGATTTCTGATGAGCAGATCTATGACTATAGCATACTCAGCACCATAGAAGCCTCTCACAATGTAGCGGGCTAATCTTTTTAACACCTCTGGAACTTCCGTCAGCACATCCGAGTCAGTACTCAATAAAGACATGATGATAATTCTGAAAATATATGAAAATAAATAAAATCTAACTTTAACAATAAGAATATATTTATACTATCAGAGCATCCAGAACTGAAGATACATGTTTTAAGATACACACACAACCAATATTCAATAATCTAGTAAAAGGTATCATTATATTGAAATTGGCTTGTCTTAATTATCTTCTTCTTCTTCTTCTTCTTCCGGATGACACTGCCTAACTTCTATTGAAGACTCAGGCAGGGATGAGTGCTAGTTAGTATGAAAGGAGAAAGAGAATAGATACAGATAAAAGCAAGTTATGTAGTTAGTTAGGATAAAAACCAGCATGTTTGGTTTAGGCACTGTAGTAGTTTGTTAGCCCCTCCTTGAATGCCTCCAGGGACTCGGCCTTCGGTACGCTAGCCGGTAGGGCGTTCCACTCCCTCACTGTCCTTGGGAAGTATGAATACTTATGGGATTCTGTACGTGACTGTGGTATGCGGAATCCCAGTGCGTGGCAGTGGCGGGTTGGTCTCGTTGTTGGAATGACGTACTGTGCTACTGGTATTGCTACCAGTCCATTGGTGATTTTATACATCATAACCAGTCTTGAGATTTTTCTTCGTTCCTGGAGGGTGATCCATCCTAGTTTTTGGAGGAGTGCTGTCACGCTGGCTTGTCTGTCCCATACGTTGGTAGTGTATCGAGCAGCCCGTCTCTGTACCATCTCTAGGCGGTTGATATTATGGGCAGTGTGTGGATCCCATATGGTTGCGGCATACTCTAGGGTTGGACGGACCAGCGTCTTGAATGCCTTCTCTTTTAAATCAGACGATCTGACTTTGATGTTTCTTCTGAGGAATCCCAGGACTCTGTTTGATTTTGCGACGGTGTTGTCTATATGGCAGTTCCACTTGAAGTCTGAGGAGATGGTTACGCCCAGATATTTAGCAGAATCGACTGACTTGAGAATGTGGCCATGGAGGGAGTACTGGTGTTGGATTACTTTCTTGTTGTGGGTAATATGGATCACCTCACACTTATCCGGGTGGAATTCCATTTCCCACTTCTTCTCCCACATACCCAGTCTGTCGAGGTCTTCTTGCAGCCGCTGCGAATCTTGTTTTGACTTGATGGCAAGATAGCAGATGGTGTCGTCTGCAAATAGTCGAACTGTGCATGATAGATTGTCGCAGATATCGTTGATGTAGAAGAGGAACAGAGACGGGCCTAATACCGAGCCTTGCGGCACACCAGACAGGACCTCTACGTACTCCGACTTCTCTCCTTCCACAACTACCGATTGTTTTCTGTCGCGAAGAAAGCTGGCTATCCAACGGTTTGTCGTGCCCTTGATCCCGTAGAAATCTAGTTTTCGAAGGAGCCTCTGATGACCTACTTTATCAAAAGCCTTCGAGAAGTCCATGATAAGTAGGTCTGTTTGTTGTTTGGATTTGAGGTTTTCGTGGATGTCCGACACGAATTGTAGGAGTTGAGTCTCGCACGATCGGTGTTTTCTGAATCCGTGCTGGAGGTCGTATAGGATGTTATGGTCGTTGGCATGCTTCATGATGCTGCTGGTGACGATGTGCTCCATCAGCTTGCTGGCTATGCATGTTAGCGAAACAGGTCGGTAGTTTGCCGGTGTGTACTTCTGGCCTTTCTTATATATTGGCGCTACGTTGGCTGTGCGCCAGTCGTCTGGGACTTCTCCTGAGCTCAGCGAGTGCCTGAAGATCAGTGTGAGGGCTGGTGCAACCGATGGTGCTATTTCTCGCAGGACACGGGGGCTAATTTGATCAGGGCCAGCCGCTTTGTGTGGTTTCAAATTGAGAAGTAGTTTTTTTACTCCAGCCTCAGTTATGTCAATGTCAGGGGCCTGACGGAACTGTCCTGAGTTCGGCATAAGGTCTTCTGGTACTGCTGATTCTCTGGTAAACACTGATTCAAATTGCCTGTTAAGAAGTGTGGCTTTGTCTTTTGGGTCGGTGATGAGGGTACCGTTATCTCTTAGGGGAGCGATGCCGTTGTTTTCTGTTCTCCGATGTTTGATGAACGTCCAAAATCTTTTCATCCCCTCGTATGGCTTTTCTTCACCCATAGGGTTAATGATGTCCTCCACGTACCCCCAATACGCCGATCTCACTTCTTTTTGGATCTTGTGCTTTAGTTCTCGGAATTTTCGGTCAGTGTTCTTGGAGCCAGTTTTCTTCTTCTTTGTGAATAGCTTGTCTCTCTTTCTCATCAGTCTTCTTATGTCGTTTGAGATCCATGGGAAGCTGTCGTTTGTGCGGGCCAGTTTGTGGGGGATGAATTTGGTTATTCCATCTGTTAGACCGTCCCTGAAGTGTAGCCAGAGTTCGTTGGTCGTGGCGCTGGTACACTTCTCCCTCAGCTGTTTGTAGATGTTATCAACAACGCTTGACAGTTTTGCCCAATCGGCTTTCTTATAGAAGTGTATTCAGGAACTTGGACAGGACCTTCCAGCCTGTCTTTTGGAAGGCTGTTTCCGTACAGACTGCATTTTAGACAGGCAATTATTGCTATGAAGAATTGACAGTTTTTACTTTTACTATTAATTGCCATACACTTGACCTTTTCTACTCTTAGAAAATATATGGTAAGAACTTTTTTCTCAAAATCTGGTCATACTTGTACAGTAGTTTATGTATCTTTTTTAAAATATATTAGAATTACAGTGTAGCGTTGATCTACATTGAATGTATGGACTGGACATTGAACCAAAGACAGTAAGCTCTAGGGCTCTGATTCAACTATATCATATGTGGTTCTCTGTCAGAATCACTCATGACTCAAGTCTCATTCTCAACTCAACTGCATTTGCAGGTCTAACAGCAAGAGGCAGCAATAAAGTGCTATATTCAGATATTTACCTAAATGAAATTAATTGTGAAGAGAGACTGGAGTTCCGTTTCAATCAATGTGTTGTTTTTAAAAAGAAAACAACAGATTTCAGACCATGCAGCATACCTCAAACAGAGAAAGAAACATCAATTACTTCAGACATAGGAAGCTGACATGTTGGATCTCGCGAAATCTCGTCAAAACTCGGTCTTATTTCCTTGAAATTCATTCACCAAAACAAAATAGTCCTTATCAGATACTACCGGTTCATAGCATTTAAGGATGATTCTTACGATTATTGGTACGCATTATCATCTATCGTGTATAGAGGTATCTTAAAATGTAAAATATATTGGGAATTAAACGCGTAACTTTGACTTTGTTGTTGCGCAGAACGCTGTGATAAAACTTTTCACCAAGCCCGCGAGTTTTGAAATAGCACATAAGCTGGCAGATGTGTCATGTCATCATTCTCACAAACAGTAGCGCCTAGCGTGGAGGAGAAGTCTCACTAAGGTGCGACTGTAACACAATGTCCAACCCCATGCGTTCAGTATCCAACAGGAGGATACCTGCTCTTCCTGGGAACTCGTCCAATGCAATATGGATGGCACATAAATCTAACCACTCTTTAGCAGTGGGGACAGGTACATAAATTTGAAATCAGTCAGAAATGCATTTCACAGTCTTGTCTTGTCAGTTCACATGAACTCATATTATCATAACTACAAAAAGGTGATTAACAATTCGATGAAGAAAGAAGAACATCCTCACAATGACAATCTTATGGTTAAAAAACAAATGAAAATCTATTTTCAAGAAAAGTATAGGTTTGTCTTAGATGAATAAACACAAGTGGATATGAAACTAGCCTGTCAACCTAAACAGGCTGGCTACTGCTAATAGTCCTAAAGTTACGTTCTGCGCATGCTGATGCCCGGCTCTCCCTGTAATGTTAACTATATGAGAGCCCTCACTGGTCTTTGTCTCTGAGTGACGTACTTATAGTCTGTCTGACTTGATTTGGCTAACAGCTTTTTCCTCTTTTTTCCAACAAAAAGTTCGTTTTTGCCTTCCAAACTTGGCAGACCTCTTAGGAGCACTACCTCTTGTATGTATAAACTTACTTTTTGTCTCAACTCCCCAAAATGTTGATTTTGTCCATTAGGTCCAATTGTAAAATTTGCCCATTGCCAACAGTACAAACACGCAAGATCGTCATTGTTGGCAATGGGCAAATTTTACAACGGGACCTAATGAGCAAAATCAACATTTTGCGGAGTTGAGACAAAAAGTATGTTTATACATACACGCACTAGTGCTCCTTAGAGGTTTGCCAAGTTTGGATGGCAAAAACGAACTTTTTGTGGGAAAAAAGAGGAAAAAGCTGTTAGCCAAATCAAGTCAGACAGACTATAGGCCTGATTCAAGACCACTCGGATAGCATAGAGCATATAGTAATTGGTCTCTTGCTACATATCCATTCTTTTATTCATCTCTCAGACCATGCCAGACAATTCAGTTGCTCAAACAGTGAAAATGAATTTACTTTCAGCCAGTTTTAGGGCTCGACGTTAACTTTTGAAACCACCTGGAACCTTACAGTATGTTCTATACATATTTCAATAATATAGTTGATATTCATGCTCCTCCGAAAGAGCACAGAGTAAAAAATATTAAACAACCCGAATGGCTATCACAGGAAATTTTACAAAGTATAGAGATGAGTGACTATTATGAGAAACACGGGGATGAGGCCCTTGCCAAGTACTGGAAGAAAAGATCTAAATTCATTATTCAGAAATCAAAATCACGATACTTTATTAATTCTCTTAAACAGAACAGAAAAAATCCATAAGTTCTGTGGAAGTTACTAAATGACCTCAATCCAAAAGATGAGAAAGAAACGACTCAGTTCCTCAATGTAAATGATCAAAATCTTGACGATCCGATAGAAATCTCAAATGCTTTCAATACTCACTTCACAAATATCATTGAAAAGATCAGACAGGGTAGTGACCCTAACACTGATATCAAAATATCTGACACATTAAAGGCATTTTTATGTTCAAAACTCCCAGAAAATGAGTTATTTCAAATTCCAGAAATTAAACCTCATGAGGTGTTCAAAAGTATACAAAACCTAGATGAGAAGAAGGCAAAAGGTCTCGATGATATAGGTATATCATTTTTAAAGTTAGGAATGTGTGTTATAACTGGGCCTCTTACCCACATAATAAACCAAAGTATCAATACAGGTATATTTCCAGATAAATGGAAGGAAGCCATAGTACTACTATTACACAAATCTGGGTTAACAGATGACCCTTATAACTACCGGCCTATATCTATCCTATCAGTTTTGTTCAAAATCATTGAAAGGCCTGTTCATGACCACATCTATAAACATCTATCTGAACACAATCTATTATATGAATACCAATCTGGATTCCACCCTCAACATTCCTGTGAAGCAGCCCTGCTACAAATGATTGACTCTTGGCTGAAAGCAATTGATGATAACCAATTAGTGGGCACAATCTTTCTAGATCTTCAAAAAGCTTTTGATGTTGTTGACCACAGCATTCTGGTAAAAAAAACTGGGTCTATATGGACTAAGTTAAAATTCTGTGAAATGGTTTTCCTCTTATCTCAGCTACCATAAACAGAAAGTAAGTTTAAATGGCTGCGTTTCTGATTTTAAAGAAATCACAGCAGGTGTCCCACAAGGGTCAATCCTAGGGCAACTATTATTCATTATCTTTATCAATGATATGTTTATGCATGACAGTAGTGTAGATAATAAGAGTAGTCTTTATGCAGATGATTCGTCCTTTTATACTGTAGCAGAAATTGAGACAAACTTGAATCAAGACTTGAAGAAAGTTACAGACTGGTGCACAAGAAACAATGTTTATCAACAAAACTAAAACAAAATCTATGCTTCTGTGCACAAGACAGAAAAGAATGAATTTAGAAAGTACCCTTAAAATCAAAATTG
This sequence comes from Maea johnstoni, assembly GCA_963942565.1. NCBI lineage: Eukaryota > Metazoa > Annelida > Polychaeta > Spionida > Magelonidae > Maea > Maea johnstoni. Next base: position 53,523,352 of record OZ012684.1, on the reverse strand, counting down.
ATAACGATTATTTAGAAATTCACTAAGTGAAAAGGTTCTTGGGGTTGCAATTGATGAATCTTTATGCTGGACTGAACAAGTTGATACAACCTGCAAAAAGATAATTTTCAACCTGCATAATTTAAAAGAAATAAAAAAGAACCTGCCAGTTAAGGAGAGGTTGTTATTTTATAACTGGTATATTTTACCACACCTAAATTACTGTTGTTCAGTGTGGGGAAACTGTCCGGCAAATCAACAAAACAGGATAACTAAATTACAAAAGCGGGCAGCCCGCTTAATATTTGATGCCGATTTGTCAATTCCATCTTCTGATCTATTCAAAAAGCTTAAATGGCTCCCTTTCCCTAAATATGTGGAATACCAACAGGCGGTTACTGTGTACAAAAGCCTTAATAAGTTAAACCCCCATTATATGAACAAACTTTTCTCATATACACAAGAAAACCACAGCTATGGTACTCGAAATGCAACCTCCTCACTATTAACTCTTCCAAAATGTAATAAATCAATTGGTCAAAAATGCATTTCATACTCAGGACCCAAAGTTTGGAATGGCTAAACTGAAGCAATCAGATGTGCACCATCACTACCTTCCTTCAAGTCTATATACATAAAAGCATTGTACCGTACTACTTTGTAACCCTGGGGCCCTTCGGGCTACTAATGTAAACATGCCAGAGGGCCTCAGGGAAGATCCTTACCATTGGACTGAGTTACCCTCTTTAAATAAAGATTATTATTATTATTACCTGCCCTGAAAAAAGGAACTTCCTCAAATGACTTTTTTGTATCATTACGTTCATTGTGATAACTGTGTGTACCTTAATCTTTGTGTTTCATGCCATTTACCTTAATCCTTGTGTTTCATGCCATTTTCTTTTGTTTTCTGCACTTTTGATAAATTATTAATGACGGAAGTTGACCTTTATCAATATTCCTTTGTTTTGTCTTTGTAGATGTCATCCCCCTTATTTTAAGTACGCCAGACACTCTCTGCTTGTTAAGACTCTGTCAGGGCTCAAAGTTAACTTTTGAAACCACCTGGCAACTGCCCTGCAGGGCAGGTGATCTGGAACTTTAACCTGTTCTGAGCATTTTTTACCTGCCAGGCAGGCGAGCAGTCCTTGATGTCGAGCCCTGGCTTTACTAAACCACTACATCAATAGGTCCACTACATATTCCAAGGCTTAACGCTAACAATGAACCGCTGGCCCCAGACAAGTAAAAAATTCCCCAAAACGACTTTGGGGCCGTAAAAACATTTGGGGACATTATTGTTAAAAAGTTTACCCTCAAGATTCAAGAATGTCCCCAAATGAGGATAAAATGAATAAAAGTAGATTTTTGACAATGAATCTTATGAAATGTTTTTCCTTGTAGGACCAGTAAAAACTTTGCAGGACCTGTAGATCCTAGAGTTAGTATTGACGCCTGTATTCATCTTTAAACCACACAACTGTCACTCCCCAAATATCAATGGATAAAGAGAAATAAAGACTTAAATCGCAGGGGTCAGGCTTAAGTTATTTTCATACTTATTATGATTATAAATACTGTACCCTTATAATTGTTAGTATTTGAAATCCGCTGCTCAATCTAAGGTCAATCATTGGGAAATCAAAATGGCTCATTATATACAAAATTACAAAAAAATATTTTCATGGGTAGGCCTTAGCTATCAGACTATCAGAAACTAATGATATTATTTTTCAGATGCATCACCTGAAATGGTAAAAGAATATTTATTGAGTAACCCACATGTTTTGGAAGCATTCATAAATGAACACGTTTCTGAGGAGACTTTGCGAACTCTTCTTTACAAGAAGGCACTCAATGCCCGGCCAAAAACTCCAGCTCAGGCGGAAAGTTTTCCACAAGGTATGATTTTAGCCAGAGCCTTATTGAGGAAATTTAACAGGTTGGCCAAAGTTGTCCATCAAAAACATAGGACTCCCTCTTTTTCAATGAGAATCATTATATATATTCACATAAAATCATAACAGCTGTAAATCTAAACATGTACTTGCTAAATTAAATGCTTATTATCTTAACTCTAAAGTATTGTAACATTTACATTGAAGTGATTATGTTAAAATATCTGATTGAGATTGACATGTAGAAACCCTGATGATAATAATATTATAGAGTGTGCATTTGTTTTTATCCGTATTGCATAGAGCAAATCCCAAAGGACTCATTGTGGGTTCAAAGTCACAAATGCAAACATGAGTACAATTATAGAAGTACCCACATTTGATATAAGAGAATTTATCTTGACACTGTAATTCTACAAATCCTTTATTTTCAGTGTGTTTGAATGGCACTCCAATGCTTACAGAAAGGGTAAGTTTTTTAAAAACCTTTGCTAAAAGCTGTATGCATTGCCTTAGAGTTGTTCCTTTTTAAAAATTGTATAGTATCTTGACTGTTTGCTGGATATATATGTATATATATATATATGTATATATATATATATATATATATATATATATATATATATATATATATATATATATATATATATATATATATATATATATATATATATATATAGGGAGAAATAAGATCAAATTAATTCTTGATGGTATCTGTATTGCATCAGTGTCCATACTATTTTGGATGTGTTGTTAGGTTCTGATATAATCACCTTAAAGCAAGTATTGTTGAAACAGTAACTCAAATCAAGATAAGATCAACAACACTTTTCTAAGTATATTTTTAAATTAATTCTTAACCTCCAAGACTGTTCCGAGAGTCTGGGATTGAGGGTGTCAAAATTCTATCAATCACACCCGTTTTTAAAACATAAGAGCCTTTACTTGTCTACCAGATTTTCTAAAGCCACAAATGGTTCTTTTCTTCTAAAGCACATATTTTTCAATTACAAAATGGTGAATCAATGTTTCTAGTACATTATGACTAACTTTTATCTTCACACTTCAGCAAATGTAAGTGACAAAACAAAAGCAACATCTGCATTTTTACTGTGCACTATTTTTATTTCTATATTTTGATATTACCTAATATTCATTGAGCTCATTCACCTCATTGTATTTTGTGATACATTAAGGCCATTATGTCTTTTTGTTATTAGTATTTGGACTTTGATATCCGTGAGGTGCAATCAGCCCTAGAAAAAGAAATTTATCAGAAGCATGAGCTAGAATATCTGCTAGTTGAACTGTCATCTGTACTTGCTGGAGGTAGGTCCCTAAATTTCTGTATATTTAATATACCATTTTAAACCAATTCATGCTCCCTCCATTTTAGATAGTGTATATGTCCTGTTCATACCCATATTCAAAATAATTTCTATGTTAGATTTGATTCAATTCTGTTTCATATGCAATTTTAGCAAGCAAAACAAATATCAACACAGCATAAAGCAAAGGATAACAGGTCTGTAATTAGTGGAAATAAGATTCTACTTATGTTATCAAACATTTGAAAATTTGCCTGTCTCTCTGTCAATATTATTGTCAATATATGGTTGTTGTACATGTAATATATATATACACAGGTAAAAGTTGACGGGCCCATACGGCCCGTGTCCAAACGGACCCGTTTTTCGATCCCTCAATATATCAATATTTCACGGCTTGAAAACCCGCAACGGTCCCATTATTTTTATTATTTATACGTGCCCGTTATAACGGGTTCTGAGCCCGTAATGGGCCCGTTACGGGCCTGTCAATATAGCGGGCCCATTCGGGCCCGTCAATTTTTACCTGTGTACTATGCTTCTTGTCAGCAGGGCTCGACACTAACAGTGGTCCATTGGCCCCAGGCCAGTAAAATATGACCTCAACTGGTCCTATAGTTTTACAAGTACAGTTCATTTTCTCTTGTTTCAGCTACCAAAGCTGATACATCTAGATTGTATGTACTAAGAAATGGTGGTATTGTAAGTATGTTCATGTTTGATAAATTCTGTATGGAAATATCCAAATGCATTTTTTCTGGTTTGACATTTGCATATTTGAACATTGCTGTCAATTTGTCATTATTTTTTTTTCTTCCAATGATATCCATAATGTAGCCATTAAAAAAAATTTAGAATTAAGTTTTTCACTTTTCAACAATATTCTTTACTGAATGTACCTGTTTGGGTATGCAACATTCATTTCTAATTTGGAATTTTGCTCGTCAACACTTTTTCTGCCAAATTATTGTGAAATTGTGACTAGCTATTTTTAGATGAGTACCTATCAAAAACCACCACCTATCAAAAACCACCCCAAGTCACTTGCAACTTCCTCACATGCCCTTGCGGAGAATTTAACTTGTGCAGTGGTGAGCGATAGCTAACAGTCATTGTCAAGCCTTAGACCACTCGGCCATCAGAGCAGGCCCCAACATTCATTAAACTGATTTAGTAATTGATGATATTGGTGTAAAAAATTGTTCAAATATATTATAGCATACAGTGGATAAGGAAGTTTTGAATTTCGTACATGGTCACTTTTTCTTTTTTTTGAAGCCTTAATCATGGCAATTTTTCTCACATACCTCAATTTTAATTCGAACCCGGGCAGTTGTGACAGACAGCCATCTTTCAGTGCAGGGCTTGTAATTAAGTTATTTTTCAGGTAGCCCAATTGCATCTTCAAAAGCTACCTAAAGGTGTTGTGTCTAGAAACCAGTACATCTTTGGGCTCCCTGCAAAATTTTTAAGGGAGCCCCAGGAGAATTCAAGGGAGCCCTCGGCTCCCGGCACCCCCTAATTTTGAGCCCTTCAGTGGCAATGCCTTTGACCTCAGCTATCATGGTATGCCCAGATTTGGATTTGGTGTTCTGAATATGTGAAAAAGATTTTTTTTAGAAAAATCACACATAGTTGATAGGCATATTTCTTATTATATGATGTGTTTTATGTGAGCACTTTTCTGTGTAGGTATAGATTGAAGTGGCATTATTACAAATGATTGCACCTAGAGCTCTAGCATTTATCAACAAGAAGTTAGTATGGGGCATTACTTAAACAATGAACTGTATAAGCTTTCCTATATTCTTTATGATCTAGCCACCGAAATAATATACTAACTTCATTAATATTCTTTGTCTGCAGGATTTATGTCAGTATCAGCCAGGCCAGAGGGACGCTCTTGTAAGGTGTGGTCCTGTCGGTATGAAATCTACAGTGGCTGCGCACGTTGCCCATACCAAACAGACAGTGGTGGTCAAGGAACTAGCAGCTGTAAGTAGGATCATATCCAAAAACCTCTCCAAGACACCACTGCATAATAAACAAAAGCAGGCAAGAATAGCCCAACAAGGAATCTTGAGGTTTTCATTGTTCATATATCTGACTGAAGCTTTTGAGCTGGCTCCAACAACTGTTTGTGCAAAAAAGCTAAGTAACATGCAGTGATAAGGTAAAACCAATGTCCTATAATCTTACTCTATGGGAGCCAAGCTGCAATAGGTGCATTATGCATGATAGTTACTATACAACTATTGAAACTTATAAGGAATAATCATATACTTAGTGATATCACTAATGTTTTAATTCAAATTGATTTAGAAATAACTTGCTTTGTAAATTTCTAAGAGTTTTTACTGGTTAGGTAAAGTGGTGATTGTTGCATCTAAATTACGTCACTCAGCCAGTTCTGAATATGCCTGAACCAGTTCAATGATTCCCTAGCATATTCTTGCATTGCGGCATTCTTTATTGGTAGGATGAGCGATTTCCTAAAGGAGTGTTTGCTGGGGGAGATGATGTCCAGTCTGTTCTCTGTCTACCTGTTGTACTACCATCAGATGATATCTTAGGTAAGGGACCTAGATATAGTTACCTGTGAGCTACCCCAAATATGTATGATTTTTAAATTTACTATTCAGTCAGTTAAGCTTATTATTGTGCATCATGTAAAAGATATATTGATTATTATATAAGATATATAGTTTAAACATTATTCATGTGTCTGTGGAAAAAAATATCATTTGTCATGTACTTCCACACTAAACATTCTGCTGCTTTCAAGAAATGGGAATATGTGTATAAAACATGTGAATAGATCTAGTTTGTCTGCAATAAGTCAAAAGTTAAGTATATGCTATTTTATAAAAAATCTGGATATAAACAATTTTTATCACAGTTTGAGAAACATTTGAAAAAGGCGTATTATTTTTTGCATAATGGGTGTTGATATGTTAGGTACATGGAGTTTATGTCTGCCTCTTTTTTCAAGGTGTCATTGAACTGATTCGGAACTGGGAAAACCTGCCGTTTGGTGAACTGGAGATTCAGGTGAGTATAGCTCTGGGAAAGAAGAACTTACTCATATCTGAAACGAAAAGAATTTTAAATTCAGCCCCCAAACAAAAGATCAGTCGCTGATGATCATATTATGATTGCCAAATCAAAGGGTCTCAGAATAATTAATAATGCAGTCTCTTTCATCCGCAAATTGCTTTATTTTCCAATTCATTTAGAGATTCGATTCCATTCCTGCTTGGAGTTGCCCTTGAAAAGCATCTTTGCTCTTTGATGTAAGATACTTGCGTAATTAACTTCAAGGTAATGTAAATATTTGAATATTAGATCTTTATGAATATTTATATGAAAATTGTTGACAAACATTTGATCAACTTTCTCTATTAAATGTTGTTATGAATTTGAGTTTATGATTTTTTAGGTTGCTACAACAATTCTAAGTTGGGTTGGGACAGCCATCCACCAGAGCCAGGTAAGTTTTCCTAACATGCTCTATTTTGGGTTGTAATATTGCATGGGATTTAATTATCGCTTTATATGAAGGTTTTTAGCACAGTCTCCTTTTGTACATGATTGGAAGGCTCATATAATAAAATGTTAACCATTTAGCATTGGTATAAATATCTATATGATAGCAGTTTTAATACCTTTTAATAAAAAAATTAGCAATTTTATTCATTTTGGTTATTGTTGTGTAAACATTAGAATGCATTTTCACCTGTCTGTTTAATTTTTTAGATCCTTAATGTTTATAACTGAAATCTTTTCAGTTTTTTTGTCACTAAACAATTAATTGTCTGAATGAATGCAATGCCTTGTTTCAGGTGAATAAAGGTCTGATGAAGCAGAGGGAGCTGAATGATTTTCTACTCCATGTTTCCAGGTATCTTTTTTAAGTTTCCCTTTTGCATATTTACTTTATAATATATCTTTATACTTATTTAATAAATCCACTAAGGTTACTAAGGTATTCATTATAGATTAACATTAAGATGAATGAAAAAAATGTGGTGTATTAGGTTACCGTTGGATTTGAATTTACCAATTGCTTTGAGGTGAGCATAAAATATCAGGGTCTTAGCCAGGACTTGGGTGCCTAAAATTGGCAATTGTAGAATTTTGGGGCCTCCTATTTTTCACGGAATACAACCATTTACATGTATTTCCTTGAATGAAATAAGGCATAATGTCTCCATACAGTGCCATGGGAATCATATTGAGGTGAAAAAAAATAATTATATGCCTGAAATTGACATTTGAGGTGTCCTTAAGGGGGATTTTTAGGGATTCAGGTGTCCAATTAATGCCCAGACGCCCTGCTGGCTAAGACCATGTAATATGTGATACAGTAATATTTAGTAAAATTGAGAAAATATGGAACAACTGTCAGCCAGCTATATCTAAATTTACAATTTGTCATCAAGATGTTGTAATGACATTATGAGATGAGAACTTAAAAACTATGAGGTGTATGTTTCTTCTTTTAAGGATTATCTTTGATGACATAGTTGCAATGGATATGCTCATAGAAAATATAATGGTGAGTATTTCTGTGTAGGGCTGCACACCGGTTCCCGGTTGCAGACAGTAACCGATCATTAGGCTGCCTAATGATAATGATAACCGTCCCAAAATAAACCGGTTTGAAAAACCGATAAAGCAGCTATGAGGAAACTGCCTTACCTTACTGTTGACATCACTCCGAGCACTTCCTAAGCCATTCTGAACCCGAACGAAGGCTCACCAGCATTGGCATCAATACTTTCGTATTAATTCTCAATGGATAATTCGTTCAAATTTAATATTCTATGGCCAAATAAAACTCATAATAATCAAATATACGATTGTTTTATTCAAAGAATTTGAAATCATATTTCATGGAAAAAAAAACAACAGGTTTGTCACAGAAGTTCGTCCCACGCGGTATCGTTAAAAAAACGTTAAGAAACCGTATTGTTTCAAAGTTATCAGTACCATATCAAATCGTTAATTCTTAACGGTGTGCAGCCCTATTTCTGTGAAGGTCTATATAAGTTGGGACTATGGTGAGCAGACTTAATTGGGGCAGGAAATGTGACTCTTGTGATGGCAAAGATGCTGTGTAGTCCAAAGGTTATTTGCAATTCCAATTAGGTACATGCAACTATTCAAGGTAGGTAGCTAGGAGTTTGACCATTGTAGGGAAGAAGCAGTGCACATGATGATAACTATTAGAGATCAGCTACAGTTAATGGTTATTCATTTTTCACAAATACCATGGAGTAAGACAATTGAAAAATAAATAAGTATGTGTTGTTTACTACAAAGAATAGTTATAAAAATACAAATGGTTACAACTAGAATTGTTTAGATTTATTATTCCTCTAGGTTCATAGTTGAAATTGGCGCAATTTATGTTCTGCATGCTACCTATTAGATTTGCAATCCAAGAAGGGAGGAAGTAAAAGATACTGATTTTGGTTTATTTTGGAGTGCAAAGATAGGTGAATAGAGTATTGAAGGTGAATGTATACAACATTTTCAACGTAGGTCATTGCTGACTTTTTAGCACCATTGCCAACTTGCCAAGTCAACAAACCCTATGGCATCAAAGATACTGAAATAAGTATGTCTCACCCAGGGTCTTAGCCAGGATTTCAAAAATGCCTGTCCCTAACAGAAATTTCAAAATATCTGCCCGTCCAGATTTAGCTATCATAATACTTAAAATCCTTATACCAGCTACAATTAATAGCCAAGTGTGTCAAAAATGGCAATTTACACTTCAGCTATGTCCGAGAAGATTGTTTGTTAAGAAAATCTAAATTGAAAAATCTTAATAGAAATTTTTGCCTGTCCAAACAGGAGGTTTTTGGGAAACTACCTGTCCAAAAGACAGGTAGGACGGGTCCTGGCTAAGTCCCTGGTCTCACCTCTTGCTGAATTGATACTTGTGTAGCCATTGTGATTATTCTCGCTTCTACACAATGCTTAACCCTTTCAGGCTACAATTCCTTTTGAAAAGTGTCAACTGGATCTATTATGCTCTTGAAAATAAAATTGGGTCATCAAGCATACACTCTGATATCTAAATGAAAATGTTAATTACGCTTGAATAATTTTTTTCAATGAAATTGTTTGAATGGGAAATTTGAGTTGGTATATTATAAAGATAGGAGATTTCAATTATTTTTTGAAAATGCTTTATATGGGAAATATATCACCAACATTGACAGGTCATTTTCGTTTGCTATAGGCATGAGTTAATTAAGCTGCTGTTCACTTGCACGTGTGTTTGGAGACATCTATGATTCATCAACTAGGCCCTTAAAGATACATAGTGTGTATTGTTTTAACCATGCTGCACCCCTTTCACTGCAGTTGTTTGCTAAAAATCTGGTAGACGCTGATCGCTGTGCCCTGTTCCTGGTTGATGAGGTGAAAAAGGAAATATATGCCGATATGTTTGATGAAGGAAAGGAAGAGAATGGTAAACCCATTTTTACAAAGAAGCAGCAGCCGATAAGGTAACTAGTTCACAACAATATATTTGTTGTCAAGGGAAATTCAATTTCTTTGTTTTCCCTTTGGCAATATTTTCAAAAATTAATATACTTTGAATATTTTTTCTTAATCTTTTGTAAACACATCTTTATATGCTCTTTATTCTTTTAGATTTTTAAAGATCTTTGTGCATTGAAAAGTTTTCCAATTTTTCAAATAGATTGCATTGTGAGTATCTTGTAATATTATGTGTTTTGAAATATCAAATGGCACTATTTCATATCCATATCTGGAGACAAATCATGCAGTTGTTCATAAAGTTATTGCATTGCCCATCTTTTTTTATAGAATAGGCACCCATTTGCAACTATATAAAACCTATCATTTTTTACTGCTGATGTTATATCTGTGGCCTCATGCAGTTACCCTGATTCTACTTTGAATGGTACATCGCAGATTCTCAGTTGAGAAAGGCATAGCAGGACACGTTGCAATGACAGGTGAGGTCGTGAACATAGCAAAAGCATACGAAGATTCACGCTTCAACAGGGAAATAGACAAGGCTACAGGTTACACCACTCACAATATCCTCTGCATGCCGATCATCAGCAAGAAAAATATCATAGGGGTGGTGCAGATGATTAACAAACGCTCAGGCAGCCATTTCACTAACACAGGTACGCTATAAAACTAGTTTGCACTCACTCAACAGGAAGCTTTTCATTTTGATATAATTTTCTATATAAATGTAGTTGAAAAATGAAACATTTTATAGTAAACAAGTAAATGCAAAGAAAAGATCAGAAACATACCATCAAATAAAAATCAATCAATTGAAAGTATAATATTATTCCAATAGTTGAAAATGAAACATTTTATAGTAAACATGTAAATGCAAAGAAGAGATCAGAAACATACCATCAAATAAAAATCAATCAATTGAAAGTATAATATTATTCCAGTAGTTGAAAATGAAACATTTTATAGTAAACATGTAAATGCAAAGAAGAGATCAGAAACATACCATCAAATAAAAATCAATCAATTGAAAGTATAATGTTATTCCAATGAGTGTAATTATTTTTTACAAACAGTACAAGGATATTTTGGTGTTGTCCAATTCATAATTCTATTTTCAAATGGTAGGAAAGAGAACTAACAATGAGAATAGAATATTGTATTTATATTTAGTGATTTACAAGCAAAGGCATTTCTGTTATTACTTTCTTATACCATTGAAACTAAAGCTGAATTGTCAAATCCTGCATATTATAACAAAATAGTTTTAATTATTTATTTTTTTGGCAATGATGATTGTTTCACTGGCATTTAACTTTGATAATATTTTCAGATGAGCAATCTTTTAAGATGTTTGCAGTGTATTGTGCAATGGCATTGCATTATTCGAAGGTAGGTTTTAACTCATATGTATTTGTGATGAAGGCATACCTCTTAAGGTATTCATTTAAATGAGTTAGCAAACTGGATTGGAGGCTTTGCTTTGCCTCAGGACCTTTACTAGTAGTGTGAATGGGCTTCTTTTGAACACACAAAATCCATGGAAAGTGCATGCAATTGAGTCTGATGATATTAACTTTGAACCTCTTGATATGTATATTTAAGGCAAATGTTTCACTTCAAAGTAAATGCTAGGACTCTCTTAATGATACCACCCTTTAAGTAAATAATATTAGTAATGCATGCTTGATATATCTTGATATTGTGGCGCCTTTTCCATAAATTTGAAAAAAAATGCCCATTTTCCCACCTTTTCTCTCCATAAGAATTACTCTATTCTGTTCATAAGCCTGCAATAATCTTTTCTTAATTTTCTTTTGAACTCAAAGCTTTCCAAATGTATCTAATTTCAAGAATATGAATTCCAATTTATAGGGAAATTTGAATCTCCAAACAACAGGATACAAAAATATTAATCTGCCTACTAGAAACATATATATTACAATGTGGTTGTCATGAATATGTGATCACTTGTCTTGCTACTTTAGGTGTATGGTGCATTAGAGGAAACCAACAACAAATACAAGGTAGCTTTAGAACAGCTGATATACCACTCCACCCCGTCGGAGGACGAGTGTAGAGCATTGGAGAATAGGCCTGTCCCTAAGGTCATTCCTGAAGAATTTGACAGGCAAGTATTTTAATGCGTCAATCTTTATTCTTAATTTGTAGTATTGTATCCCTATTTAGTCACTCTCCCAATTGTGTGTCGCTAAATAAAAATTATGAAAAAGAATTTTTACATAAAGCTGTCCACGTGAGGTACAATACAATTTGGTAATTATCAATTAATCAATCAACTAACAGGAATACTAGGATCATTCTTTGACATATTTCAGCAATGTACTTTTACATGTGAATTTAGTATTTATCTATGTTGCCATTGCACACATTGATGTATAACAGCATGAAATCTTCATCCACTATTATGGATATGTGCTCACTGCTCAGTATTACATTTTCTGCAAATCAGTCACATTATCATTATTTGTTACTAGAGAATACACTCCTGCAATAGGAATGCCATATATTGTCCCATGTTAAAATGTGTAAAAATGGGAATCAAGGAGTCTAGTGTACACAATGTATTGAAATTATTTACCAAATGAATGAAGTAATAAAGATGGATATAATTATAAATCTCAGCCACTGTGGAAACATTGCAGAAGATGATATGATACTAGAAAATGATAAGTTTAAAAACACTTCAGGTTAGTATTTATTGATACTTTATAACATTTCCAGTGCTGAGTTAACTTCAAGGATGTTAACATACTTCAACAGATATATCATCCTATGAAACTATGCCTCTCGTATATAAGGTATGCAACTATTTTTTCCATATTTGGCATATTTTCCTTGTTTTGCAGATATGAATTTTTCTACAAAGGTTACGATGCAATTCTCCCCCATCTTTCATTGTTGATGATTCATAACTTACTAGGGGAAGACTGGTATGTATATCACCACCAATCCTTTGTCTTTTGCTTATTTTGAGTAAACCAACATATCAGTCTCAGTTAATGTAATTGACAATGCACAATGCTGCATTTTAAGATTCTATAAAGTTCTAAGATTCTTGACACAGCCCTTTTATGTGTAACTAGGGAAGCAGCTTTAACACCATGAATTCTAGTGTATTTATTAAAGATATAAATCTTAATATCAACAAGGTTCTCTGATTCCAAATGACTGTGAAGTCTGAAATAACTTTTAGACCGTATGGTCCAGTAAAATGGTTATAATCACCAATCATGTAGACCTGCCAGGATTAAAAGAAATGGTTGAAGAAAAAACACTTGTTGCTCTCTTATCAATACTTTAGTAGATGTACCAAAAGAATCTTAAAATCTTAACTGGAACACACTTTTCTTCAAGTATCGAATAATGTGTGCACTCAAATTTAGTAAGTGATTTAAGACTAATAGATTACAAAGCTCTCATCCCTCCCCAACAGGCCACTTTATACTTTCTGTTATTGATCAACCACAAACATTCCTATTGAAATACTTCTACTGACCTGAATTATTTTCCACTCCTGTTCTCTCCTTTGCCTTTCTTTTTTGATGTAGCTTTGACATGAAGAAACTGTGTCGGTTTGTGCTAACCGTTCGCAAAAATTACCGTGATGTAACATACCATAACTGGAAGCATGGTTTCAATGTAGCCCACTGCATGTATTGGATCTTATCCAGAACCAAGCATCTCAATTTTCTCTCACATTTTGAGGTATTTTGTTTGAGGGCAAAATATTTTTCCCATTGTAACCTTTTCAATTTTGTTCCTGTTTTTATGCACTTACATTATCATTCCATTGACATTTTGTTCATGTTTACATTCTGCTCATATGACCTCTCCTGTTTTCAACATGCTGTTTTGAGGACTTTCAGCATGTACAGGGGTAGTTGGTATTGAGTAAATTTGTTTCCTTGGAGATTACATAAAGTTGAGTATTCTAGGATTATATGGAGGCATGTATATTATTAATAAAAAAATTGCATTATTTTTAATCAAATTCCAGTTAAAATGAGCATGTCAGATAAAGAATACTTAATTAACTATTTACTCATTTTTCCTAGAGCTCTCCTTGACAAGTGTTGTCTGGGTTTGTGATATTTTTGAAAATAACTTTGGAATCAATGATAAATTTATTTCAATAGGGATTTGTCCTTTAACATAGAGCTGCACTCACCACTCACAAACTCGAGTGGCTCAAGCCATGGGGCATACTCGCCGAGCTCGAGCTGAAATGTTCAAATTGTGAGCTCGTCTATGTAGGGAACACAAACGTAACACACATAAATAGCATACTTAACTGCTTATCGTTGTCATTTCTTCTTAACAATCTCCAATGTATACATTCAAGCGGTGTTGAGTGTTATACTGACCTTTGTACCTCGTCAGCACGTTTTAAAATTAAATAAACATGACAATGTTAATAAATCTCCGCCAATAAATACTCTTTATGGCAGGGCTAGAAAATAAATATCTTTTTGGAAAATCTGAACGTCCGTGAGCTCATGAGCTCACGAGTCAAAAGGGTGGTGAGCTCATAAGTTGATCTCCCTCCGTGAGTGCAGCTCTACTTTAACTGTTCATAAATATGCCAATTAAGTAGTTAAGATATTTGGGCTTTAAAGGGGTAAAAATATGAAAGGTATAAATCTAATGATTTTGTTCACAAAATGTTTCTGTGAGATTTTATCTGAGCGTGGATTGTCTCAACCCTTATGCTGCTGGTGGCTAATTTAGTCAATACAAAATGATGCATAAAAACCTTGAAAATGCCGGAAACCATGACATATGGTACTCATCTTAGAGTACTCATTGAGAGCTATCCAGTGAATACCAACATGACAGGGTTTAGGTGTTTTTCAAAAATCTTTGCAACCTTGCTCTTTGGACGAAAGTAGCCTCAGCATTGGAAGGGTTAATGCTGCTATTACTTTTTTTAAATTAATTTTTCATTGCTTCTTTACCAGATGCAAGGCTTGTTGATAGCAAGCTTATGCCACGACCTGGACCATCGAGGCTACAACAATGCCTACTTCACCAAGTCAGGGTCTCCTCTAGCCGATCTGTACAGCACCTCCGTCATGGAAAGACACCATTACCAAATCACTGTTCATATACTGCAGGTCAGTCACAAGTATATATAGTTACTAAGTCGCCATTCTATATGGCCAGCATTTCTTTAAATATCATTGCCATATTACTGTAATATACAAGTCAACGATAAGTTTGGTTTCTTACTAAGTACTTAATGCTTATATATATATGTATGTATCTCTCTCTCTCTCTATATATATATATATAAGTATATATATATATACATAATATATATATATATATATGTATATATATATATATATGTATATATATATATATATATATATATATATATATATATATATATATATATGTCTATATATATATATATGTCTATATATATATATATATATATATATATATATATATATATATATATTTGCATATGACGGACAATATTCTAGGACCCAGTCCCATGCATATCAAGTATGTGTCATATGTATATGACAGATTTTGCATATGATGGACCAATTTTCCTGGTCCCATTGAGTCGGTCATATCCAAGTTCACCTGTATATATATATATATATATATATATATATATATATATATATATATATATATATATATATATATATATATATATATATATATATATATATATATATATATATATATATATATATATATATATATATATATATATATATATATATATATATATATATATATATATATATATATATATATATATATATATATATATATATATATATATATATATATATATATATATATATATATATATATATATATATATATATATATATATATATATATATATATATATATATATATATATATATATATATATATATATATATATATATATATATATATATATATATATATATATATATATATATATATATATATATATATATATATATATATATATATATATATATATATATATATATATATATATATATATATATATATATATATATATATATATATATATATATATATATATATATATATATATATATATATATATATATATATATATATATATATATATATATATATATATATATATATATATATATATATATGATTGGGGCAAAATATATATATATATATATATATATATATTACTGTACCTTAATTCCCATTCCTAGCTGGAATCATTGCAACGTTTCTGCAAACCACAGTTTAGGCTCAAAATTGCATAAGAAAATCTACCTTAATGCATTGATTATTTATTTTGTCCTTATGTCATACTAAACAAGATACATTTCTTACTGGACAAGATCAATTTCTTTTTTTGCATGACAAGTTAATACTAGAATTACTACGGTTATACTGCGTTTCAATACTTCTATTGCTGTTGTGTGGGATGGTGGAGGATAGCCCTACTGTCCCCTCACAACAATCACTTGAAGACCTCCCATGTGATGCCAAGTTGGTAATCTAAGATAGGGGGAAATAAGCCATAACGTTTTTACAAAAAACTTCTACTATTTGATGGACAAAAACTTTGCAAAATTATGTTGTACAATAATTTGTGTATTTTTGTTTGTTTTATTCCTTATTATAAGCAAATAATGGGTTTAATATTATTCTTAAAAACAAAAACAAAGAAATTGTCTACTTGCCAGACATGGCAAGAACAGTTTTGCCCCAATCATGCACCCATATCCCAATATCCATTTGGCTAATGTCTTCCAGCAAGAAGGAACAGACATCTTCTCTCACCTGTCAACGGCCAAGTACAAGAGGATGCTGGAGATCATAGAGGAGGCCATACTGAACACAGACCTGGCACTCTACTTCCCCTGCCAGAAACAGCTGGCCAAGATGGTACTGGAGGAGACCATAGACATCCATCAGAAAGAGTGCAAGTAGGTGATCCAAAACCACCAAAACATATACTTATCAACTGCTTAGGCCTGGACCAGCCAATAATGTTCAAATATTTTTATTAGAGCATTTTCTTGAAAAGTAGAGCCTTTATAACAACTTCCCTTCAATTTTTTGTAATCATATTTTCAAAAACATTGAGAATCAAATTGCCTTGAAAATGAGATCTAGGTATTGAGGAAAATGCCCTTCACCTTGTGATGTAATGTCCATACTACTAACAAGACAGTTCTAAAATGTAGCAAGAGTTCAAGGAAATAGTATATTCCGAAATCTAATTACCCTTAACTATACTTTTTTTCGCAGGTTTTCTTCGATAACACATCTTGTTTGATTTTGTGACCACTGTAATACTTAACCATCATTCTTCTAGGGATTCTGGCTAGCTTTAAACATGCTTTTATGTGCCTTGAACTATGTATTTTGCAGAGAAAAGGTTGTTGGCTTGATGATGACAGCAGCTGACTTGTGTGCTGTCTGCAAGCTCTGGCCTGTTCAGCAAGAAACAGTCAAGTACATCTATGAAGAGTTTTATACACAGGTGAGAAGGTTTTTCACTGACTGCAATAACACTCAATAACAGGGCAAATCACATGACTTGCCAGAGGACCAACCAGGGTTTATAATAGGAATAGTATGCATGCCCTTGGGCCTCCATAGTGCTACAGTCCTCAGTCCAGGCAGGGGCCATTCAGCACTCCTAAACAACGCCCCCAAGAGCAGTCAATAAGGCTTTGTTATTGCCCAATGTAATCCATCCAAGCATGCAATGTCTTGAGTCTTGTTCATGGAATATAATTTCATAATGGACCAAAGGAGTTGGTTGCAATTCACTGAACAGAGCATCTAAGCTGAAAAGATCATGACAAAATGCCTTTTTAGTGAAAGTTCCCTAGTAACACTCCAAATGTCAGCTTCCAACAGCCTATGATTTTTGAAATGTCCTAAAACTACTTTGTCCATCAGTAGCTCTATAATTCAGACTTGCTCACCTGCCTATTTCTATTACAATACTTATTCTGGCTCAAGAGAACTGGAGAAAGTGCTGAAATGTTACTAAGTAAGGTATAGTCCCGCTCTGACTGTAGGTGTACATCTCTGTCATGGCATTTTGATAACTCGCATCAACAATGACTTTGACATCTTTTGCCTATTTGTCCATCAATAGGTGACACCTACTTCCAAGGTTTCAAGGGAAAGGCCGTTCTTTCTAATGTTAGGAAAGTCATTTCTCATGAAATGTTCCCTTCTAACAGCTAGGCTCCTTGATGATAAAGAGGGAATATATGTATTTTTTCATTTGCACCAATTATTGGATTATAGACCGTTGATAGGTAATATAATGATGTCAAGTAAGAAACTTTTTTCTAGAAACTGTATTATCAATACATGAAGCTACTGGCAGTCTTTTGATTGAGAGTGTTTGTTTTGGTGTACATTTTTCAGGGTGATCGAGAAAAGAACATGGGACTTGAACCACTTCCCATGATGGATAGGAAATTTACTGAGGAGATGCCTAAGCAACAGGTATATCTTAACACAATCAAAAAATCTTTAAAATAAAATATTACGTGCAACTTTTATGAAGAGGTTCAGCCAGCTTAACCCTATGACACAACCTTCATTTAAAGAACACCTTAAGATGGTCTCTTTTTAAAGGTAAATTTGATACTTGAGCTGCATTCACAGATTTAAAAGTTCAGTATGTGGCTGCTAATTTTATTAAAATATTCCATGATCATAAATGTGTCAGATGAAGACGGAGAAGAGACCAGTTTAATTCAAGTATATTTTTCCTAAAAATGTAACGAACTGCCCTCCATTCTCCTTCAATTTGTTTTAAGGAAAAACTAGACATGAAAACCGGTTTATATTGTGAATGTATTTCCATTGCATAATGTAAGTGTATACCAGGTCTTTGTCAGTATCCTGTATTTAAGATAATTGAGAAAATCTCTATATTACTTATGCAGAACCCAGACATATTGTATGATAGATAAAAATTGCAACTAACCATGTCTCTATGTAATGGCAGTGGTAGGCACACATAATGTTACTTTCTGATTATATGCAATCTTTGATCCTTTTTGGGAAAGAACATTGATAATTCAAAGAAATTCCATTGCCTAATACAACTAGGAATAAAACTGCTGGTAGAGAAAAACTGCTCTAACTCTAGCTGGCATGATTAGCAAATATTTAACAGTCAGCTATTTCTGTTGTAGGTTGGCTTTATCCAGTTTGTGTGCCTGCCCTGTTACAATACCATAGCAGACATACTCCCACCTGTAACACCGTTGGCGGAGGGCGTCAGGTATGTAACCTTTTCTTTCTCTATACAGGTGGGCTTCTACCAGTTTGTGGCTTTGCCCTGTTTTGTGACCCTGGCTGATGTATTGCCCATCACTGTAGACTGGATGCATGGCTGTAGGTCAGTATCTCTAAAACATAGAAGCTATTCAATACTACTATAGGTTCATGGGCACACTTCTCCTCTCAGTATTGACACTATAATGATAGTAGGACCCCAGGACAGTAATACTTTCGTTTTATCTTCTCAGTACAAGCATTTTATTGAGAATGTTTAGGTTTAATAAGGAATAATAATCTTCACCAAATCAACAACTTGTTTTTTTTTTGTTTGTTTTCAGATTTTCAAAAAACATGCTATATTCTAGTTATTTTCAATAGTAACAGGTAGTGTTTAAGGCTTGAATGTTTTAACACACCAGGAATGCCAAGTATTTCTAATGATATTGAGGTTTGTACCTTTTCTAATAATGTAAGGAAACTTGTCCTGCAACTGCCTGACATAATCATAAACATTGCACCCTGCATCTGCCTTATTTTATATGTTACTCTCCATAAACAGTTATGAAACCATGTGATGTATAGAATGTTGGTATATCATGCAGGATGTGATATATTCACCCCCTAAGTTGATCAAGCCTAACTTGCTACATGTATTTCAACATGGTACTCCACTCTATTTCAGGGATAACTTGACCCAGTGGCAGAGGGTGGTGGCAGGAAAGAGCACAGCTATGTGGGAGCCAGGCAGATCAAGACTGCAAGAAGGAAAGAATGAGGAAAAAGATTGAAAGTTTATGTTTGTACATGACAATTCTTCTTGATACCTGTAAGGATGAATAGAAAAGAAGTCTCAAGTCAGAGACTCTCCTTAGGTATCTGTAGTTTGTTGAAAAAAGATTATAAATATCTATTTAAATCCTGCTCACTTGCAATACAGAATGAGAAAATGGGAGAGACGCAAGTCTGAAACCATGCTTAAGGATCTTTATTGTAATGAAAAGGTCATCAATGTCCAATTTACTTGCAACAACCATGAATACCATTCTTCCTCGGAATGATGGAAAAGAAAATAGGACCTCCTAACTGGAGCCCTGTAAACAATTCTGTGTGGTACTGAAAAGTTGTTTGAATAGACCCCTCATTCATTATATGAGGAAATTGCTGGAAGATGGTGTAACCCATTCATGCCTGTAGTGCCCAAATATTAACCTATTTTGGTGGACATTTCAAATACAATAGCTGGTTTTTCAAACACTATTGAGGGAGCAATGGTGAACACAACCAAACCATCAACTCCAGAAAAACCTGTGAACTTATGCTTATTTCTGAAGTTATTTTCAAAAGTACTATAGACCCTGGAGCCAACTGTCATGGAGGCAGTGAGTTTTGTAAAACACAATTTCCATGCGTAAGTAAGGGTGAAAGTGGGTGTTATATGATTCTGTAGGTATAGATATTAATGATTATGGACCACTTACTATATACGAATGTATCGCTTATTCATTTGTGAATTAGGAACTATCAAAAATGTAATATGTAGAGTACGGAAGACTATTTTGAACCAGCATTTAACCCATTTCACCTTACAGCAGCTCCCGAAGGCCACTCTTTAGACTTCTGCCTTATAAAAGTATCCAAGGTAAAATATGTTAGTTTTAATAAACTAGCCAATGACTCTTCATATATTTATTTTGAAATTCATGCATGACTTAAGGTATATTTTTCAAAGCGAATGGTGTCATCGCTACACGGTTTAAAGGAAACTGTCAACATGAATGGGTCTAAAGCGTAGGTGTCTCATTTGAGATTCAGTAAAAAGTATTTCTAAGATATCTTGTATTGAAATCATAATGCATCTTTGGGTAGGTAATATGTTTTGAAAATGATGTTGGAGAGCAGAAATGAGTGGTATTTCTAATCAGTTAACTAGAACAGAAATTTATATTACATAACACACAAAAATAACTGTAAGATATTGTGAAGAGTTTTATAAAATCTCAGATGATGAAATTGTAAGTGGTTTTGTGTCATTGTGTCTGAGAACAGGTGCACATTTCATTATAACTGAGGGTTGCACTCATAAGTGACATTTGGTGGAGTTGTTTGATGTAATTTTTGGTTTTAAAGTTACTAATTCATATCTTCGATAAAATAAATTGGTTGAACTTGTCACTCAAGTTTGCATAGGTAAACAAACATGATCTGTGAGGCCGATTGCTTTGTTTGACCAGCACTTTTCCTGCCTGCATAAGATAACATTGATACATACAGGTTTTTCTTAACCCATCAACACTCAGAGCGGCCAAAACAGGCCTGACAATTTTGAAAATATTTTTCTAACAAAAGCATTTTTTGCAAAATAATTGAAGGAGAAATGTAAGAGAAGTCAACCAACAACTCTCCTTCAAATATTTTGTGAACTTTTGCTTTATTCCAAAGCTTTTTTGAAAAGTATCATAGTAGCAGACGATAATTTCTAGTGAACTCTGAGTGTGAATGGGTTAATAAGTGCCTCAATTTCCCCACTTTGCTTCTCAAGCCAATATAGGAATAGAGTATGGGCTATCCTGATGGGCAACCCACCATGGTATATTCCTTCCAGTAACATAGATTGCCTTTATGATTGGCTTATCACCAAGGCCTATAAACAAAGTGTGTGTTTCCTGTGGCCCAACACTAACAAGTTTTTCTTTACTTTAAAAAAAATCCTACCCCAAAGGTTTTTCCACCCTCCCAACTCCCAAAGAAAATAAATATAGGAATAGAATAATACCAAAAAACGTTTTACCTTCCTACCCGATTTTCAGACCATCACAGGAAACAAAACTCTTTTTAAGGCCTAAGTGTGTAAACCAGCCTCATACTTGCTGGTCAGAGCTTGCAGTGGTTGAGCAACCTTTTACGGTTTGAACATTAGAAATTAAATGCAATAAATACTACAATAATTCACAAAAATCTGTACAGGAATGTGGCAGTATCAATGAGCAGAGACATTCAGAGGATTTTGCAGTAGCATTTTATTATGAAATGCTGTGATCCAGATAATATACAACTTGCTACCCTCAGGTTTATCAGAGAGCACAATGAAAGCACAGTGATTAACATGTGATATTTTACCAATTTCTCACAGAACAAATTTCCCAAACAAGAGAACTGAGTCTCTTGATTATCTCCACCACTTTCAATACGCCTCTTACCTTTTAGTTGAGCATCATAATCAGAGAAGATTCCTTTTAAAGCTGTAGAATAGAGATTATTTTCATAGCCCTGCCAGATGACTACAGGCTTAATGCAGTAAAGGAATCCTAAACAGGCATGGATGTTAGCTTTTCAGTGTTAATCTACATATATTATCCCCAAAATGTTTTTGTCATGTCTCACCATAGGCAGAAAACAATACAGCAATATATGAGATAACCAGTAATGTAAACCAAAATGTAACAGAATCTATACATGCGGTTTCTTTCCGTAAGGGGCTAATCTTTAAAACACAAGTTCTATGATGAAGCCGGCAAAGAGACAATAAAGAAATCTGAACAGCAGTAGATTCCCAATGGGACTCTCGCCACTGACCAAATTAGCTAATACAATTTCTATATACCAGAAACCCCACCTATAAGAAGCAAAGGGAGGACAAGAGCATTAAGTTACAGTCAACATGAGGAAGTAGACTACTATATAGTATGGGGAAGAATTTACAAGTATGCACATGATGAAGTGATAGGGGTAAGGTTAAACCTCATCCAACACTGTCACCAAAGACCTTTTTCTGCAGAGCTGCTGCTACTGCTATTGAATTGGCCTTTTTTATTCAAATGATATTCCTATTTTTGTAATTCCTAATTCCAATATAGTGTATACATATTATTATGCATTACTTTCTATGAACCTCTGTAGAAAATCTGTCTTATTTTGTAAATATTCTTAGTTGGTTTGGATACTGAGGTACAAAAATATTCTAAACATTTCAAGTTCCCTCTCATATATATATATATATATATATATATATATATATATATATATATATATATATATATATATATATATATACATGTATATATATATATATATATATATGCATACGTTATATTAATGATTTCAGTTTGTTATTGATATATTCACCATACACTCGTACAATCTTTTAACACTGCCAGAATAACATTAAGCAAATACCATTGCAATCATCAATTAAGCGGTGGTAAATCATAAACCAAGAAACTTATTTCAACATGAATTCCAAGTGAAGAGCAATTCAGCTCCCTCTCTTTTACATAATAGGTGCTTATGTAAATTAATTATATAACTCTAAGGGTGGGTGGAATCACGTGGCACCCTTTATATTAAGAAGCAGCAGCTCTGCTCTGCCTGGTGTAGAGCTATGGTCCTTCTACTGCCCAGTCAGCACCAACAGGTCAGCCAACTCTATATACACAAACCCTAGTACTCATCGCAGCTTGTTTGTTCAGGTTAAAACCAAGCTCAGTATTTGTCAGTATTGGAATAACAATTATACGCAGTAACTTTGCTGGACTAGAGCATCTAGCATCGCATTAAAAGCACACAGATATAAAATGCATATGACAAATCTAGGAATCTGGCTAAAACCCTGCAAGATATGCATGACTCGTTATTGGTCCAAGTCTCCCAGTTTCCATCTTTCACTAAGTAGGAAGAGTAATAAATATAACTTGACATGTGATGAATAATACTGACTTAAAATCTAGTAATATATTCAGGTTTTCTAAAATAAGAAATCAAATCAATATGTGACAGTGGTGTAATAATAGGGTGTAACCATGTATATTTATCACAAGAAAGAGAGTTTGGTGAAACATTGCAGAAGTCTACACGGACGTTAATTGTGTTATGAGAAAACTATCACAACAGTATGAAGTCAGTGTCAAATTGGACCATAACTTTACACCACACTTGCTGATAAATTCCAATGGATTTTGAATTATATCATGATCTTTTATGAGAACGAGGCATCATGTTGTGCGCACCTTTCCCGGCACATAGTTTTTGTCGATCACAGGTTCTTGCAAAAACATGTGCAGACATTTTTCATTCTGTGCCAATGGGTGACCAGCGACCCTGCAAAATAGTGAGTACATATATTTAGTTACATACGAAATACACCATTTGACAATTAGAATTCATCACAAATTGAATACCAAAACAAAATGTGGATTATTTTAGAACATGTAAGATTGTGTTAGCTTTCTGCAACTATGTTGGGATGAAAACCATGGAACATGCGACAACTTCTCTATAGAAATGAAAAGATTGATTTGGAAGAAGCAATTCACTCAATAACTATATCTATAAAATGTTTGGAATGTCTAGAGTCAGGTGATATCCTCACTGGTAACTGGCAGATTTCAGTGATTTACACCGAGGGGTGGATGATGACTGTTCAATATTTAAAATATCTTGCCAAAGACAACATCCTATAATGATTACAATACTTTGTGGTCCTTTTTTGAAACTGTTTGTTACATAATTAGAGGCAGGGATGACAATAGCATGCATCTCATTCCTAATGACAGTGTAACAAGAATTTAAAAGTACAAATTTCACAAATATGAAATGCTTCAACCAGATTTCAAATTGTATGGAATTATCAATGGAATTGTTTGGACAACACGAAATGTAGTGTCTTGTCTTTGTCAAGATGATAAGGATTTTATGACTTACTTGTTAACAAATTGTTCCAGCCCTTTTCGTCGATCTTCAATGAATTCATCCTCAAAGATTCCATCATCTCCTCTGAACGGGAGTTGGCGTTTGAGAGCTTTTCCAGGCAATGGAGGGACAACAATCTGGAAAAAAGAATAGTGACCAGCTTAACAATATAAAATAGGGTTTTCTGTACTCTTAGTTTATTTGTAGGGAAGGACATTAAAAATACCTAATTTATAGAAGAAATTAGAGTAACCAGCTTAACAGTGGTTCTATCAGGCTTGTCACCTGACCCCATGTGTGAGTTTCATCATTCTTAACCTATTTCATTTGTATTAGGGTAGGACTGGGCACATGGAACATCTTTATGAAAATTCATAAGAAATAAAATGAGCCTCAACGATGTAATGGAAGGTAACCTAAAACACTGTTTGGTAGGCCTGACAATTGTTTCCCCTAAACATTCTGTAATTTCCTTTGCCATCGAATGGCAAGGGCTTCCTTTTCTGAAACAAGTTAGTCAATAAAGTACTTTCATTAAATGATAGTGTTATTCTGCATAAAAAGCAAATGCTAGTCTTCTTCACCAGCATGACTTAATATTCAATTAAGCACATCGGAAGTATGACATTTGGGATGATGAACCCATCATTTCCTTGGTCTAAACATTAGCGTACATATTAATAGGGACTTAGTCAGGTCAGTCTGTCTTTTGAGCAGACTGTTTCTTGAAACCCTCATTTCAGAGCGGCAAGAATTCCTAGGAAGGATTTTTAACGTCAATTTCTTTGTGGGCAAAAAACAAATATTACCATAAACATTTTTTCCAAATTACCCTTCTTGACAGGATAGGCTATTAAGTGAAATCAGTACAAGAATCTGGATGGGTAGAAACTTATCCTTTGCTGTTTAAGACCTGTAGGCTTTTTTTTCAATTTCCTAGCTAGGAACCTGCCTGTGAACAATGGTAAAAAGATTTCACCATAACCACTTACCTTGCTGTCTCTTTCTAATTCATTTCTAAGCCATTCAAATTCACTGTAGCGTCTTCTTACACAGGAGTCTTTAACTCTGAATACAGGTAGGTTGGTCTGAAAAAGAACATGTACATGATAACTCTTATATTCCCATGAAAAAAACAACAGACATAAATGTACAGTTACTGGCAATGCAGAAACAGAACTGATTGAACACACCAAAACAGTTGAAAGTCTAGAAACGTGCAATACTTGGGGAAACTAGTGGAAAAAATGCATGCATATAACAAACTTTCTTTGTCATAGAAGAGGAACTACAGTAACTGACAGAAAATGGGGGGGGGGGGGGGGAGTATTTTGCAAATACATACCACCTTTATCCTTGGGGGAGGAACTACAGTAACTGATAGTAAGTGGGGAGGAACTGGGAGAAACAAACTGATAGGCGGTTCAATGATATGACTAACTAGTGTTGTGTGATTTTCTCATTTGGCATATCAAAACTAAGAAATACACCTTTTATTAGCAAAGCTATAACTGTCATACACAGAAATACCCTGAAATGCCACACTCACACTCTAAATCTTGATCCTGTGACCCTCATGAACATGTAATCGCCCATGCTATAGGTCAGAAAGGTCACTTGTAAGTAGCCCAGATGTGTTAACTTCAGTCCAAGCCCATATGGTGAAAAATGATTCTAATTGTCAAATGATTATAAAGAAAATTAATATCTTTCACCACTTGCACCATATACATACACATCTTAGTGCTACAAAGGGGTGTGCCAAGTTTGAATGGCAAACACAGTTTTACATTTTGCAACAAAAAAGAGGAAGACAGAGTCATCCAAGCTTGAGTCAGACAGACTATAAGATGAGGACAGGTGATTTTCTTTCTGTTGCTGTGTTACCAGTAACTGGTTATGTCTGGTGATTTTTTCGGCAGGAATATGATAACTATATATTTAGATTAGATGTTCCAATCCAGGCATATTGATAATCATATAAAACAGAAAACAGCTGACAATATTTACACAAAACTTAATTGACACTACAAAGGCAATCTGATGCAATCTTAGAGTAATCTTATTTAACTTAAGTTTAATTCTTCATTCAAGTATTGCAAATGATTTGTAAATCAACTGGGGAGGGGAGGGGGTGTGACTGAATCTGATAAAAGTTCAAGATAACAGGATACTGTGGTGAAACCAAATAATTCAAAAGTATCATTTAATTTCAAAGAGACTGAACACGATTAAATAGTCCATTACCATAAAATGTTAGTACATAGTTCAAAATTATCAGAGAAATAGGATGAGTTTTCTATGAATATCTATTTCCTGATTGGTATTATGGAGTGCAAGTGAGTGGTTGCTACGAAAT
Organism: Maea johnstoni; assembly: GCA_963942565.1. NCBI lineage: Eukaryota > Metazoa > Annelida > Polychaeta > Spionida > Magelonidae > Maea > Maea johnstoni. Next base: position 53,496,296 of record OZ012684.1, on the reverse strand, counting down.
TACTAGAACTTGCCCAGTCGTACTTGAAACCTACCTTCATTTTCACTTCGTAGTCGGTGTATCGCTTTTTCCCTACCCCGTGTGTTTGAGCACTACCTACATCAATCTCTAAGAAATTCGCTGGAGGGGAGTAAGCATCCTCTAATGTCTGCTTTTTGGGTTGGATTCTTGCTGTTGCTCCTCCGACTGCGGCAGCCATCTTCAGCTTTGTTCGATTCGGGCCAGAAAAAGGTAAGAAATGTATACCGGTGTTTCTGATACCAACCCGTTCTGTAGCTCTAGGCCAATTTCAATTTGTGTTTCCACTGGGTTATACGCGTTTTATGATTTTTTATGATATAAAGGTACGTTCATATTATTATATGTTATACATACATGGGTAACTGAACCTATATTTCAATTCCAATCACAAATTCTGAGAGGGGATTTTCATTAGCCGGTGCATTTTTCTGCCCTTTTTCTGGAAAGCAACTCCTACCAGCACAAGAAACGATGACGCATACAGTTGTGCGTAGCTTGTTAGCAAACTAGTGGTTGGCAAAACAATTAAATAGAGGTCGCCACTGTATATGTTCTTCACCAAACCTTAGACACAAATCACACTGGTAAACGCAAGGTCCCATCAGGGACATGTCTTCATGTGATTGTCTGCCATGGGTGTGTGAAATACTATCCCTGCAACAACAATTAACTACCTTTCTAGAAAGAAAAATGTTTTTCCATAACAAATGAATTTTTCTATGAAGAAAAAAAAAAATCTTTAAAGGAAAAATAAATTTCCTTTTTAGAAAGTAGCCTTTGTTTGCATGATGGCATTCCGTACTGATGACATTCATTAATCTGAACAAATCACGAATATCGCAATTGTTAGAGCGTTAAATCTGGAATTAATAGCTGTAAGAAACACATATTTCTACCGAAATTGCTATACTTTGGAATATGGCAGAAAACAACAATCTATGATAGACGTTGAGTGTATTTTGAGTTTTTTGACTTTTATGAAAAAAAATGGAATTGTTTACATTTATTAGACATTGAATTATTTATCTATATTTAGAACCCAAAGGAAGAATACTAATATTGATATTCGGGAGTTATTTTCAAGTATGGACGAAAGTGAATCCTGCATGTAAACGCTTAATTAAATTTGTAATTCATCGAGCGTATATCCATGAACCTAAAGAGCCGAAGTGTAGCAGTTTAGTGGCCTATTGTAGCTTACTACCTAACTAGTAGCGATATCTGTTATACCAATATTATTGAGCAAATGAGAATTTTCCTATGCATGCTGTTGAAATTTCATTTCTATTTACCGTATCTTGCATACGCTCTTGACTATGCTGCGTATTGTAGTAACCATATAGAAGCCATCGGCCGCCTTATAGCAGTGTGTACCACCCAAATAATCGGTCTTTAACCTCTTCCTAACATACCTTTCTATCGAATGTGATCTGCTCGATCCTTGCAACTAGATAACCATTATGTGGGTTCAGTTTTAACTTTTAATTTTATTTTAAAAATATATTTTTATTCATCATTCAACAAGTCAACATATACAGATGAACAATACTTGGCAAGTTTAATGTATTTACAATGTAGGTAACTTTTACAGTCAAACTTGCCAAAGAGACATTTTCACTATCAATAGTATGAGTTGCATGTTTAGTACCTATTGATATTTCTAAAATAAGCGCGTATTCGAAAAATCTCAGTAAACAGCCAGTTTTTTGGGGCGCTACAGTTACGAGTGTAATTGAACTAATGGAATAAATTGTGAATGCTTATTCATTGCTCCAGTGATATAATGCAAAAATTGCATTCCCTATTTTCATGGCTAATTTTTTATATCGCACAGCAGTCCGTCCGGTAGAGGAACATAATTTTGTTTTAATCTTCATTTTGGTTACACATACCCCGTGTGTCAGACAGGCACGGATATACATAAACTGGTGTAAAAAATTGATAACACAAATGCCGTAGCGGATACTGTATACGTTGTACGATTTGCTCATACGATTTTTAGCGGATTGGCACTTTTACGGAATCATTGTCCAAATTTAAATTCCCTCGCATATCAAATCATAACTTCAACACCAAATGGTGGCAATAAAGGTGATTAAAAATATAGAGGGAAACCGTCATTTTTACGAGGAGCACAACAGGGAAAATGACGTAACTCGGCAATGGTCAACAAAAATATTTTTATTTTCAATCATCTGCGTAACAGCACATGTCCTGTATGTACTCTTGTTCCCCTTGTATAAAAGGTCGGAGTATGACGTGATATCCTAATCTAGTACAGGTGAAAAACATATATACAGTCGATGCACACAACATATAAATATCTAAACATTGCACTTTATTCGACTCCCCTCCCCCTCCCCCTCTGCTAATCAAGTATCAAACATGAATCAGGGTGAAAACACAGAGAGAGAAAGAGAGAGAGAGAGAGAGAGAGAGAGAGAGAGAGAGAGAGAGAGAGAGAGAGAGAGAGAGAGAGAGAGAGAGAGAGAGAGAGACGCAATATGCGAAATATGGACGGATATACACATATTAGGTTTTAAGAATCAATAGTGGCGATCCAAGCGAAATTGGTCAGAGGGAATTAGCCAAGGTGGCTAGATCACAACGGAGAAAGACCGATTTAAGGTCATGCAACAATGATAACTAAACATGTTTGATCTCCATATGCAAGAATTGATGTAGTGGGTGTGCCTTTAGAAAGACACGCACGTTTACATACATCAGAGACGTTGATAGACCTCTCTGCATACATACATGATCATGTATTACTTACACCTTACAAGGAGACACTGGATCTCTTGCGTAATGCGCGTGAAGTGGTAAAGTACGCCGCCTAGCCTTATCTAGACACCAAGCTGTTATTGGGGTCATACCTAGACCTCGCTTGGCTGAGAGGTATGGAAAATGCGTATCTCCCATACTACCTGTCACATCTGAACAAAAGTATTAAAGGAAATTTGAAATGGTCAAAATCTCACAAATGCTAGGCACTTTTCAACAATATATTGATCGGCAGGCGCTGAACAGCAGCCGTAACAGTCACTCTTCGCACTGGGCATGCTGCGATTGTATGATCATTGGCCCCACGCTTCATCTCCCCTTATCTATCTCTCTTGCTATGACAGCCATCGGAACCCCCCAGTCGCTAGGTAGCTGTGTGGGGATAATATCACCCCTGGGGGGCTGATGCGTATAACAGCCTCTGACCAGCAGTCCTTAGACTTAGTTGTGAAACACATCCGGCCTCCCACATCCACTTTACATTGCATAAGAACCCCAGATCAAGTCACGTTACATAGAAAATATTCAATATAATCTTAGATGAGCAACCATGGATCTTAATTCAAGATATAATTAGCGAAAAATTGGAACGAGTGTACATGAAAATGAATTTTTGAAATCCGAGTCCACAACTACGGTGGTGCAGGTGTGAACGGCAGAAAAAAATCCTGACATTTTTCAGGAAAACGACAGAAAAATTTTAAGAAAATATTTCCACCTTTTTTCAAAAACAGTGAAAAAAAATCTGTCGTTTTCCAGAAAAACAGCGGAAACACTTTTTTCTGACGTTCACACCAGCACCATCGTACAACACTCCCATCACGTCCAGGAGAAATCCTCTCATCCAATTATCATAGTACAAGCAAATGCAATGGTCACCACCCTTAAAGGGCAAATGCACCATCATAATGATTTAGGTTCAAAATGTGCCTATACGTGTCACCTTTCTAATAAGACCACCCGCAAGTCTGTCCTCCTCAGCACTCCTCAGATATGGCTTATGAAAGTTAGTAAAAAACTAGCCTGAGTCTGGGCATGGAGGCTGACATTGCAGGCCAATTAAGCCCAATTAAGCACAATCAGTGGTATGAAGTGACTGCCAGTGCTGCTTCTGATTGGTTGAGAGATATCAGTGGCTGGAAGTGACTGCCACTGATATCTCTCAACCAATCAGAAGCAGGGCTGGCAGTCACTTCATAAGCACCACTTCTGATAATGGCAGCCTCTATACCCAGACTCAGGCTAGTTTTTTACTAACTTTCATAAGCCATATCTGAGGAGTGCTGAGGAGGACAGACTTGCGGGTGGTCTTATTTGAAAGGTGACACATATAGGCACATTTTGAACCTAAATCATCATGATGGTGCATTTGCCCTTTAACGGTCATGGATGACATTCCTTACAAAACTCCTTAAACATTTAAAACAAAGCAAACTAAGAGAATTTTTTTAGAACGAGTGTTCAAAATTTATCTATTTATCTGTGTTTGAAGAAGGCATTTTTTCCAATTTATCTAATAAAAGGGCCAGTTTGTTTCGATCCACTGTAACGTCCCCTTTTCGTGTGTCAGGGGGTAGGGGTAACCGCCAATATCTCTGACCTAACATCTGAGCAAGTTGCCAATAGACAGTGTGGGCTAACGTAAAGGGAATTATTCTTCCCGCTTTATCGGTGGGCATGATTTCAACCACGTGAGTATCACGGGACGCAAAATAAATATTACAGAGGGCGCCACCGTGCACAGCAATTAGAATCTTTGTTTTTCCGAACAACTCTATTGCTTCAGTTAGATTTAATTTGCCACTAAATATCACCAGTCTGTCACCATATCTGTTTTTTAGATATTCCTCTATCTCGTTTTCATTGTTTACATATCGTCCACCGTTATCGCTGACTGGACGTCTGGCTAGGGTGACATAGGCCTCCTTTGATGGGACAGGAAGTTGTTCTGGTGCTCCGAGTAACAAGCGTGCCGTGTGCATAAGATTGGGATGCATAGGTGGCGCCACACACGCAAATATCATAAAATCCGCGCTGTACGTGTCAACGTTTCCAAACACCACTTTATTTCTCAAATTCAAACGATCCAACGTTTCCATGACGAATTTCCCACGCGGTTCATCTATCAATAACTTAACATCTGGCAGCTTCAGAATCTCATATATTTGGATAATTTTAGGAAGAAGACCATCGAAAAAATGTTGAAATGCATAGCTTTCTGGGACAGGTAATGGTATGAGAACTTTATAATGGTTACTTCCTGGCCTTTCTTGTCTGAAGAAATCAGAGTTTTGTTCCTGCCACCCACAATTGAAAGGCCTAGCAAACGTCCCTCCAGGAATTATGTCTATGATCCCTTTAAGACGACTATTTGGCCACGGATTTAAATCTTTTGCATAAATCTGATTTCTCTCGAAGAGTCCCTTATCCTGCTCTTCCGCAAAGTAAGGCACTTTTAGTTGGAATCCTCCATATGATATGTCAATACGAACTGGTACCTCGGAGATGGAATGGACGTTAAGCTTGTTGAAAGCACTTCGGAGTGGAGTTTCGCGGGAGTCACAAGAGACATTGATCTTAAAGTGACTCAATGTCCGCAATTCGCTTATACGGCGGGTGACGTTGTTGGTTAAACTTATAACATGGCTCGATGGCTGTATATTTTGGTGATTCCCCCGCATAAGGTAAAGTGTTAGGAGTCCTTCCAAAAAGGCGACCAGCACCAAATATCTGAGCTTCAGCCTGTTTAACATGTTGCTCAAGTAACAGAGTTATACATGGGTGTTAAGAGATGAAGTAATCCACTAAGCCCAACTTTTCTTCATGGATTTGCGTCCGCCATCCAACTTAAATTGCGCATTCCACGTGTATCAAAGGTGACGGTTAGACTCCCTTGAAAACCTCCTCTTGGTGCATTTTCACCCATTCTACAGCTTCTGAAGGAAAAAATGAAATGTATAAGTTATGCTTATTTCAAAAGGGGAGTGGATAGGATCAAGTAGGGCCTTATAAAACAAACATGAGGTGGGCAGTTGCGGATACAGAGGGGTGGGGGATGAAAACACCTTTGTAATTCAATGTTGATTTTCCTGCTAAGAAATGCCACTTTTCGTAAGTATGCCTAAATCCAATGCAGTAGATATACCTCCACGATAATCACAGAACAAACCTAGAAAACCTTGATCCTCCCCTGGACAGGGTTATGTTAATAATATATACTATGAACTACTCAATATATATTGGGTATTAAAACATACATAACAAGTATAAAATTACGTTGATTATCACAAATGCCAGGAAGAATGATTGATTTCATCCGAACTGGATTTACCACGATACATTTGGTGATTATATCAGATATTCCATGTCAAACGGAATCCTGCCGCATTTTATGTATGGATCAATGAATAAAAAACACGCTTTTCTTTGTTATGACAATAAATAAATTATGTTGACATAGGTGTATACCTTTCATTATGGATTCAGAATATTCGAATGTGGATAACGGAACATATAAACTATTCATGAATGAATCGATATTATTGGTATGTAATAAAAATAACCAACGTGTATGCTCTTATACACATACTTATAAAGAACGTATATAAATATATATATATATATATATATATATATATATATATACACATATATATATATATACATATATATATATATACATATATATATATATATATATATATATATATATATATATATATATATACATATATATATACATATACATATATATATACATATATATATATATATATATATATATATATATATATATATATATATATATATATATATATATATATATATATATATATATATATATATATATATATATATATATATATATATATATATATATATATATATATATACTAGAAAAATACCCGTCCTAAGGACGGTAACCATGAAATTTCTTTTTAGGGCAAAAATATCAGAGCACCCAGATATCCCTGCAACCACACACTTAGGGCTACCTAACCTATGTATCAATAATTCAAGAGGCTTCGCAAACAGATATGCCATTGATAAATAAGATATCAAACCGGCTGTATTGACAAGGTGGGGGTGGGGTGGTGTTCGTTAATCATATCACCCATGACGAATTCTAGTCATTTCTACTCAAAACTATTTTTGTTTGGTAAAATTCATATCTTCAAAGTTAAAATATGACATACCATATGTCATTTGCATTCGTCCTAATTTGGTTCATCCTGGTCATTCAGTATCATTTACATACTCGTTTATAACTTTTTAAAGCTAAGATTATTAATGGGGGTAGGTTAGAGGAGGAAACACAAATGTATAAACCTCTTACACTTGAATGTTAGACTCTAATGCATTGTACTCTAATGCATTCTACACAAACTGTGATATAACAATTCGTAGCTTTGCTTGCTTTCTCCTCTGCCGCTTAGGGATACGTAGTGACGGGTGCCGTAGTAAACGGCGAACACCATCCACATACCCTTATCACCCATTGACATTCTCATCACGCACCCCAACCTAATTGGAAGTGAATAATGTGGTGAGAGAAAGCGCGCAATCGTTGACTGCGCTGGATTCTCTCTTGGCAATAATGCAATTTACAATTATTGTGCAACACAGAAAGCTGCTTAGCATAGTTGACCAACTAAACAATTGCAAGATATTTGATTGAATAAATGTGGTCAGTTCATATATAAATTTGTCAAAATCGTAAATAGTTTAAAATGTTTATTCAAAGAAATATTCTTTATTTTGCCAATTTGCAGAATTCAGTACATAGGTAACACTTTACACCTTTCCATTACTGTTTTTGGATAGAAAATGGATAGAAAATCCGAAGACAATCCGGTTAGATGTACATGAAGTTGAACGACAAAAAATTAACGTTAAAACGTGTGACCTCGAAAATATACGATGACGTCGATTTCAGTGTCGATATAGCCAAGTGCACGCTGAGAAAACCCAGGAGAGGATGCATAACCAGTAGCTACCCTATTTCATTACTTTATACTACTAGTATGTGTCAACGGTGTTTAGTGCAAACAGGCACAGGAGTCATTTGATTATAGATGTTGTAGTCATTGCTTACACTACGAATGTTCTATTCATCTAAGCTTACACCCACATTGCTGTAGAGTAGTCGGTAGCATATTTATTTACCTCTAGGCGTCTGGCATGCACACACGGTCTGACAGGGGCGGGTGTCTTACGACCACATTGAACACAGCCCAACTAAAAGCAAATCACTCGAAAGATATTTCATGGGGAATTATTGATTTCAACAAGAACAACAACTCTCAATCAAATATTTCTCAAAATATCGGTTACTGTTCAGCTGTTCGTCACATTTTCTTCTGTATTTAACCATGTGTACAGTGACACTTCAGAATGTAATGAGCCAAGCCGTTAAGGGCCAGCTATGGTGATGATACGTAGGTGTACACTTTATGATGGTGTGGCCGATGCTACATTAGGAACAATCAGCCATTGTCATCGTCAATACGTATGCTAATGGCAATATGTCGTTGACCTACGCTTAGGACACGTCGATTGATTTGATGGTGATATAGCTACAGATTTCACTCATTTCCAGTTCAAAACACATGCACATACTTACTGTACACTAACTTGGTGGTCTACCTTAATGATAATGAGTCTACAGCGTGCATGAGTCCTCTAATCACACAAGAGCTCACCTGTGTAGGTTACCTGTCTGTCTGTTTCGCCATGGTGGACGGGAATATACCTATAGTGACGAGCCCCACAGGCCGCCGACCTATCGAATGGGCACACATACACTATCTGGGAAACTAGGTCAAATCTGCCTGTCGCTGTGGATGTATAAACATACCTCGCCAGCTGGAATGTGCCGTGCCAGTTGGAGACCGATCATATGCTACATTAATAACGCCGAAAGATAGCTCAGATAGACATGTTCGTCAACAGTTCTGTCGTTTTCAGAATGATTTCCATGTGTGAAAAACATCTCTGAAGGTCATCAATGCATGACATGACTGAAGCACAGCAGAGATGTATGGAAGGCCAAAGTGGACAAAAAGGGCATTTTCTAATATTAATAAATGATTTCTTAATATTAATAAATGATTTATTAATATTAATAAATGATTTATTAATATTAATAAATATTTATTAATATTAATAAATATTTATTAATATTAAGAAGTATTTATTAATATTAACAAATCATTTATTGATATTAATAAATCATTTATTAATATTAATAAATCATTTATTAATATTAATAAATCATTTATTAATATTAGAAAATCATTTCCATTTATTAATATTTATAAATCATTTATTAATATTAAGAAATCATTTATTAATATTAATAAATCATGGCATTTCTTAATATTAATAATTGATTTATTAATATTAGAAAATGATTTATTAATATTAAGAAATCATTAATTAATATTAATAAATGATTTTCTAATATTAATAAATGTTCTGTATTTCTTAATATTAATAAATCATTTATTAATATTAATAAATCATTTATTAATATTAATAAATGCCCTTTTTGTCCACTTTGGCCTTCCATAGAGATATCAATAACCTCGGTAATCGGCCTGATTTTTAGACCCCTTCCACCAATGATTTTTTAAACCAAAGTTTTAAGTACTCGAATGTTAAATTAAGGGGGTTCTGTATGAACACAGTGGTTGGCCGCGGTGAATCGCTGATTATTTCTTTGGTCTGGGCTTCATCTAAGGCCCCCTTCCCACCAATGCTTATTTTTGTGTGAGCCCACCAAATTATAGTTTTTGCCTTCAACTTTAATGCCATATGTTGGTACTAAAGGTAAATCAACACCCTCGTCATCGTCATCTTAAATGGTATTATTACCATTATAAGAACTTATTACAGATACCACTCACTAATCTGAAAAGGTTTGGTGACAGAGCATTCTGTGCCTATGCACCACGTCTTTGGAATGAGCTCCCTGACAATATCAAGGCTGCTGATAGTGTGCAAAACTTCAAGAAACAGCTGAAAACATTGCTATTTCGAAAGGAGTTTATTTGACTATATGGACCATGACAACTGTCCACTGACTTTCTCTAAAGCGCTTTTGAACATTATAGGTGGAAAGGGCGCTATATCAAATATCAATTATTATTATTATTATTATTATTATTATTATTATTATTATTATTACTATTATTATTATTATTATGAAAGCCAATCTTTTTCTACAAATTCACGAATTACAGCTAAGGTTCTAAAAGCTATGTCCGTCGAGTCGTATAAAGCCATACTCTGATCATTCTAATAATGGAAATGGCATCAGTGTTAATATATATTAGATCATAGCTCCCAAATCTCAGGGGAATAGTATAAAGCGAAAAGTACGCATTCACGCTTAATCAATGGCACCTTTTTTAGAGATGGGTATAAGCAATACAAGAACCGAGCTACTTCGACACATCCAATCGGGTGCTGCCATCTGGAAGAAGCTGCACATATTAAATGGCAACTCACTTGATATATGGTATGTTCATTGCTGCATAATAATAACTTGCTTTTGAAAAATTAACGGGTATGAATGATAGCACACATGCTGATATTTAAAAAGAATGATGCATAACACTTTTTTCAAAGAATAATGCTGTCTATTTAACTCGAGCAAAACCTTAAAACAAGAATATCTATTACCACATAATTACCAGAGGAGACTAAATACAACACACACATATATATATATATATATATATACATACATATATATATATATATATATATATATATATATATATATATATATATATATATATGTATGTATGTATGTATGTATGTATGTATGTATGTATGTATGTATGTATGTATGTATGTATGTATGTATATATATATATATATATATATATATATATATATATATATATATACATACATACATACATATATATATATATATATACATACATACATACATACATACATACATATATATATATATATATATATATATATATATATATATAGAGAGAGAGAGAGAGAGAGAGAGAGAGAGAGAGAGAGAGAGAGAGAGAGAGAGAGAGAGAGAGAGAGAGAGAGAGAGAGAGATTTGTATGCATAGCAAGTATTGCTCTATCCCAATAGCACCTCCTACGTCTTTGGTTCTACGAGTTAAGTGTTGAATCAGAAAACATCATGTCATTCCCAGGCATTGATAATACCATTGTCCTTTCCTTGACAGGAAACGTTGACGTCTATTACATATGACCGTTGATAAGATGCTGCGACTGGTTGATCTCAGGCAAAATGAATATACGAGTAGGTTTGCCATATTCCTTGGGGCGTGTCTTAACAGCAACGCCTATAGAAACCCATTGCATATTTATGTGTTACCACTCTTGTGAGTCATGGCTTACGAATTCATTTTTGAGGCGAACCTCTAAACTTAACAGAACGGATATGTGCCCCAGCCGTCAAACTAAGTTATTTTTTAGGCTTCAAAAACAGACTACCGTCTTAAGAACACACGCTACCCTTTTTTACGTATGAAGCCGCGCTGAGATAACTCACGTATTAAAAAAAAAACTAGTAACTCGAGGTACCTTATCTTTTACCATACTCATATGACTAACTAACCTCTTTTCAATGCTGATATGTATATTGTGGCACAATAGGATTGTGTTGCCAATTCACATATTCTGATAAACTACATACACTCATATATGTGATTGATCTCTTTTCTAATGGTAAATTGCACAAAGTCGTTCTATTGGTGATTCACATAGAGCAATATGTTATGTACAATAGTAGGTGTGATTAACGTCCTTTTTAACATTAAATTAAAATTGCACAATTAATTCTGTTGCTCGTATGACAATATATGAAATACAATACTTATTGAATTCCTCTCAAACAAGTCAGCTCAGAAAAGAAACAAGTAGCATACCTCTTCCATATAAAGCTAAATATTTGGAAGAATAAGGAAGACAAATGGCATAGTATAATGTCCAAAACAGGCACAGATCAAATACTTGAATTTTAGGACTGAAACTTCTGTATATATGAACTCACACACACACACAGTCACCCACAAACACACACACGTTGGTACATACATACATACATACATACGTAGGTACGTACGTACGTCCGTCCGTACATATATGTGTCTATGTTAGTGTGAGATAGTCCTACCCAACCAACCCGCATTCTTTCTCTTGTGAAATCAAATTCTATCCAGTTGAATTTGAACACATCCTTTACAGCACTGGTAAAATGAATGTGTATTCATTGGAAGACCATACTTGGGCATTAATAACTCCGAAGAAAAATATGTCCATGCGGGAGGTATTAGTAGTGACGTATTAGTGACTACAGCTGAGCAGGTAGTATTGCGGAAACGTCACAATGAATACACCGCAATCTAAATATGTTAGGTACACTCGAAACACTCGTATAACTATAGGATTTCTAAATTATCTCAGGTATAACAAAGCCCGAAAGAATAGGCGAGTTTAAACTGTTTGGGAGCGGGGAGACCTGTGTGTTTGTGCGTTAACACAGGCTTGGCTCGGTACTTAACTAAGGTTAGTCACAGTTACGGCCCATTTACTGTGGATGATCTCAAGTGAAATAGTTAAAATAGCATGTCAGCCACTCATCTAAGTGTACTGACTTTAGTCTCAATCAGTTTGCTTAGACTCGACTCAGACTTCTTGGTCAGCAATCGCGGAATGCTAGTATGGGGTAGTTCTGCCAAGGTATCTATTGGCATACTATCAGATAAGCAGAAATACAAACGGAACCCCACTGTCCTACTGAATAACGCGACCTGTGGGTTGGTTAGGGTGAGTGGGCAGATTTTATTAGTGACTCAGGGGATATAAGTTCACCAACGTCTTTAAATATCATACGATCTCTCCGTATCCAGTTCAGTTAAATCCCGCTATTCGCCGAGATAGCACGGGACCCCCATAGTCATGCGCTACAGATTTCGACCACTGAGCATGCGAGGTCGGTCGGCTATAATTCGTCAGTGTTAGAAATGTGCAGCGAGAGCGCGCCTATATACACACGAGCAGACGGCTAAGGCAGGCAGTGTCTCGGAGCCCAGAGTGGCAGTTGTACATGCTCAGCGCTGAGCTTGGCTGGTATATTGAACGGCGGACTGGCTTGCATTGCTATTCCCCGCACACAAACCTTGCAGTAGTAGTCAGTAATTTATAATGAGTGCCGTCCCCGCCAGGCCTGAAGCCAGTGGCCGGCTCTCCTACTCCGCTGACAGCAGGTGGGTCGAGTAGATCCGAGAGAGCGGCGGACCTACACGAAGAGACAGACGGACGTACACACAGGGCGGCCGGCTACCGAAGAGCAAGGGATTTTTCAAGGTGCAGGATGTGTCACACGAACCAACAATCAGTCAACGCTGAAAGCTTCTACTTCCATGCCTCACCTTAACCGCCAAGCCACTCCAGAGACACACACCACAATGGGTGAGTACCATCCGCCCTGCTTTTGGTGGGTATTTTCGAGCGTTGTGATTACTGTTGACCTATTTCGGGCTACTCAAAACAGGGTTGTTTACCGTTGGAGATCTAAGCTGAGCCTGTTGAATATTCGGAAGCACTAAAGACGTGCCAATGACCCCAAATCATTAGATACCATTTATATACCACCCGTAAGGGCATTGCACGTACATGTCAAATGTATGCGAAAATCTAGCGAAGTGTGTTAATGTTATCATTAGCATATCGTATTACTATTGAAGAGAACACTCCCACCTAATCCGTGTAACTGTCATTCACAGTTACATCTGTATCTCAAATGACAAGCATTACAAATGAAAGCAGCACACATATTACAGTATTACAACCGTAGTGTCATCAAAACATACTAGAAATCCTCAACGACCACCACGAAATAATTTATCTAAATGCAGTAGCGCCGAGAGCAAGATGATGTATTGATCCCGTATGTAATTCATTGCTTTAGATGCAAGCCAACCCGTCAGAGTCTGGCTGGCGCATTGTGGCGTGCAATACAAAAACAACCTCCCAAAGCCTACGCGAGAATTCAAATAAATACAGGACGGTTAAGGTTAACACCATGGCGCAAAAAGGATACGAATTTGGATAATTAATTTTATTCATCGTCACATTTTCTGTCACGTTTAGGATAAATCAAAACTACAGTAAACATCAGAGATGTGAACACCTTGAAACCAAGGCAAAAATGTTCACAGTGTGGGGTGTTCACATCTCAAAGGTTTATTCTCAATGTAAAAGAATACAAAACAATACAATTGGGACCGGGGAATTGTGTTGACAATTGGTGTCACATCAGCGGATGTTCATAATAAGATGTTTTAACGTATTTAGCTGTTAATGATGCAGGGAATCTTGGTAGCTAGTTAAACAGCAGCACGTTATTTGAAATCATGAAATGATCTGACATTCCAATGTTAACGTTCTTGGCTCTATTGACCCGCCAACTGTAGGTATTTGCACTTAATCGCGATAGCTACTTGAAAATTACGCTGAGCAAACACTGGGGCACTTCGCACTGGTCTTTGGCAAAGGCCATCGGGTGATTGATTGTTATGGTCATTGGTCAGTTGTTGGCCATCTGATCTGGGCACTTTTCATGTGCTTGAAGACCATTTGCGCCCAGAGTGTACATATGATCTAACAATTTAAAACATAACTCATCAAAAGCGATATTCAAGGAGGAATTCTCATAAGCAAATGGAATAATAACCTTTTAAAAACCTTTTCTAAAGAAATATTGAGTTGTTATTATATGAGTTGTGGATATGTGTCAGATCCTGCGTACACTCAAGATATAAATGGGTTAAAAATAGGGTACTATCTATCATAATCAAGCCCACTCAGAAATTGTCAGTGTTCTAAACTTATACGGTATTCAAAATAACTGTTTGAAGTCAATACATCTTCTCATGATTTGCTTGAAAACGAGTACACTTTATGTTAAGGAACTCAAGTTACCCTGTATGCTGTCATGGGACCGCCATATATTTCCTCAACATGACCTGTCATCTGTATATTCTATTTATGCCTCGGTCAGCACGTCGGCCTTAAATCTACTCTGTAACTCTCCCCATGTGAGTGTTGACATCACTGGCTAGTCATTTATATCGCCAATGGAACCTCATCCGAGCCGTCAGAAACACCATCCATTGCAAGGTCAAAGAAATGACCTTATAGACAATCGGTGAAACCTGATCTCAGTAAAACATTATTTTAACCAACGGTTAACACTTAAATCAGAGGCGTATTTACCTTAAACTCAAAACTCATACGTTTCTATGTCAGTTGTATCAAAGGTTAAATTGATAATAGCATTTTGATGATAAGGATACACGCAATAGGCTTTATTCTAGAGACGTTATCATCTTTTTCTTGACAAGCGAGTGCTCATTCAACTAAACATCTTTGACGTCTTATTGTAAGGTACATGCTGTTAAGGGCCCTCCTAAACTCAGAGCATTTCCTCAGCATTTAGGTACAACTGATTGATGACCACCCTTTCTTTAAAAAGCATTGTCTGAGCTTTCCCATGTGCATCGGAGCAACAACATCCTATAAATTGAAGCAAATGCCTTTTTGAGATATACATCTGAGAAAGCTAGTACACATTACAATCAAGAATGATCTCGATTCTAATGTTTTGCAACTTAACCCCCCCCCCCCCCCCCCCCCCCCCTTACGTAACATAGAGTTGGCTCGGTGGTAGTAGAATGCAGTGTGATTAAGTAGCATTACATAAGCTTCTAAATAAAGACGATTGACATGCCTGAAATCCCCCCCCCCCGCCACCGGATATAGTTGTTAAGTAGAGAAGTTGAGTGGCCGATTTGAGTGCTGACCGGCGTGCAGGAGTTAAGAGTCAACATGTCCATCGTGTTTTACATACCTACTGTCTGCACCTGTATTTTGGGCACTCCAAGCCATGGTAGGAGCGCCAAATTGGAGAACGTCCAACATCAACATAGACTTCCGTTGGTCATCGGTTGATTTCACTTAGGTATTAAATATACTCTATACACTATAGGAATTTGATCCTTGAGTGGACATATAGAATCAACCAGCTGGTACCAGAGGTCAGGTTGAGTTAAGATGACCAAGGTAACTGGGTTAGAATGTTTTATTAGCTGCATGAAAGTGCTAGATGATATAATGTTGGTAATCATGTTTTCACATGAAGGACCCATAATTGGAAACCGATGTTTAATGAATGAGGGGGTTCTTTTAACGCATATATAGAAAAAACAGCGCAGACATGCAGCATGTAATGCCATGTATACATAATTTAAGATAGACAGACATACTTTTTGTAATCTTGTAGTAAAATCGTAAAGCTAACAAAATAATCAATTATATTTTCAACACCCCCTCTCTCTCTCTCTCTATATATATATGTATGTACGTACGTACGTATATGTATACACACACACACATATATATATATATATATATATATATATATATATATGTCTATATATATATGTCTATATATATATATATGTCTATATATATATATATATATATATATATATATATATATATATATATATATATATATATATATATATATACGGTATGTATATACCTCTTTATTAACCGTAAATCATACCTCTTACTTACTACCCCTATACAATGGGTAACTCATCCCTATGCCATGTTATCTCATACCGCTCTAATACCATAGAACACTAGTTATTGTTATTGAAGTTGAACTTTGCCATCGAACTTGCTCACGTCGTATTCATGCTGGCTTTGAGGCGTGCACCCACAGGCTACGCTGTCTGGCGTCGCCTGGGGGGCTCCTGGCGACGACATGCCCCCAACCTCCCAGGCATGACTCAGACCTGTGATCACCAAATGACACCTGAAACACTAATGCTAGCTATACAGTCACTGCACAAAGGGAGACATGGAGCGGCCAGGCTCTAGCGCCCCTGGACACGCCTAGAGATATAATTAGCCATGTCCTTCACCTATCCACTCGATCAAATCAATGGAAGATTTGCCAAGTATTCCCATCATCTGGAATCTGATCTTGGGGCCTCCCCCTTCGATATAGATTATGGAATATGGCTAATACTATCGGACTATACTTTGAATAAATAAAGTCAAAGCAATAATGAAATACTGTTATTGGGAGGTTTTTGGTTTTTGAAAAATAAAGACTGCATTAGCCTATCCGGATGCAGACATGTTCAACGAATGCAGACATTATGACTGAATGCAGACAACTCAGTATTGATGTGGTGGGAGTTGTGGCTCTCAAATGCAATTGACAAATTGCACACATTCACTTTGCAATGAATGCAACGAGCATGGCTTATGCTTGGACCATTTAAACTGGTAGACAGACAATTCCCTTCAGTTAGAGAATTTTGTTGAATGGTTATTTATCAAAGCGGAATGAATGAATGGGTGCTTAAGGGCACGTCGGAAAACAAAGGCCATTTAGTGTCATAATTCTGTATGAAGTAATGGTCTTTTTTATATTAGAAAGCAACAAAGCAATACATACATAAAATGCTCACAAAAGAATGAACATTTTTAGATTATAAGTAGTTCATGAATGGTTTCAACAGAAAGCAAATTCTTAAAATGTGTCACAATCGGTAAAACAGACCAATGAGAATGCAAACAACAATCATGCAAACAATGCATTTTTGAATGCATTTCATTGCAGCGACACATTGGCACTGTTGATTGCAGGTATGTCTGCGTTGCTGATTCGTTGTGTGAGAGTCTATTTTGCTGTTTCCCCAGCAGCCAAGAGCCCTCTCTGGCTCAGCTGCAGCAGAGTGGAGTTAAGTCATGTCGAACAGGAATGTGTGTGCTCTAGTGGAGGTTGGTGCCAGCAGCCTAGACAGTCGACAGGGGATGCGAAGGCTAGACCAATTTCATTCGTTGTCTTTACGAATTTTTTGCGTCTTGGAAAAAGCTTTCATAAAAAAATCAGGAAACGTCAGTCCTACATATGGTTGGCACAGTTAATATACTAGTAACAGGTTGCGTTAGATTTGATCCAAGAGTGAGATTTGTGTTTGATATAATATCACTTGAATATTCAAACGATGATTTTCACAGGGAACTGATGAAATTATTTTTGCAGTTACATGTATATTCTAATTTGTAATTTTATTCTAATTTGCCTAATAATGATCTTTGCCAAAAAAGGAAGAACGTAAGTCACAATCTGGTAATTTAAGCATTTTTTCCAATTGCCAAAATATTCTTAGCCGGCATCCTTAAGACAATGTATGCGATTGGTTTCATCTTATCGACTGAATGTCAGTCTAGAGCTCTGATTTAAGCGTAATGTGGATGAGGCAGCGAATATCGAGCTGCTATGTTCATCATGGCAGCATCCTTCATCAATACTCGCCTGCCTGGTCATTATGTTGGCGGATAGGGGGGATGTGCGCATGTCAGGCTGGTACCAGCAATATGATAATTAACCCCACAAGATCGATATGCACTGCAAAGAACTGGGTCCCTGCTAGTGTGCAAATGGTGTAGGAGCGAACTAATGGCACTGCTCATCTAGGATCCTCATGAATTAACCCATTTCTGGAGGCTGCGCGTGGTCTGACGTGCAATGGGATATCTCGATTACAAAGCAACAAAACGAACACTTACCTAGATTTATTGTTAATGTTGATTTCAACAATACCTTTTAATTGTATATATATATTTTCCTAATTGCTGATTTGTGACCAAAGTTGTCTGATTCAGTACTGATGCAAGTGGGTCTAATACAATAATGCAAATCATTCATAATATATTAAGCCAGCATATGACTACATGTTAAGTTCTCCGCTGGATCGCCGTTATCTGATTGCATAAATGTGCGGCGTTGTGATAGGCTGTCTATGGTGCTTCTGCAACTGAAAGACCCCTTGGAACTATTCGTTAAGAAAAGAGAATTCATTCCTGGTTCTTGGTCTCTATCTCGTTGCTATATGGCCTAAGCTGTTAAAAGACGACGTAAAACAATTCCTTCCTTCCTTCCTTAACATGTTGAAGTAAAGGAAGTACAGTACATGGCAGAAGTGTGTAATAACTGTGTTATCAACACTGTCTAACCTAGATAACGTAGAGGACTTATCCTCCCCATCATATCCTAAGGTGAGAGTTGAGGGAAAGAGATAATGCAGTTCACCTAGTTCGCACGGAATGACACGAAATGTCAAACCTGTCACAGCACTTTCCCTTTAGGAGGTAGGAATGAGAAAGTGGGTTTCCTGTAACTGACTGTCATGTCCATAAAACCTTATTTATACAGAAATGTAGCATGTTCGCGGAAATAGGCTAATTGGTCATCTATACCATGTAGTATCTTTTCATCAAACAGATACTTCGCAAGTATTGGCAATGGGCGTCAACTTAAACGTCAATCATATTAATCAAACCTGTCAAATTAACTTCTCTTGTATATAGAGCGTGGGCGATATAGGCTAGATGTCTATAACACCTAGACGATTATATAACATGGTATATGTCAAAAACATTTTTTGAAAATATTCGAAGTTGAAGTTCTTATCAGAGTCAGATATAACTCTCCTTCAAATATGTTGCCGATTCATTCTTTATATATTTAATGTGTTTTTTTTATGATAAGTTTAATAGCTCCAGTCGCTGTTTTTAGCATGATTGAAGGGTTTTACTAGGGGATTAGGTCGGTTGTTGTTGACTTGTATTTATCTGGTACACCAGCCGCAATCCGGGTTATCTGTGTTTGGGATTTGCCATAACCCCAATATGTGGGGGAATCAATGTTCGTTGCCACCCACGGTTGGGCTTAAAGGTCGACTGTACATGTAAGGTTGTAAACCACTTCAACCATGCAGCACGCGCCAAAAGGTTTTGATTATCGTGGGAATAACTTCGTAACAGAAGTCATTATAGTATTTTTCTCACTGAGGAATGATGATAACAACAGTTACACTAACTACTATTCAAATGTTTCACAAATCTAAGCTTAATTCATGATTTGTTATTAAAAGTACCGCGCGACTTTCCTTCAAATATTTCACAAATCATAACTCTATTCCCCTGTGGTTAATTTAAAGCATCATATACTTGTATCCAGTCTACAACACGGCCATCAGGGCAGACCCTATCAGGGACGAATCCAAGAATTCTATGAAGGTGTTTCGTTCTGTATAGGTTAAGATTAGGGGGCAATGGAAACTGTGCATTGAGAAGGATGTTTGCCGTATCGCCCACCGTGCTGCATACCCAGTAGTTGAATAAGGCTCATTCACTTGTCTGCGACCTCCTCCTCCTCCTCCTCACCTCATCAGCCCATTCAATACTGCTGCTCAGTGAATTCAAGAAGCTGCTTCAGTGAAAACACCCTGCATCTTTACGCAAACTAAGCAGTGAGCTTACACTCTTTTTGCCGCTTGAGGAACAGGTGTTTACTCTTGAGTGATGAGTCTGGTAGCAAGGACACCACACGCTTGGTTTTCATGACAGAATGAGCTTCATATTCCAAACAGGGGTCGGGACGCAACAAGGCCAATCGGTAGACTCACAGCCAGTTTCTCTACGACAGCATATCGTCTTTGCATTACTTGTATAGGTTGGCCATTGTACATCTTTTCTGGCCGATTTCTCCATGCTACTTCAATGGAGAAAAATACAGTTTTTAACCCGTTAATGACCAGAGCGGCTAAAAGCTATCTGGCAATTTTGATGAAATCTTTCAAGCAAAAGCAGTGTTTGGCAAATATTTGAAAGAGAAATGTAAATAAGAACACCACCAACAATTCTCCTTCAAATATTTTGTAAGATTATTCCCAATTCCTGACTTATTGTCAAAGGTATTATTGATCAAGATGACGATTTCTAGAACAACTCCTAATCATTAATGGTCGAAGGTGTCTTAGCAAAATAGTTACATCATGAAAATGGCCGGGCTTACATAAATGGTGCAATATGAACATTCTGGCATTCAAGGTTTTGAAACCTTACATGTAGGTATAGAGCAATCTTCCCAAAATTCAAAACTGTTTTGCAATATCCATATGCCTTCGGGCCACATGTTGCAGTGCAGATTGAAAAAACCTTTAGTCTACTTATTTTGAAATTATATTGATTTCTCGGTAGACAGGTGCGTATAGAGGTCATTCGTATAGAGCAATCTTTATGGGATTGAACTAAATATATGTAGGTTGATTTAATATATACGATAGTTACCTTTGGAATTTAGACTACTCGGGTGGGTAGATAGGAATTTCTGATGAATCCACCTCTATCATAAATGTATTTCCGGTAGTTGAGCAATTTCACTGACAGAGGGAGTGTTTTACATTTCATTCATGCTTAACTGATTTGTAAATATGTAGTTCAACGGTTTCTAGGTATATTTTCTCTGGTTACTAAACGTATATGTCTGGGATACCAATGTATATGAGCAGTAAACAAGTTATGGTTTAAATGATTAAACTCATAGGCGTATATCTGATGACATCTAAGATGTTTATCTGAATTGTAAACGGTAAAAGCTTGTGGATAGGGAGAGTTGGCCAAATATTTAAAGCGAGCTTTGATTTATATTCTGTAGAATCTCTCATTAAACTTTTAATAGGTACGTTCGTTTTAAAAATATCCTTAGAATAGACAGATTCTTTGATTAATAAATAGTATATTACCATACAGTATATCTGTGACGGCAGCTGGCAAGTTAAAGTTGAAATTTCCAACAGCCCTCTAAAGGTGACTGATACTACTAGTATGTAGAAAATTAAGCCCCCTTAATAGTTTCCTCTTTTATTTACATAAACATATATTGCTTGCTTGTTAAGCAGAGATAAAGCTTCCATCAATGACATCTGATCTAGATATGTAGGTAACGGCTTCAACCACAGCTGTAACCTTCAGCCCTCCAATTAATAGATCGTCATCCTGAAAACGCAGTTGTTGCGGCTCTGATGAAGCAGCAAAGACAAATTCAATTACCGATGACTTTCAGCTATTTCAATGATAACATCATATAGAGTATCACTATGAACTGACGTGCACCACCCATAAGTACGATAGAAGTGGGGCTACGATGTACCTTATCTGAATGCCATATTATAAAGTTGAAAGACCGAGGTAACTGACACTACTGGAGGTATTTTCTTAATCCTTATGCTGGTGGTGGCTAATTTTATCAATACAAAATAACGCAAAAACACTAAAAAAAAAGACTGAAACCCTGGCACATGGGTACTCATATGAAAGTATTCAGCGAGAGCCTTCCAATGAATACCAACACGACAGAGTTAAGATGGTTTACAAAAATATTTGCATCCTTGTGCTTTGGACGTGAGTAGCCTTAGCATTAGAAGGGTTAAAACCTCGGGTGTCGTTCGTAGATGCCCTGTAAAAAATTAGTCCATCAGGTTTTGCATATCGGCCTGTTGAATACAAACAACCGAGGAACCACTAATGAGATGGGAGTATTGCTTGTATATCTATATTGGGGAGCGCATTACTAATACGTACACAGGGAGGTTAGGTCATGTCTCATAAATAAAGATATGAGTAAGGAGCATGTGTTCATATGTGGAGCAGATCCAGAAGGCTAAACGGCACATAAATAAGTATGGATATGATACATATGTTTGGCTGTAACGCACTACTATAGACTGCTAGCCTAGGAAAAGGCTAAGAACTTAGTAACTTAATTTTCCATTTACCAAAAGTATTATTATGGGATCCCCTAAAATGGGACTACCATCAATTATATATATATATATATATATATATATATATATATATATATATATATACTGTTAATCACTTAAATATGGCGTGAGCATTATATAGCGCAGTTCCGGTACTGCCCTGGATAGCGTGATCTAAGTATAGCGGTGAACGGGAACCGCAGCAGGAAGTTCAATTGAGAATTTAATAAAGACGGGGATTTTACAATAGCGCATATGGGCAGAGCGCTATTACCGCTATATTATTGTTTCCGCTATATTTAAGTGATTTACAGTATATATATATATATATATATATATATATATATATATATATATATATATATATATATATATATATATATATATATATATATATATATATATATATATATATATATATATATATATATATATATATATATATAAATATATATAACTTCACGAACAGTCCAACTGTTAATGCAGACCAGGATTGAAAATATAGAATAATAGCATAAAAAGATCTGAGTTTAAATATCCTATGTACTAAGAGCTACATATACCATACTACTAGCCATTCCATGGGGAGGGTTGTTTTGTGTGATAAATAAGGATATGAGTAAGAAGCACATGTCTGTGTGAGATGACAGCTGTGCTGAACGAGCGGGAGATGCTTGTCACCATGTGTACGTGACATGGGCGACCACCATCAAACAACGTCTACAGGACTCATATGTGCATAATCTTCTTGGGGCCGTGCTTATGTAACGAGGTTTGCCTAGAAAGCCGCAAAGAAAGGCCACAACTGTCCTGGTTCCGGTCGATGAACGGGGCATGTGAGAAAGTTGCCAGCGACATGGGGTTAGGCGATGGTTTCCGCCGGGTATTCCGGTTTCCTTTACCTTTACCAGTTCAGATTGGATATTCACGATTAGCCTATACGTGTGGCAGGAACGATAATCGAAATTGCAAATTCAACAAAACAAAGACAGCAAGCACCATTCCATTTCTCATTCACCCATTGATACCTGTACCATAAGCATTTGCATGATCTATCTTCTTAACCAATCCATGTCTTTTGGAAACTGATTACAGGAGAAATGTTTATCATGACATAACCAAAAGAAAACTTTTAGTATTTCATGATACCTCGCTCTACTTTGCGTAGATCCAGAAGTTACCTTTCAAGGAGGAACCCCTAACCTGAACGGGTTACCTAAGAATAACATAATTAGATGCATGGGTCCTTACATTTGTATATCAACGTAGACAAATAACAATTCCTTGTTCTAAAAGCACTTGAAAATTGTGCCAATTATTGGCAATTATTTGCTTATCGGATTTACAGCCCTTTTGCCACATTCCCAATGTTTATGTAGCTGCCAGATTCCTTAAAGTAAAAATAGACCTTTAATGGGCCACACTCGTCTCGAGCAGGTGAGAATAATCTCAGGATGTTATCACTAGTCTAGGCAAACAGCAAGTGCTGAGTACTTCAGACGGAATGAAATAAACTCGAATTCCCTCATTTCCCTGTTTTGAAATTTTGAAACCAGAGGCATTCTTACCGAATTCTACGTTTCCTTTCATAAGGTGTACTCAAATTAAGTGCCTTTTCATATAGAGTAGGCAATTGCAGACAAGAAAAACACACATGGTACTTTAGGTTTATATCATGCGGGTCAATTATCGGGAAAAGAACATTAGCCATTTATAACCCTAATGTTCAAGTTCGTAAGTTTGCTCCCGGGTAACAAAAAGCCATTGGCTGACATGACTCGGTTATTTGGCGAACTCGTGGCCCATTTTTTCACTTGGAGCAGGCTGTATTTATGAAGAGTATCAAGTAACTGTTTTCCAGCCCGCTGGCCCTCCCATGACTGGGTTCAGGCGCACCCTCAGCCAGGCGGCTGAGCGCTGCTTATGCTGCCATTGGAGCAGAAGCCAACAAAGAAACACTGACATATTTTATCTAGGACTCCTTTTATCTTGAGTAGAAAGTGATGTACATGGACATGTACAAAGAAGACAGGTCGATTTCATGGCGGAGCATGATGCAAGGTCATATTTCCTGGAATTTCGCAAACACTTTTTTGAGCTGTTGATTCAGTCTCTTGCTGTTGTTGCACGTCTTACTTTACAATGGGATTCATGTTACTGATATCCTTTTCTGTCTTCTTTATGGTTCTCCATGATTCACTTCACCGGAGGGCATTTTCTCTTGATTCTTTTGTTTACGAATGAGAAGTGCAGTGCAACCACTGCTCCAAGATGACTCTTATAATTCATCTTGGACATACAGCGAATATGATATCACATGATTACTTAGTTACACACTTACAAATGTACCAGCATATCTATACTGTATATGGCCATTCTTTTTGTCACATTACGCCTATAGACGACACTCGTTATCTGTGCAGTATCTCTTTGTGTTTTTATGTTTGTTCAGCCCTTTAAACGACCTTTGTGCTTTGTTGACATTGAACACCTGACACAATATTGTAACTTATTTAAGTCAATTCACACTTGCTTGAGTTCGGAAATCACTGCGAACCAGTAGCAGTTTTGGTTTAACGTTATTGCATCCACCTACTGTTAAACTTTTGAACTAAATATTTCATGGTGGGGTTTACTCAAAGATTTGGTGTGTTCAAGCACGCCACTGTCTTGAGTCATCCCCTGTATACCTAGCAATGCACTCAAATGTTTAGCCACGGCTTAACGTGCTCGTAGGGCGCTCAGAATAAATACCTGCTTATTCATATACACCCACAAGCACAGGAAAGGTAGTGAACCTTCTAATAGTGATAGTAGTCTTCCTCGGGCGAGGACTGAAAAAGACATATCCGGAGTCGTAGTGGTTCCGAGCAATCTGAACAATGTAGTTCTCTCATCATCTTACCATTATGATACAGGCTTTTCAAAACAGGTTGCTTTGCCTGTACTCGATATGTACTTATTGCTCGATAGGTCAATGCGGTAAAAGTCTATATTTCAACAATGGAATGGACTTTTTATAGCTCTGATGTCATACATCAGTGATATGTATAATACATATCTATCTACAGATTAAGTAACGATGACGTCAGACGCAATACGCATAAATAGAATAACGGCATACGCAACATAATAGAATATACAGAAAAGAAACATGTTCAACACTGTTCAGTACAATGCTAGTATTCTAATCGGTACGGAACGAGTTAGGTGCAGATCCACCTGAAACTAGCTCACACTGCATACAGCGGAAACAACATTGCAAATTGTTATTATCAACCGCAACCGTCTTCTCTAACCGACGTGCTTGGCTTAGTTGAATAATTCATCTACTTACCTATCCACCTACCTTCGCTACATGTAAAGCGAGGCTAGTTCTTCGCAGAATGCTGCATTGTCTGCTACTTGTCTAGACACTCGGCGCTTTTCCCCCATGTATTTAGCTCACCTGTTTCGCTGAGGATTTTTTTACGTCTACTTAGCTACCATCTCCAGTCCTTGTCTGACTGGTATAGGCAGTAATGCTGGTATGCGGAATGGTATATATCGCAATTAAAGTGGCATAGGTTCCAAAAATGATGCGCCTAGAAGTGGTCTGCCTGGTCGCTATCTGAGCATGTATGACATTCCCAAATCCATGAAAAGGTGAAACTTACAAAACTCACTTGGGCAGTGCAATATCTGACCAGCAGGTTTACCGTGCTGACCATGCTGGGATGGGATATTTGCTTTATTGTACCGAATAACCACCACCCCCACCCCACTGCTCACCCCCGGGCACCCACAATCCCTGACAAGTTGATACCTACAATATTCACTTGGGCAGTCGATAGGCACACACACACACACACACACACACACACAAACGCGAGTGCATTGGTCATGTCAAATCACCAGTGAAGATGGTTACTGCTTAAGTTACACGTCAATAGGTACCAGATTATTTACCAGTGTAGCACAAAAGAGCTTACACCATCTCAATACCACAGAAAGCATTGACAAGGGATCCGATGTGCTTAGGCCTAAGACAAAGTCTCACTCCTTTGTATGAAGCAGGCATCGATCTGGCGCTGAATAAGTCAAGATGCATATCACATGACCCATGAGGCAGGAAAAGAGCAGACGAACAGCAATGTAGCCTTCCTCCCGGGTCAGATTCAGAAACGACATCCCTAAAGGATAGATGGCACTGATATTCTAAACTGGTCTATGTTGAATCTGCCTATACAACTCCCCCCCCCCCCCACATGGGGCAAAGGTGTGAATTTAATAATCGAAAGCGATATATCTGATTAGACAACTCCCTCCTGTCGCAAACGTATGAATTAGATATTATAATGATTGTATGCCAAGTTGCAAACAACCAACTCATATGACAAAAAGGATGAAATGCATGAAAAGAAAGCAGGCCATGCCCTTAAAGCGTATGCAGACGTGAGCATTGCCTTTTACATATAAGGGTATACACGGTGGAGGCTAGGTGCAAGGCTAGCTTCAATGCAATGCATCCAGAAGAGAATTACTGGGTGTACTTTCTAAAAACAACATGCACATCCGTCTTAAAATATTTGTTTACTACTAATTGTTCAAACCTTTGGCACCGCTGAGAGGAGATAAACTGCATGGATACATCGTGTTCTAGAAGTTCATAAAGAGTGCAGGAACGTTTTCCTTTTGCCATTAGTCGGGGGATGATTTGTGAATGCAAGTTGCTATTTTCTCCTTCCCCAGGGCCAGAGATCCACTCATTACTCCTAGCCGCCAGTTGTTCACGTCACTACTTGGCCACCATCTCCCCAGGCCACAGCTTCTCCTCCACTCACTTCCGGGTGGCTAAACACTAAGGGGCGTGTTGGTATCACTATTGTTATTGTTATTGTTGTTGTTGAAGAGAATACAATTGACTTTTGCCACCTACATATGTAGTACAAGTGCATTGTGTAGGACGTTAATTGTTAAGTCTTAAGTACACACACTTGCTATATATATGCATAAATATATATATATATATATATATATATATATATATATATATATATATATATATATATACATATATATATATATATATATATATATATATATATATATATATATATATATATATATATATATATATATATATATATATATATATATATATATATATATATATATATATATATATATATATATATATATATATATTCATACATACATACATGAAGTAGCCATGGTTAGATCTCGGATTTTGTTTCGCTTTCCATTTGGCATTAGGGAGGGGTAACTGAATGTTGAGGCTTATTTTATGCGATCGTTGTTGTTGTTGTTGTTGAAGAGAATACAATTGACTTTTGCCACCTGCATATGTAGTACAAGTGCATTATGTAGGACGTTAATTGTTAAGTCTTGAGTACACACACTTGC
This sequence comes from Maea johnstoni, assembly GCA_963942565.1. NCBI lineage: Eukaryota > Metazoa > Annelida > Polychaeta > Spionida > Magelonidae > Maea > Maea johnstoni. Next base: position 53,468,383 of record OZ012684.1, on the reverse strand, counting down.
TATATATATGCATATATATATATATATATATATATATATATATATATATATATATATATATATATATATATATATATATATATATATATATGTATATATATATATATATATATATATATATATATATATATATATATATATATATATATATATATGTATATTCATACATACATACATGAAGTAGCCATGGTTAGATCTCGGATTTTGTTTCGCTTTCCAATTGGCATTAGGGAGGGGTAACTGAATGTTGAGGCTTATTTTATGCGATCGTAATGGACCGTTTGTATAAAATGTAAATTACCATATGAAATCTTGGATCATATTTACTTTTTTATCGTCATCACCTTATTGCCAAGATCATTTGTGCTCGTCATCGCCAGACACCATTGTCTACAGCGAGTGCTTAACTGAAACATTTGGTTGATTTATGACGAATATGTGACAAATGGACATATTGCCGAGAGGACCCACTAATGATTTCCTCATGTTGAACAGCCTGATCTTTGAATACGCTAAATGTGATCTTAATGTGCCCTGCTAGGTATGTTAGAAGCTACTCCTTTGATGAGCTAATCACTTACGTACTGCTTGATACATAACCTCAGTAACGAGATAGGTCACTGGAAGGAAATGCTTATGGGACGGGTGTGTACAATGGGACTAAAAGTTACAGTCAGAAAAGGTAAAATTAAGAAAATATATTTGACTATTATTTTTGGAATTTCGATTTTTCTTTATCGTGTTTTATCCCATATAAGAGCTACACCGAGATAACACATCTGTTGAAATTGGAGGAAACAAGCACCCAGGAAAAATCACGACTTAAACCCAAGACATTGCCAACTTCTTCACGTGCCCCTAAACAGATTCGAAGCCGGTTAGTTATGTAAATCATTAAACTAGGTTGACAGCCTCTGAAATAACAGGGAGTTTTGAGGGCGAACTTGCGTGAACTTGCCACTTAAGCCATGGCCAAATGTCCAACTATGCAATGCTAAGCCTGGTCAAGATGGTATGGCTAATGTGTCCAGAATGACATGTGTCATCTGGATGAAGTATGTTGATTATACTGGAAGTATGTATGTCCTACGGTCAAACCAGGTAAACGCTAATCACCAATGTGTAGGAAAAGTGCACAGCGCACATATTTGATATGGGACCTCATACCCAAACTCCTGCTCCCACGCAAGAATGTTCTAGACGTTTGACAAAGGCAATATGATAAGATTTGAAGAACGCACACTCATTCATTTGAATGGCATGTCAATGAAGTACCTTAAATGATGCATTTATGAGGCGATCTTCACATTTCTCACTGCCTCAACTTGTTTTCAATTTACAATTAGATAGCGGTACTCGTACTATTAATCGTAGAATATATTACACTTTCCTGGGCACAGCCTTAACACACATACTATGTATGTATGTATGTATTTATATGTATATTTATATAAATACTGTATATGATATATATATATATATATATATATATATATATATATATATATATATGTATATATATTTATATATATATATATATATATATATATATATATATATATAAATATATATATATATATATATATATATATATATATATATATATATATATATATATATATATATATATATATATATATATATATATATATATATATATATATATATGTGTGTGTGTGTGTGTGTGTGTGTGTGTGTGTATGCAATTCATTTAATAGGCAGTCTATACTGGCCGCCTATGTTTTGTCAAGCCTGATGTTCAACGTGCGCTCTTACCTGGCCTATGTAACGCCTCATGCCTGGGATAATTGAGGGAGCAATCTTTCACCACTTTAATTACCTGCACGTAACTCGACATCTCACCTCTAAGGTTCAACAGGCTTTAAGAAAACCAACAGTTTAAGGGAAGGTCAAACTATAAATTAGATAGATTGTAGTTTACCGCAGTAGGTATACCGGTTATCACTTAACAGGTGATAGAATAGGACTTTTTCATGACAGCAGATTCTGCCAGTACAGAATGTCGGGGGGTATAACACATTGAGCCCCGATCCTTTTTTAGTTTCAAAAATGTTTTATTTTGCTTATTGCAATATCAATTAATTTAATACAAAAAGAATATTTGTTTGATTATCAGATATACATAATGTATGACTACAAAAAAATTGACAGGTCATATGCAATGTCATGTATTTGCAAAGTAATTGGTAGCAAAGAAGCTATCTAACAGGTAAATATATTCATGAAACACAAGCATATTACCTCTAGTAGATATACAGACAAAACATGTACACGGAAATGCTATCATCTCTATCTTCCTAGTTCACCAAATACAGAGTGCCACTTACCAAGTTCTCTATGTGATCTGAAATTAATTTAACTCAATATTTTCAGTTGTAATATATATTTTTACAGATTCTTTTCACAAGCGCTCTCACTACTTACCGTGTTTCACCTCTACGCAAGGTCCGGGGACGAATCACTATGGGGACATGTCATAAATAATGTGTCAGAAATTGAGTTAGTGAGTGGTCTTTCTGAGCACTTGGGGTTTGTTCATTGTTGACCTCGGGCTAGTCACAATTTAGCTCGAAATAAAGGAAATATTAATCAATATTTCATTATATTCCATTCCTTTCAAAATTCTCAAAGCATGTGAGAACTTTATCAGTGATTTGAGGCTAGTCTGTGGTTCCCCTGCTGCTTTTGTTTTCTACACCATTAACAACTGGCTTGTGGTTATACAACCTCAAAGGGTAGAAAATATGACATAAGATTAAAGTCCAATTTTATTCAAATTTCGGTCCGTTACTTAAGCTGTTATTTTCGTAATAACATGTTCTCACAGTTTATGCCGTACCGCGGCCACCCCTGGCCTGTTTACTGCTGTTCCTATGCACTTCAAAGGCATTTTAGTCGCTGTATGGCTGTTGTACACTGTAATCACAGGCAGTCGACTTTACGGCTATATTTTGTAACGCTCAATTTGCAATAAAGCATTCGGGTACTTTTTTGCGATCTAATTGCTATATGTTCCAGTTTGCAAGCAATTTTCTGCCAAGGCCATGTCACCCTTTATCAGATAGAGGGTTGCCCATGCTTTCAAAACAAACTTGCCCCACCCGAAATACATGTAGACCCAATCTTAGTTGACAGAGACGACATTACAACTGTAAGAAATAAAATCACTATCTAGTCCAAACCAACTTTGCCATGTGTTTCCTGAAAGGCATCCCCCACGACCAAGCAGTCAAGCGCACTGCTCTATGACAGTTTCTCGCGCCTTATCTCGCACAGGGCATTGGCTTAGATTACCACACGAGTGCTTGTCGACATATAATAAGTAGCTAGTTTTTCGGCTAGTCCGTTTTCCTTAGACTTAGCAATTATGGCTTCAAATGACAGAATAATGAGGATTACATCATTTTCTTGTTTCCTGTCGTCTCCTTAAACCTTCTCTTCTTGGGTAGAATAAGCTAAGCTAAGATAAGATGTTGAAACTTAATACAGTCATATCTATTTGGAATTGATACACTCATGACAAGCTAGAATAATGGACTGTCAACGAGAGGCTTCTTACGTTTTAACTGAACTGCAACAACCATTATTATTTTTAAACCGCTATTCAAATAATTTGCAATACACGATGACCCCGACCATGCCCTTCCGAGATGAGTTACTGATGCAGGTAATTGGTCAATTAACCCCTAACACATCCATTAGCCCTGCCAACAACATACCAATGCAGGTCTCGCTAAGTGACTTTTTGGGCAGCGACAGATGTGGTTATGCAATAGAATGCTTGGGCTGAACATTGGATACATTTTCCTAGGTATATCTATAGAAGAAAAAAGATAAGTCAATACGTCAACACATTCCTATAACTCGCTGTTGTACCTAGGATGGTTTTTGCACAGATAATATTAGAGAAAAGCTCGAATGTAACATTTTTAGAATCATCTCTATCGCGTTGCCATATAGTATATGTAAATTACTAGTATCATGTCACGTCTACGGCTGCATTGACATGCATTGACAAATCACTGACGAGTTGAAGGAGTGTCTTATTTGATTGGTCAATTTATTGGTCATTTTTCAAAATGGGCAATGTTCTCTCATCCATAGTCATATCATGTACTCTCTCTCTCTCTCTCTCTCTCTCTCTCTCTCTCTCTCATACACACGCTTCCTCTCTCAAATAAGAGAATCTACTACAGGAATACGCAGCTATTACATGAAAAATGAATAGTGACATTCCAGATGTCAGTTAACGTCTAGAAAATTTACAGGGCTATTTTGACTTGCCCCGCTCTTTCCAAGAAGAGACGATCATATCACTCAACATTGTCTGTTCCTTCTGTTTTCAATGTCTTAACTAAGGAGATCTACTACCGCGTGTATAATGTATCGCACTTTAACTACCAGCAACTGTTAGCTATTGCACTCTGCACTTTTGTTACATTTTTTGCAGCTGGTAGCCATATGTTGGTCGAGAATTGCCTCACTACGAAACTAGGTCTATTGCTCAGTCTGAAAGAGTATATATGATCTCCCCACTTGTCGTTAGATGCCTGGCCCCCACAGCAGAGCAGCAGGTGGCAGGAATGGAGACACCTTTATTATCTGACTTCCAGTACACAGTCTTAATATATAGCGCCAGACGTCGCCTCACATTACGCCACTCTTTAAATCATACGTGACAAATGCCTTTGTATATAGACCCCGGAGACGTAAACCATGTTAATCCTTCCATGAGAGCGTTCAGTATGTATGTTCACTACACGCTACAAAACCAGCCGCCAAAAGCCAGAAAAGCGAGTTGGCTTTGTCGCCATACAAATGTGCGGTGTTGCGGATGGCTGTTAACGATACCTTTGCAACTGGTCGACCCCTTGGGTCCATTCGAATGTAAAAAGGGAAATTCCTCGTGGTTCCGGGTTTCTTCCTCGAATTGGACTAATCTTTAGAAAGCGATGTAAATCCTAGTAAGCACAGGAACACGCCCAGTCAAGTTTCAGAGAATATATCGCTATTGATAGATACGACTGGTACGCCTGCCTTGAGATGCCTGTGTCTAACTGAGAAACAACCCCCTCTTGCGACAATATAATGAACTAAATGTCCAAAAAGGAGGTAAAAGGTTTGGGCAGTGGTCCATATTCATAAGGATATACACTAGTAAGGGCTATAAGATAACCTACATAGTTTACATCTCACGTAGGCGTGCACTTCATGTACTAAATATTTCATATAGGAACTTGGCTGTGCTAGGTAGGTTATATGGTTGCATTGTATTGCCCACTAACTCACTTCTCTAACCACTTGAAGTATACAGATAGCCCAGGTTGGTTTAAGACTATGTATAATTGATCGTTTAGTTTTTATCGCAGCAAGGGAGAAATACGTCGTGGATATTCCCACGTTTTCAGTTTTGCTGTTTAAAAACACGGCGATGACATACTGAAAGTGCATTTTTTTCTTCAAATAAAAACGTGTGATAATCACAAAAGCGAGAGAAAGTTGGTATACATGGCCGATGGCTGATTACATCTAAAGCAATGCATGAAAGAATGGCAAGTTAACATCTCTATCTATAACCGGCTGGCAAACATGATATAAATGCAATAGATTACTGTAACGAATAGCGTATATAATAATACGTCAATCATAACGTCCAGTGCGCATGTACACACGTCTTCAGAGGGTCACCATAAATAGGGGAAAGGGGTAAACTAGGTGGTTGTTTGATGGTCACGACCAAATGCACTATTTCATGTGGTGATCCAACAGATTATGACCTTGCACTATGTATGTGTATCGTCGTTTGTCTCTGTCACTGTCAGATATGTGGCCGCGGGGAACAGACGCCCTGAGGCCATCACGTATCATGCTAGTTAGCGCCCTACCCTCCTCGCAGAGAGAATGGCGGGGGGTAATTAGTGCACTGCTCCGATAACGTCCAGTCACGACGCGAAACGTGTAGACTTGTGAATTCCCAAACATTCCCAAACATCCATTTATATTGCTTTTACTACCTGTGCCAATGGTCGGGGGCTCCAACCCTACTTGAGGCATATGAGAAGGTTGCCACTTGCCAGTGACATTGGGTTACTCGGTGGTTTCCCCTGGGGGTGTTCCCTGACAACCTACAGCTGCCCAGTCTAGCCTTAATATGACAAGTGAATCACTATAAAAAAATGCCCCTATCAATAAAGTGAAGATACAAATCGAATGTAGTACGAATCAGGCCACCGTAAATGACCTAGGAGACTACCTGCCGTTTTAATCCTGCAGATTCCTTTATTATAATGTTTATGCAGTATATGCTATATTGGATGGTGCATGGCAGGGGTGTTTGCTCAAAGTTGGCTGCTTCGAACACCTGGAAATACCAATATCCAAAATCGATTAGTTAAGTCTGTCTAGACCCTAGACATTTCGGTGCATTAAGCACTAGCACTGCACACAATGGGTAGTTCGACGCCAAATCAACCTCAAGAGTCGACGAGATTCCTACTTTTTGATTGACAAAAGGCACACACCGAACAATGAATCGAGGACTGATATCTATGGGACAATGGCTTTTCTGCAGTAAGTTCCAGATCTGTATTTGACATAGTTGATATAGCACAACGTGGTATCGATGGTAGATTTCAAAATCAAATGCTTTTAAAAAAAGCTTCCATACCGTCTATCTATAGCTATGATAACCAGTGTTATACATATTCAACACTCCCTCCATGGTATGAGACAGAGAGAGGTCGGTGCGCAATCTGTTAATTGTAGACCACTCGGCTCTGTGGGCAGCCCGCCATGGTATGAGACAGTGAGAGGTCGGTGCGGAATCTGTTAATTGTAGACCACTCAGCTCTCGGGGCAGCCCGTCATGGTATGAGACAGTGAGGGGTCAGTGCGCAATCTGTTAATTGTAGACCACTCAGCTCTCGGGGCAGCCCGTCATGGTATGAGACAGTGAGAGGTCGGTGCGGAATCTGTTAATTGTAGACCACTCAGCTCTCGGTGCAGCCCGTCATGGTATGAGACAGTGAGAGATTGTTGCGCAATCTATTTATTGTAGACCACTCAGCTCTTGGGGCAGCCCGCCATGGTATGAGACAGTGAGAGATCGGTGCGCAATCTGCTAATTGTAGACCACTCAGCTCTCTGGGCAGCCCGCCATGGTATGAGACAGTGAGAGGTCGGTGCGCAATCTGCTAATTGTAGACCACTCAGCTCTCGGGGCAGCCCGTCATGGTATGAGACAGTGAGAGGTCGGTGCCCAATCTGTTAATTGTAGACCACTCAGCTCTCGGGGCAGCCCGCCATGGTATGAGACAGTGAGGGGTCGGTGCGCAATCTGTTAATTGTAGACCACTCAGCTCTCTGGGCAGCCCGCCATGGTATGAGACAGTGAGAGGTCGGTGCGCAATCTGTTAATTGTAGACCACTCAGCTCTCGGGGCAGTCCGTCATGGTACGAGACAGAGAGAGGTCGGTGCGCAATCTGTTAATTGTAGACCACTCAGCTGTCGGGGCAGCCCGTCGTGGTACAAACTCATGCCCAAAGAGGCATATCATCCAACGATGGGGCTGACTGCATACGCAAATCTGTGATATTCACATACGAACATGTACAATGCACTACGTCGATTTAGCTAGATGGGAGCAAATTATGGGAATTCATCGTATCGGCAGTAATGGAAGAAACCGTAATTATCCCACACTCGTAAATAATAAGTGGATATGAAAGGGTCTAGACTACAGTCATGTTTCCGACATCCTCTCTAATCGCCGTTAAAAAGCCTTAACATATAGTTATCCGTGAATCTAGTGTAATAGATAATGTTGCTCTACATAAAGTGTATGTGATTGAACGGAACCACGCCAAACCCTATATTGTCAGGCTGTTTTAAACGCAACTGTAACAATAAATCACCAACGCTTACATCTATGAATAATATGAACATGTTTTGACCCATATTGAGTACGCTGTTTCCAAATATCTATATTGGCAAATATGGAAATGCTTCGTTGATGCATATATATATATATATATATATATATATATATATATATATATATATATATATATATATATATATATATATATATATATATATATATATATATATATATTTTTATATATATATATATATATATATATATATATATATATATATATATATATATATATATATATATATATATATATATGTGTGTATATATATATATATGTCTATATATATATGTCTATATATATATATATATGTATATATACATATATATATATGTATATATATATATATATATATATATATATATATATATATATATATATATATATATATATATATATATATACATGTATATATATATGTATATATATATAAATATATATGTATATATATATATATATATATATATATATTTATATATATGTATATACATATTTATATATATATATATATATATATATATATATATATATATATATATATATATATATATATATTCATATATATATATATATATATATATATATATATATATATATATATATATATATATATATATATATATATATATATATATATATATATATATTTATATATATATATATATATATATAATGTCTAATAGTCGTTTTATATATATTGAAATATATTGAAATTACATCAAAGCTAGTGTCCATCCAAGTGAGGGAGCAAGATATGCAATGCTATTTTTATTCCACAAATACACATATAATTCCTAATGGTGCATCAGCAATCACGTGTTGCTTTTGGTGGGATGGCAAGCAGGATAAAGATGTGGATCGAAAGCAGAGCATATAAAAGCACTGCAGCACGCAATATCAAGGGGCTTCCTTACATCAAAGCGCCAGGCAACCTACTTATTTGTACAAGGCCTGTACGCCGAGTATTGATCCGGCGTCTGCGGCTGCGGCTAGGAGGCTGACTATCTCCTCCTCGCCGCCGCCGCCACTGCTGCTCTATGAGCCAAATACTAGTAGCCAGGAATGCGCCGGGTGCGAACTCTGGCTGGAATGTCGTAGGATGAGACAGGAGCCATACTCGCCCAGAGGAAGGAAGGAAGGGATGAGCTGGACAATGGCCTGCTTTATTTATGGCTTACTTTATGATGCCCTGAGTCGTCATTCGGCTTTTAACTCATTCACAACAAACTTGTCTCTTGCACTGAGGGAAATGTCTTGTTAACAATGGTTCCCTTTTTAGATATGACTCCCAGTTGTTTTTGCTGATTTTTTAAATTCCTCTTCATATTGTTATTCACATATAACTCCCCTTGAAATGTTATATTTAAATATTCCCTGTGCAAAATTGTTGTCATATTATAAATAAATGATTCCTGCCCACACCTGCACTACAAATGCAATGATTATGTTTTTTTTCAAGCTGATGTGAAACTACACATACATCTTATGACTGATCACATCTGATCACCAATGGCATGACCAATCATTATTAAATGCCGTACCACCTTAATATATGTATTTGGTAAAAGTGAGTTTTTTAATTCAAAAGGATATAATTTAAAGGATATAGCATAACCTAAATCTGGAGATCTGTTATCAAAATTATCCCTTGAACTACACTCATCTATGATCGTTTTGTCATCAAATGCCACGAGTTAATAAAAAGAGGCCTGTATTTGAGCAACGATTATCACATTGCTAACTAACATAAGGGATTCGTACACTGCTCTCTAACCGAATATTAAGTATAAAGTTCAATTGGGGATATCGTGGTGTGTCCTAGTTCTCGTGGCCACAGTAATAATGGAGGCGCCTATGGAACGCCCAGTGTGCCAAAACCACATGTTTCTGAAACATGTGATATGTTTCTGAAACATGTGAGATGTTTAGGAAACATCACGATATTTCACAAACATCTTACATGTTTACAAGATATCTCGCAATTTTTTGAAGTGATATCACCTAATTGAGAGATGTTTCTCAAACATCTCCCTTATTTAATGGATATCTCTCAAATATAGTTTTGGCACAATGGCGTCAGGTCCGCCTGGCGTGTCAAAACCACATATTTCTCAAACATCTGATATGTTTACGAAACATCTCTGACTTCGAGAGATATCACCTTATTAATTTTGTTGATATCGCGATATCACATAATTCAGAGATATTTCCTAAACATCTCTGAATTATGTGATATCATGATATCACCTAAATGTGAGTGATATCACTTAAATACAAGATGTTTCTTAAACATGTACATGTTTAAGAAACATCTTGCATTTAAGTGATATCTCTTTTAGTGCCTGATGTATCCAAAAGGGTACTGTCCGAGATATCACGTAAATGAGTGATGTTTCAGAAACATGTACATGTTTAAGAAACATCTCACAATTAGGTGATATCACTCAAGTGATACTGTGATATCACTAAAACATGTACATGTTTAGGAAACATCTCTCAATTAAGTGATATCACGAGTGATATCACTTAAATGAGAGATGTTTCTTAAATATCTCTGACTTTATTGATGATTTCTGTCAGACATATCTAGCCGAGTAATCCGCGATGTTTCTGAAACATCTCTCATGTTTAGGAGATATCTCTGCATTTAGGTGATATCTCATAAATATGGCGAATGATGTTTAGGAAACATGTACATGTTTCCTAAACATCTCACATGTTTCAGAAACATGTGGTTTTGGCACACTGGGCGTTCCATAGGCGCCCAGACACCACTAGAAGGACCCTGCATGTGCAGACTAATGTTTGAAACTCACATGACCTCATCTGCCATATTCTGTAGTGAGCAAGTCCATGCGGGCAGGTCGTCTTGCCTTTCAAAACAGCGACAAGAGTCTACGTTTATTTATGAAAACTTGCTTGACTGGCTCAGAAAATTTGTAATAATACGTTAAAAACTTTTGACAAAGATTGATGCAATTATGAAAAAGCGTCGACCATCTGTAAAGATGGCTGCCAACTTTTGAACTTGTTGGCTGGCTGAGATGAAATAAAGGAGTAACTTAAGATCCTTAGACAAAGATTGATGCCATTTACATAAAAGCTACTACCAAAATATGACAAGTGAATTTAAACCCCGTAGAGCTATGTTGCAAAAAACTGCAATAAATCCTTTAAAACGTAGAAAAAGATAAATGCACATACATGTATAAACACATGCTACCCACATACAAAGGTGGCAGGTGACGTTAGACGCCATTTACATTTCATTTCTAGTTAGATCACTATTTACCAGGGCCTTGCATGGGTAAGGTGATTACGTGTGGTGAATACATCCGAAGTGATCACTACTGTTAATGTATTGATTATAATCCAAATTCTCATTTTAAGACGTAAATCAAAGGCTCCACACAACCTGACCATGGCATTATGAACATTGCAGTACAGACATTTGAACATTTGAGATGTTATGCGCAGCCATTCTCCACTTCACTTGAGACCAGTACCTGTCTACTGGTCTCTAACCAATTTCCTTCTAGACTGCACACATGGTTTGACATCTTTGAACATGACTTCTTCAAAAGAGTAACACGTGAAAATATTAAGGAGGGAACGTTTCAAACAACATAATAAACTATTTTTTGTAAGCACGATAGTGTTAGACGAATTGTACAGTTCATATGTAAATGAGTTAACTGGCATATCTGTGACAAGTACTGACGCTTAGCTGTAGGACAGCTTTGTTAGATTGCACCTTCAGGAACATGCGATACCGTGAGAGTTCGTACGTCATAAGTTAGCTCTCTTTTCTGGAACATCTATATATTAAAGTCTCATCTGTTAACGATCGTTCAATTACATGGAACCTGGCTATTGGGAAATTGGGGAATTATGGTGTTTCATACACTAATACAGCAGTATTCATCATCAGTAAATAACAAATGTCTAATCTAATTGGAAGAGGAATGTACTCAGAGAAATAAAACTTTTCGAGCACAAGTTGTTTATTCAATGCCTACATACCATAGCACTTACTTACTACTCTGTAGTAAGTATGAATAAAGTAGCACTCATTCATCTAATGTCATCCGTATAAATTATATATGATGCTTAATGATAGATGCGTTGTGTTTTGGACCACGTGACATTTGTCGTCCAATGAGCTATCTAGAAAATCTGTTAAAATTTGAGCATAGTCCAGCTTTCCAGGTGTGTGATATTGCCGTTTGTCCCCGGGATGGAGAAGTGAGTGTTTGATGTGCCTATGAGGAGTGACAGCGATGGCCCCGTGCCTGCAGTGCAGCATGCCATCAGGTCCTCAGTGTGAATGGAGGGGGATAAATATATCAAGAGGTTAAGGACAGGACCTCCTGTTCCCATCCATCCGTCTAGCTAGAGATCATGGAATGCACCATACAATTGAATCTAATGACTCTAGGACGGGTAAAAATAGTGTCCCGGTCCTTATTTTCAGCCCAAACAGACCACAAATCATGCAAAACGAGAAATGCCATTATACTTCTCTCAAGTAACCTAAATTGCTGCAGCCACTTGACTTGAAGCCTCCCTTGAGATTGGTCGACTTCTCTATAACAGGCTAGATTTTGCTGCGTTTTGCCGGTATTCGATTGGTTAGGCATCCCAGATGGTCATACAAAAGACTAATTTTCATATCCCCAGTAGTACATGTATAACATCTAAGAAAAGTAGCAAAAACGGCATGTATTCTGTTAAGCGCATAGAGCACTCCACCAATGTCTGTCTTACAGCAAGTGTGCCAGGCAGATAGGAGCAAATACCTAAGTGAATATCTTAAAAAATACTAGTAATCTAGGTTGTCTAAGTAGCTTCGCATGAACTGTAGCATGTCAATATTGATTTAATGTATTACGAAATATGTTATCGATTATATGTCCTTAGATGATTCAGAAGATCTTTTTATGCTGCCATAACTGAACTAATTATTTGTTACGCTTACAAGCCCATGTACTGCATACAGGATAACTGAGCAATTCTAGTGTAAACTAATGTGTGAGCAAACACGAGCCTAATTATATAGTAATTTTTGGGAACTACAGACTCGTTAGTAAGTTTTCCATAGACTGGCATGATACACACATTATTTTTTGGAGTAATCATGAGGTAGGTTTGTGAAGAATGTAGGTGGTGTCTGGCCGGCTCTGAACCACTAAAGCACCTTAATACTAGAACCCACCCACATTATAACTTATGACGTCATCAGTTGATCACTGAACACGAGATGCATACATATCAAGTTATACAGTGAGGTTTTTCACCAAATTATCACCCATACTATTTAGAGAGGACTCAAAAATGAATTAGACAATGCTCTCTATAGAGTAAGCATTACGTTAATTCGTGGTTTGATGTAGATGTTTTCACATCCCCTGTTACTTGTTGAGCCACAGTGACGATAGAAAGCCTGGATGTGACATATTTGACAACCGGAACCCAGTGACGTGTGGTTCAAAAGACCAGTGTTCTCATTATTAAATAACATCATTCGGCATTCGTCAGCCGCTGGGGAATGTGATAACCGGCGCCAGGTACCACTGACGGACCTGTGTGCCCGTGTGGAAATGGCGGGAAACTTATCTACTAGTATAACAAGTTTCTAAGTAAATTTTGGACAGAAATCTTAATTCGTCTCTAAGGATTTCAAGATGCCACATTCACGCCAAAGAAATGGCTGGGGTAAGGGCAAAGTTTCTCAATAATTCTGTTAGACAGAATTGTTTTTCTCTGTATTATAGTTATGATCATATTCAATATATCGTTTTTATTTCAGACAGCTCTGATCCATATTATTTGCTCCAGATATTGAAATAAGTTGTCCGGGAAGTCTCCAGTGTTTACCTACACTACTATCCATTATATATCCCCAGCTAATTGCAGGGGATTGTTGGCACTGCAGTTGGACCCAGTTACGACTTTTCAGATTTTCTGTGGAGTTTATAATTCTTTGAACTTTTATGACGTCTGTAACAGGCTTTTAGTAGAAAATGTTATGTATATCATGAAGAACTGTTTTCTAAATATATTTTTGTCTTTTTTCAGAGGAGGATTTCGAGGAAGACGATTTTAGTACGGGTATCATCCTACCGCCGCTCATCATCCAACTCAAAAAGATCTTGGATCAGTATCCAGATGACGGACAGATACTCAAGGTAAGACCATAATCTCTTACAAATATCTTATAGATGGCGGAGAAAAACAACTGCCTTTGCAGAGTCCAAGTCACTGATAACATTCCAACATGCCTCGGGCCGTATTCGAACAATGACCCTAATCTCAACATAAAATAAAAATCCCAAACTTATATCAATGTTTGTTCAGGGTATTGGCTGTTGGGATACTATCGGCTAATGGGCTAAACATTAATATTTGTTTAGTGTGATTGCGATTTGGCGGAATGTGTCAAGAGATAATCGCCAACTTTTTGCTATTTTCACTTTTGGTAAATTTGTTACGCACCATGTGTAAATAACATTTTTTTCATTACTACTTTGACCAATGTTAACTTCGTGTGCTGACGGTATGCCACAATTAACGTGCTAAATGGTTCGTGTGTACCTCTCATCCGCCGTGTCGCCGACCCAAAAACTGTTTTACGCAGCGCTCTTTTTAACGGTTTGCTCTATAGAAATAAGACGGTTGTGAATGTATGAGTTTATCTAGAACCTTCTGACGTCTGTGGGGCTCGCCCTTGACCTCGCGAGAGAAGCTTAGCAACGCACGAGCCATGGCGGGGGGTCCTGGAAACGAACCTTGTTTTCACACCTGCTTCATTCTGATTAAAACCTCTTTCCTAAGGCCTCCCAAACTCATGCCGAACTATGGATAGTTTTGGGACTGTTTGGGATACGGACTCAGATGACTATGAATTCGCAATTCATCAGTGATTTAAACAACATATCGTTGTTTATATTGAGCACTAAGTGCCCCCGCTTCTTCGTGAAGACCCTTTTACCTGGGTTTCGGGTCACGGTGCTCAGAGATCTACAGCAGTAACCCAGTACTTAACCCACTTGCATCTAGACTGAACACATGGTCTGATAACTATAGAAATAACTCATCAAATAGAGTACTGTTTCAAATGCACTTGGAGAGGAATTAGTGAACACAACAGAAACAACTTTTAGACAAATATTTTTCAAAATATTGCTTCGTCATAGAGACATTTGCATGTGTATCAGTCCATGGGAATACTCCATATGTTAATGGATTAAGAAGGGGCACACCCATCCTCCAGACAAACCACTTTTCCTAAATGTATCCAAAAGCTTGGATTTCAAATCAAGCCAAAGGAATCTACTTAAACGTTAAAGAAGGTGAATGGAAACGAGTACAAAAAACTTACTTGGGAATACAGAGGCCTTTGACGCCAAACAATTAGCTGTGTGTTTATCGCGGTTTTATTGCGTGTCATCTATACGAGTGTCATATAAACATGGGTGTTAGGCTATGAAGGGTCTCCTTGCTTGACTCTTGTCATGGAACTTATGGTGACACGCGAACACAAGTTACGGTCATAGAATTTGTCCTTTAGGCCACTCCAATTTAATAACTTGTCTTACGAGCTTTTTTTGGAAAAAAAAATCCTGTCAGACTCCAAAAAAAAAAAGAAAATAAAAGTCACCTTTGGTGTCTTACGGACGAAAGTTGTTTTGAAATTTTCTGTCAGACTCCAAAAAAGAATAATAAAAAAAGTGCAAGTTTTAAGAATATTCTTTGTAAGGGTGATTCAATCAACTACAGGAAGCTATCATTGCTGTAGTAGAGCCTCAGACTTGAGGAGGTATACCTCCCACCCTTCAGGTAACAGGAATTAATAGATTGATTGATTTTATTTAGTTGAGAATAGGCTGGTAGAAACATATTGCTACCAGTCCTAGTCGGCAGACTCTAAAAAAAATTTAAAAAGTCACATTTTTCAACTTTTTTTAAATTCAAAAATGGCTCATTTCCTACCTCCTGAGCTCGTAAGACAAGTAAATAAATTGGAGTGGCCTTAAGTCGAATATATGGTTGAAGACCTCTGAAACATCAAATAGCTATTTTCGAATTAGTAACCCTTGTCAAATAAATTAAATTAATGTATTCAGATCGTGTTTCGGTATTTGCACTGGCTGCTCGCTGTGTTTCAATGCCGGGCCAAATGTATGGGTTCAAGCCTTGTTTGAGGCATGTAAAGCGTTGCAAGTGACTTGAGGTAGTCGGTGGTTTTGGCCGGATACTTGGTTTTTTTTCATGCATTAACAGTTTGCTTATCACCAGTGATCACAGACTTGGCTTGAGAAGTGACAATAAATCAAAATCATTATTCTCACTAAATCATCCACTATTGAACGTTGGTTCGTTAAAACCGCCTTTTATACTGATAAGCCTGGTATGGCAACTTTAACGTTGCCGGAAACAGATAGCACACAACATAACCATTAAAAAAACTATTCTTTATGAATGGCTCTGAGCAACGATTTAAATAACCACAAGGATTGGCCTTTCATTATGTCCATCTTTCACAAAGCAACGAGAATGTTGAATGTCTCTTAATTTCGAGCCCACATCCGGGAAGGGTTAGCCCTTGATCAACGTGACCCTCTTTTCACTAAAATTTCAAAGGCAGACACCATTTCACCATATACTAAGCGTATAATTAAAACGGTCATTTTTGTTGCTCTATTGATCTCATCATATTCAAATATGATACAAACAACTCGTATACATCATTCTTTATGTTTAATACCAAGCATGCGAATGTACACCAACGATGAGACTGGAGTACTTTGCGTATTACATGATTACATCACTGAAATGATTTCATCGTTTGCAAATTTGTACGTTGGCGTTAATCTAATGGTCAGCAATGTTATGCAATATCCCAATTATGTGAATGTACTATAGAGATGTGCCCATGTTGCTTGTAGTATACACTGTCAGTAGGAGTGGAGCTAAGTGGTATATTAGTATTACTAAGCTTTCAATGAAGGCAAATTCAAAGGGGAAACTGCGTAACTGCGGCATCTGCTTGTCAGAAAGGATAACGTAAAACATGGCGTAGAGGGTGCGCGGCAAAGGCTCTGACAAAGAGCGCCTTCTTCCTCCCGCTCGACGGCGATGAGTCAGACCCTCATATAAAAGCCGCGGAGAGAAAGGTGCTCTTGTACAGTGTAACTAAGGCCTGCCCGGGGACTGGAGGACTGCTTAAATGACTGCTAACACCCGTTCCACTTGGCAGCATCAGATGATTCATACACAATTTCATGAAAAGAAGTACATATAAAAACCTTAGTGTACAAGGATCACTGTAGTATGATTGTGTGTTATGGCAGTCTGGATTCAATTAATACCATTCATCCCCTTAAACTTTATGGGAATTTCATTTCTTGTCACTTTTTTGGCTATTAAAAGCTGTTTGGAGACCAGCCAGTTTTAAATTTTGAAAGATCAAAAGTATGTTTGTAGTTACATTTTCTGCCATATCAAAGCTACTTTTTGACTAGTCAATTGTAAAATGGTGAAAACGATTAACCACTAGTCACTTGCAACTCTTTATTATTGAAGGACAATCACACAAAGACCTTCAGCAAAAGTGATTTACAGCAAGCAGTACGCAATGCTCTAGACCAATTTGCTATTGAGGCAGACCCAGATCATGTTATGTGTTCACTTGTACTTCACTTCCCACTTGCCTTAGATTTTGACATTACTGCATTTTGGCCATTTTGGGTTAGAAGTGCATAGTATTGCAGATATAAGTTGAAAACGACGAAAACGTAGTATCTACATTGAAACCATAGACACTGCCAGTTGTAGAGGGAGAGATGTATGCAGTGACAGAGCCAGCCAAGCACCATGATATGGTTCAAAATTCAGATAATATAATTATTGTTGAATGTGGAAAATATCTTTTCGTAGGAATACAAATGGTGAAGCGGTGAAACGATCGACAAGTGTGTTTTTCTACTATTAACTAAATGTAAGCTGGCAACCCAGATGAGACCAAGATTCTCCTTCATCAGTACTTCTATACAAATATTTACTCTTTATTTCATTCAGGAACTTATACAGAACGCTGAGGATGCCGGTGCAAGTGAAGTGAAATTACTCTATGACCAGCACACATATGGAAAGGATGCTCGAAAACTGCACCACCCAGGCCTTGCAAAGTTTCAGGTGTGTTACATGTAATATGAAACTTAACATTTCATCCTAAAGCATTCTGATATCATAATAAACACAACTCTTAAGTACACATTGACACTTATGTGATTTCACTATGAAACCGAAGCAGTAAAATATTCCTCTAATCTATAATACAAATGAAATAAATTATAGTTTTCTTAATATGTAGAAGTCAGAACCTGTTATAGATGATGTTACATTCTAAGGCCTCCCTATCTTACGCTAAACATTTCTATAGTAATTAGTAAAGAAACAAAGAAGGGAATCATGTTTTACTGTATTGAATAGTTTGAATATAGGGTAAACTGAGTTGAGTTATTTAATCATAAGTAGAAATGATTGATGCTGGTTTGCATTTGTAAGAAAATAATGCCTTTATATTTCTATTTTCTTCTGATTTGACCCAGTTTACCATATTATTCTTAAATACCAATTTTCTGCATATCAGTATGGTGAGTTAGGTCTGCTTTGTATTTAGACCAAACTCAATATTGAATGACCGTCCTATGAATGTCACTCCTCTGATACGAACTTGCCTTAACTTCTAATTGCGACAGTTGTGATTCTCGACAAATTAACAAATTTTATGGTTTGAACCCAAAATTGAAATGATATGGTTCTATCCACAGGGTCCAGCTCTGTATGCCTACAACAATGCATTATTTGATGAAGATGACTGGAAAGGCATTCGTATGTTGTGCCAAAGTATCAAAGCCAATGATCCTACCAAGGTTGGCTACTTTGGAATGGGCTTTAAATCAGTATTTCACCTGACAGGTAAGTCGATTTGTGTAATGATAAATGAGCGCTATGCACATGTTTACACACTCCTAAAAATTGAAAAAAGAAAATAGTTTAGAAATGAAAGTTATTCTGATAGTAAGGGTTGTCTAATGTCAGAAATGGAGGAGGGGTTGGGCATGCGTCTCACAGGTGGTAGGGTTTGTGGGCACTTGAAATTCGAGACATATGCTTAGAACATCTTTCTTGGTGTGTATGTAATTACACACACACATTTCTTTAAACTGAATTATGAATTTTGTACATTTCAATAATGTCTTGAGTAGCTAAAGCAACATCATATTGCAAAATTTGTTTTTATCACAGATAGATAAAAATAGACTAAATCTAGGCAATGCCATGTAAGGTCTGATTAATTTTTCCTTCAAATATTTTCTCTGTATTTATGATATTGTAACAACTATATTACGCAGTTTATTCTTTTGGTTTTAGATCTGCCTTGCATCCTTAGTGGGGAAAGACTAGGAGTGATTGATCCGCACCAGAAGTACTTCCCATCCTCAACATATGGTTGGAATATCCAAAAGCGAGCAGACCTCCGAGAGACAATTCCTCATCAGTTTGAGCCATACAAAAACATCTTTCTGTGTGCTGGGGAAACCTTAGATGATGGACATTATGACGGGACACTTTTTAGATTCCCATTAAGAGATGTTCCCTCATCATTATCAGATAACGTCTACTCATCTGATAGTGTCCTCAGGCTGTTTGAATGCTTCCAGGCAGATGCAGATAGGCTATTGATTTTCTTGAAACATCTTGAATCTGTAGAACTCTACATACGGGGACCGCGAGATGACAACCCTCGACTTCTGTATTCTGTGAAAATAGCAGATGAATGCCTCTACAATGTCCGGTCAAGAAGACAGGATTTCCTCTACGACAGTGGTGCAGAGATTGGAAAACTGCCAATGAAGTCAGTAATTAGCTCCTTCCCTATCCATATAGATACCATTCAATACCACGAGGATGGCTATGAGATGGCCCGCCAGAGACATAGTTGGTTAGTCACAAACTACTTTGGTGGAAGTATGCAAATATCAGCTGTCATGAGAAAGCTTCATCAGGACCCCGATATCAGCTACCTCCCTTGGGTTGGTATTGCCATGGAAATGAGTGAAAATGGTTCCCAAACAGATCAGGATGCCCAAGAAGCCAATGGACATATATTTTGCTTCCTTCCACTACCCCCTGAGAAGAAGAGCATGACTGGCTTACCTATTCACGTAAATGGCTTCTTTGCATTAGAACAAAATAGGAAATATCTCAAATGGCCAAGTGCGGATCAAAGCGCCCATCATGTCACTGACAAAAAGCTCATGTGGAATAGATCACTGCTTACTGAGGTGGTACCCAAGGCTTATGTACAACTGATACTCAGGGCTATAGAACTCAGTGAAGAACGAGGGAATAGCCAGGAAATGGTAGAAGCAATTTACAAAGCACTTCCAGATATGGACCAGGTTGATAGAAAATGGGAAATAGTTCTTGCTCCATTTTACACAGAGCTTTTGCAGCATAGGGTGTTTTTCACTCCTGCCAATGGTGGCAACTGGATTAAGGTCAATGATGCTATTTTCAACACACTGGGTGACAAAGATGAGGCAAAGAACATTGTCCTGAAATCCATGCTTGGAGCCAACAGGAACGTTGTTTCAGTACCTCCTCATGTTGAACTTGCAGTTAAGCGATGCTGTTTTCATGTAAAACCCAAGACCATCACTCCAGAGCTAGTTGGTCTTTCATTTCAAGAGAGTCAATACAACAGCACATATGATGTTGAAGACAAAATATACCTCCTTCGCTACATACTGAAAAATGAAAGATATGAGGATCTATGTGGCCTGGAATTACTGCCTCTTTCAAATGGATGCTTTACAGAGTTCATATCCAAGAGACAGGCAAGTGGTAGATCTGTATACATTGCCTCTACTGAGCATCCTCAAAGTCTCTTACCAGGAATGGAGGAAAGGTTTTTAAACCCAGATATTGATGAGGACATACGGAAAATGCTGGGAAAACTTGCAAGAAAAGGTAAATATAGAATTATCTGCTACTTTTATGGTGAACTATAATGCTCCAATTAGGCAAATATTAATTTGAAATCTTTACTGTTCCTAATTCTTTTGCATAAGTGTCCTTTATTCATTTAGATCCTGGATCTTCTACCATTTCTTACATTTAATTATTAAAGATATATGTCTGAAATGTGATCTAAACCAAGCATCAAGCCATATTGGGAATGCTAAAAAAGTAAATACACACACACACACACATATATATATATATATATATATATATATATATATATATATATATATGTATGTATGTATGTGTGTGTGTGTGTGTGTGTAAACAGATTTTAACAATTGTAGACTATCATGCACTTTTTCTTTTAAAGGATACACACAACTAACTGAACTGACACAGGACACGGTTGCTTCACTTATACCAGAGATCATGCCACGAGGATGGCGCAATAGCACTCAGATTTTATGGCAACCAGAAGAGACGCAACTTGGGCATCCACCTTCAGAATGGTTAGAAACACTCTGGATATACCTGCAGAAGCATTTTCCTGAGGATCTTAGCCAATTTGAAAACTTACCCTTGATACCTATGTCTAGTGGGGATGAAAGAAAGCTGGTGCCCTTATCCACAAATTCTTGCTTAGTTTTACGAACACAGGATGGACTTTCAATTGACAAGAATGTTGAGAACACTCTGGAAATACTTGGTGTCATTGTCCTAGATGAGCTACCACTTTATGTAAAGAATCACCCCAAGGTAGTCAGAAAGTATGTGCATACTCCATCTATGATTGGCATAGTCAGTGCTTTGAAATCCCTATGTGATATAGAAGGTATTACAGAGATCACACAACAATTCCTAGACAAGACTGAGCTGGAAGAAAAGCGAGCACTACGGACATTCTTATCAAGGGCAAATCCATCAGATTATAGTGATCACCATCTGGAAGTGATGTGCCAATTACCAATCTTTGAAACACTAGAAGGCAGTGGCTGTAAGAAATCTCATTGTGTGTCTGCTACTCAAGTGACAATGGCTGCTCCACTGGAGGTACCTCAAATAACAATATCAAGACCTTTAATTGATATCAGAGGTAATGACTCAAAAGTAATGGCAGACATTTTAGGAATACATCAGCTTACAGGTACTGGACTTTTGACTGAGGTGATCTTCCCTGATGTAGAAAGTGCTTTCTACCCTCCAGAGGATATTGAAAAGCTCATGACGCATGTCCTTCGCCACCTGCAGGTATATTCTGAGGAAAATCCAAAGTTTCCTGAAATTATTGGTGATCTAGCATTCCTACCAAGGGGTGATTGCATGTTTGTCCCTCCAAACAGATATTTTGATCCTGAACCAGAACTCTTGCAAAGTATGTTTGTAGGAGAACAGAACTTCCCCGCAGGTGTCTATGCAACCCCACCAATACTTGCATCACTCAGAGAAGTGGGGCTCAAGGGTGTTGCTGACGTAGAGGCAGCAGACTTGGCTGATACAGCAGATGCAATTCAATACCTGTCAGAGAGTGATGAACTTACTCATGAAGAACTGAAGGCAAAATCTGCAGCTTTCTTGATATACCTACAGAAATATCCACAGAAGTTGGAAGAAAAGACTGTTGAAAACAAGCTAAAGGATGAATTGAGAGAGGTGCGGTGGGTGTCGAAGTTAGACACAAAGCCAGAGAGTTACCCAAGTTCTTTGCAATGGCATAAAGATGAGACATTATTCTACAAACCCAGTGAGATAAAAAGCTTCAAATACAATACCATCATTGGATCTGTTACACCTGTGGTAGAACCTTCCGTCTCAGAGAAGATATGTGATACCTTTGGTTGGAATACCATGCCTAACATTAGTTTACTAGTGTCCCACCTCAAAAATACTGTTGAGGCATTTTCATTAGCAGAGAAGGCAAAGTACATGGCAATTATTACTGGAATATATTCCTCACTCATGGACTATAATTCAGCAGTTTTGATTGATGCTCTGCAGAACAGTGATGTGAAAGACTGGGTTTGGCATGGGGAAGGATTCACATCTTCTGAGCGAATTGTCTTCCAGAAGCCTTTTGTTGATCTCCGCCCTTATGTGTATTGCTTGCCATCAGAGGTAGAAGGTTTTACAGAACTCTTTAGCCAATGTGGAGTAGCCCATTCCTGTGACTTACCAGAAGTCCTTCACATGATGAAAGGAAAGTATGACAGCTCTTCTCATGTTTCCTATGATGAAATTAAAAAGGATATACGCCTTGCAACTGTGATACTGAATGAACTGAAACCAAAGGCGGGTGAGGATTTGCCTGACTATTTACATGAAAGGCTACTCATACCTGTTCATGTGGAAGGCGATACTACTCTAAGGTTAGCACAAATCAAAGATTGCACATATTGTGACACAGAATGGCTCAAACAAGGTCATGATCTCACAGATGTTGATGATGATGAAGAGGAGCTATTGTTTGTTCATCAAAATATCCCTAATAGGACATCTGAGCGTCTTGGTGTACCAACTTTGATGAGTCGCATGCTTGATGCTGAAGAACTTGACATCAGCTTTGGTCAAACAGACTCTCTGACACACAGATTAAATGTTTTACTGCAGGAGTATACAGATGGCTTTGCAGTGCCCAAGGAAGTTGTTCAAAATGCAGATGATGCTGGAGCCACTGAAGTCAAATTTCTCTATGATGAGAGGGATAACATGGATGCTCGTACATGTCTGATTGATGAGGGCATGAAAGAATGTCAAGGACCTGCTCTATGGGCCTACAATGATGCTGTATTTACTGATGAAGATTTTGAAAATATCACTAAGCTAAGTGGTGCAACAAAAGAAAATCAGACTGAGAAGATAGGGAGATTTGGCCTTGGGTTCAATGCTGTATACAACCTGACAGATGTACCAAGTTTTGTTAGCAGAAACAATATCATTATATTTGATCCACACACTGATCATCTGGGGAAAGGCATTAAGAATAAATCAAAACCTGGTATCAAGATTGATATGACCAAGCACAGAAGAAAACTGAGGAAGCTTGGCAATCAATTCAAACCTTACAATGATGTATTTGGTTGCGATCTCAGGCCAGACTCAAAGCAAGAATCTTTCAATGCGTCTCTCTTCCGATTCCCATTGCGCACAAAAGAACAGGCTATTAGGAGTGAAATCTGCAAGAAGCATTATGATGACAAGGAGGTCAAGGACTTGCTACAAATGCTTGTCAAGAGTGCCAATTCTCTGCTCTTATTTACACAGAATGTAGTCAGAGTGACAGTCTATCACTTACCTTCCTATGCATCAAGCCCATCTAATCCAATTGAAATGTTTTCAGTATCAAAAGAACCAATGCAAATTCTGCGTTCATTGAGTTTTGATTGTGAGCTTCCAAAACCAGCAACATTCCTTCCTTTGGATGACCAAAGATTTATCAAAGAGAGCAGTGTGTTAAGAGCTTGTACACAAGTCTTAAACACAATGAAGCAGCAAGGGAAAATATCCACAGAACAGGCGATGCCTGAATCATCTATGGTCATTAGCGTTAGATGCCACACAACAAGAGATGGATCATACTTACTAGGAGTAGAACAAGAAAGCAATGCTGAACCATGGCTGATTGTATCCTGTATGGGTGAGGATCAAGCACTCAAGATGTCCTTTATGGAAGAAAACCTACTGCCATCCTCTGGGGTTGCTGTCCCATTATTCAAATATGATGGCAGCAGCTATCTTCCAAGGCCTGCCCTACACCCAGACTCCAAAAAGCACTATGGTTCTATCTTCTGCTATCTGCCTTTACCGATTCACAGCGGTTTGCCATTACATATCAATGGTGCATTTGCAGTGACTTCTAGCAGACGGTATCTATGTGAAAGAAATGAGGATGACAAATTTGACATGAGGGCTCTTTGGAATGACTCTCTGATGCAAGATTCTGTGTGTAGAGCATATATTATGCTTTTGGATGACTTGAGGACACTAGTACCTGCTAATGAAGGTAACTTCTATGAACTATGGCCAAGAATGGACCATATTGACTCCAGTTTGACACAACTTGCCCAGAGTTTCTACAGGACACTAGCTGATGAGGACCAATCATTTCCAGCCTTGATGTCTGATGGAACTAACTGGGTGAACATGGCAGATGCTGTTTTTATAGAACCGTCATTTCGCTCAACAGACATTGGTGATGCAGTCCTCAAAGTCATGAAATCATGCTTGCAGAGTACACACATCATTGATCTTCCTGACTTTGCATTCAGAGGATTTGAAGAGGCTGGTTGCATGGATAAAATCAAAGAAAAGAGCTATGGAAAGGTCAGATTCTTGGAAGAAATTTTTTTCCCAAACATTTTGGAGATATCATCTGATCTGAGGGATACAATAGTGCTTTTTGTTTTGGAAGATCACTCAGATGAAGTACAGGATCTACTGCGAGACAATGCTTGTATCCCTGTTTCTCCTAGTGGAGATTTTCTGAAATATCCAAGCCAACTAATTGACCCCTTTGGAGAAGTGGCAAAGCTCTACAGTCCAGATGATGAAAGGTTTCCATTTGCATATGGCGAAACTTCTTATTGCTCAAATAGTGCCAGGATAGCTCTCCAGAGGCTTGGCATGGCAGGTGACGAACTTGGGTGGAGTGATTTGCTTGACAGAGCATATACAGTTCAGGACATGAGTTACCATGATGGCATGAAGCGAACAGCTGCACTATTTAACTTCATAGATAGAAAACTTGAATTCCCCCAAGATGAAGAAGAGGTCACCTTAAGCCAGATAGAATTCATGAACATCAAACTATTTCCCATTCTACAAAAACCTCTATATTGCTCTATTGCCTGGAAAGGAGAAGAATTCAAATCAGGTGAACTTTTGACAGCTAAAGAAGTTTATCTTCCAGAGGCCAGAAATCTAGTCTGCTGCACTTCACCATTGATAGATACAGAGTCAATCAACTTCTTCCAAATAAATGTTAGAGAATTATTCCAGTTACAAGAAAAACCAGTCAATTTTGAGCAGGTTATGGAACAGTTGTACTATGTTACAACAGCACCTAACCTTCACGATAGAGAAAGTTTTGATCTTGTCCAAAAAACCATTCATGGCATTTATGAGTATCTGCTGTTTGTTTGCCAGGAAGAAAATGCAGCTATTGTTGAAATTGTGAAGGAAGAGCTAGAAAACAGACCATTCATACTCTGTCATGGGCAGTTTCTTTCACCCCAGCAGTTAGCTTTCAAGTTTCCATTTAACTGTGCACCATATTTATATGGACTGTCTGATGACATTGCACGCAAATATGGACCTCTCATGGAAGTAGCAGGTGTCAGAAAGAATTTTGAAATGACTGACTATGTGGTTACTCTGCAAAGACTAAGAGCCCAGCATGGAGTGGAAGTCCTGAAAAAGGACCAGCTTGATTTGGCATTACGTCTAGCTAGACTACTGTGCGATTGTTTGTCTGAGTCAAAGCAATCAATCGCTGAAGTGGTACACATTTTGGGGCCCATATATATACCAGATTCAAAGGGAATGCTGTGTTCTGCATCTGAACTGTGTTACAATGAACCTGACTGCCAATGGTTACCGGATGATGATAATATGAGATTTTCACATCCTCTCATCCCATATACCATATCAAAGCAGCTGGGTGTCAATACTAAAAGACAAGAAGTATTGAGAAAACATTCCAAGGGTATTCCATTTGGACAGAAAGAAAGATTGACGACCCGACTAAAGCGAATTTTGTCGGGCTATCCTTGTGACAAAGAGATTTTAAAAGAGCTATTGCAAAATGCAGATGATGCCAGAGCAACAGAAATCCATTTTGTAAAAGATCCAAGGCGACATTCGGATGAGAAGGTATTTGAAGAGTGCTGGAAACCACTGCAAGGTCCTGCTTTGTGTGTTTATAATAATAGTGCATTCACTGAAGAGGACTTGGAGGGCATCAAAAATCTTGGAGAAGGCAGTAAGGGAAAAGACCCCAACAAAACTGGGCAGTATGGTATAGGATTCAATTGTGTCTATCACCTCACAGATACACCCAGTTTTCTTTCTTGTGGTCCAGATATAGGTGAGACACTGGTTGTTTTTGATCCTCATGCCAGGTATGTACCTGGTGTGACCCAGGATGAGCCGGGCAGGCGATATGATAATGTGAAAGAACTGCGATCAATCTTCACTGATGTTTTCCCTTGTTATTTGGAAGACAAATTCAACTTAGAAAATGGGACGATGTTCCGCTTTCCTCTGAGGACAATGTCCATGGCAACTAAATCAGAGCTTTCTGACAGTCATATGCCTGTAGAAGCAGTTGATAGACTTTTGAGCCGGTTCAAACCAGAGCTATTTGAAAACTTACTATTTGTCAATTGTGTTCAGAAAATCAGTATTTCTGATGTGGACAGATTGACAAATCGTTTAAGCAACACCTACACAGTAACAGCACATCTTAGTGAGGAAGATCAAGAAGCAAGAGAAGAGTTTGCAGGTTACATCAAAGAAGTTGGAAAGAGGTTGAAAGCTGGGAAAATAGATATTTCATCAGTACCTGTCAAAGAAATATCATATGAGATGACTTTAGAAGACAACAAAGGTTACAAAGAGAGATGGTTTATTGTGCAGCGTGCAGGGTTTGAGATAGGTGCCACAGTTCCAAATAATGTAATTGGAGCCTTTAAAAGAGGAGATATCATGCTTCTTCCTAGAGCTGGTGTTGCAGCCCTCTTGGAAACATCCAAAATGAAAAGTACTGATAAACCACGCAAGGCATACTGTTTCTTGCCATTACCTTTGACCACAAGCCTACCAGTTCACATTAATGGCCATTTTGCCCTTGACCATGAGGCAAGAAGAGACCTATGGAGAGATGATAGTACTGGTCCAAAGGGTGACTGGAATAATACTGTTATTAGTCAAATCATAGCACCAACCTATGTATCTCTTCTAAAGAAAATCAGGTCAAATGTCTTTGGAATCCCAATGAACAGTGAGCAGGTATATATCACAGACACTGAGGCAAACATCAAAAAGCAACTAAAGCATTATCTTAGCCTGTTTCCTTCAACAAAACTGGCTGATGAATACTGGTCAAACCTATCCAAAGCAGTTTTCCAGTACATAAGCGCCCAAAAATGCCATCTTCTTCCAGTGATCAGAACGTCACAAATGGGTGACCCAGACCTGTCAAACATGTCATTAAATGCCAGCTACCTTGAGCAAAATACCAAAGATATTAGGGTAGACTGGCTACCACCTAGTACTGAGGGAAAACAAAAGGCCTATTTTGATAACCTCAGGGAAACCTTTCTATCAGAAGATGATCCACAGATGAGCTACATGTCACCACTGAGGCGACGAACACCTAAAATCAACAAGAAATCTTCTCGGAAAGTACTCAAAGAGTTCCTTCTTTCAAGTGGATTTAATATCATCAAAGCACCACTTTGGATATATGAAGGGTTCTTAGATTCAGAGGCCAAAGTTGATTGTGTATCACCAACATCAGTTTTGAAATTCCTCAAGACTCATGGTGCTGAAAAATCTCAGTGCTATGTAGGTGATCTACCAGCTGACATCTCAGACACAACCCTAAAAGATGAGAAGACACTGATAACTGTTCTCAAATACTGTGGCCTTGATACAGATATTCCTGGTGACCTACAAGGTTTACCACTAGAGCTG
This sequence comes from Maea johnstoni, assembly GCA_963942565.1. Taxonomy (NCBI): domain Eukaryota; kingdom Metazoa; phylum Annelida; class Polychaeta; order Spionida; family Magelonidae; genus Maea; species Maea johnstoni. The sequence continues at coordinate 53,439,700 of OZ012684.1, read as the reverse complement.
ACTGATGATAATGTTTTAAGAACATTTGATTCTAATAGTCCCAAGTACCTCACAACATATTATGATCTTCTTCCTGAATGTGGTGAGCGTTTCATCCACAGAAGTCTGGTGCATGGGCCATTTAGTGAAATCCTATTAGAAAGAGTACCAGTCTTCCAAAAGTTCAACATAGAAGCTCTGGCAAAACTTCTGGAATTTACACTTCCAAAAGAAAGATTCTATGACACTGGAAATCACACAAAGTGGACTCCAGATGGTGATGTATTTCCAAATCAGCAATGGATTGCCCAGGTCTGGGCATTTATCCGGCGTGAAGCAAATCGTATGGTAGACAGCCATCCCATGTTAGATGAAGAAATTCCTGATGCTGTGACAAAGCTATTGAAACCATTGTATAAGTGGAGTCTGCTTCCAGCTGCTGTCAATCGCCGAGCTGGGGGTAACAAAAGTTACTTCTATTCAACAACAAAAGATTTCACAGATTACTTTTTGGTTCCAATTGGAATGCCATCTACAGTCATGGACTTTTCACAGGCAGGCATCATGAGCTTTGCTATAAGAGAATCGCTGAGAAAGTTTGGAGTTCCTGAACTAGCCACAAAGATGCTTGATGGAACAGCTCTTAGTCCCAGTAAGAGTATAAGCAGCAGCAATGCAGAAATTGCAAAAATGATAGTGGCTTCTCTTGAAAAGCCCACCAGTGTGTTGTCTGCCTTAGAATATTTACAGTCTACTGGTTCCATTCATGACAAGATAAAGACTGAGGAGTGCAATGATATACTGAAATATTTCAATGATAGTGCAGATGTGTGGAAAGACAATGAAGATTGCATTGTCATGTTGAAAGGACTCCCCTTTTATCTGACAGTTCATGGAGACCTTATTAGTATAGCAGGAAAAACTGTGTATGTCCTGCCAACAGATGTTCCAACTGCAGACATGGATGCATGGGAAAGCAGGTCTGGTATAATTTTCCTGAGGCACAATGCAGCATTGAAAGATTTGCACAACCATCTAGAATGCTTATCACTAGATATCACTGAAGTGTACTGCCAATTTATCTTTGAGCACTTTGAATACCTTAGTCCAAGAGGACGAATTTCCCATTTAGAGTTTTTGAGGGATTCAAAATTGCCACGTATGAGCGATGTTGAAAAGGTATCACTGATAAAGGGTCTCAAAGGCTTATGCTTCCTGCCATCAGAAAATGGATGCTTGTTGCCTGCAAACAACTTCTATGATCCTCATCACAATGTATTCAAGGTTTTCTTCCAAGGTCAGACCGGCCAATTTCCACCAAGGCCATTCAGCGAGTTCAAATGGCTTGATTTCCTTAGACAGATAGGTCTCATTCACAAGATCAGCATGGACATGTGTGTTGACTTTGCCACTCAGTTGTCAGAGGAAGCTGAGAATGAACGTAATGAAGAAACATTCAACAAATCAAGAGCCCTGGTGAGTCATATGTTCAAAAGAAAAAATCTGGTCACGGAGGGATTACTTACGCGCATCAAGTCTATTGCTTTTATTCCACCTGTCAAGGTAAACACAACATTGCAAAACATGCATCACCAGTATGGCCAAACTGATGAAAGTAAAATACCCTATGTCCCCTTTGAGTACACAGTGCCTGAACACAATGAATTCCTAATATGGACAAGTGTAAATCTTCTTCCTCATTGGGCAAACCCTCAAAAGTTGACTTCTAAGGATGTGAACTATGACTACCCTGTGGATGATATATTTGCTGACTTTGAAGCTTATACATCGGAAATTACAAAGCAACTTGATATACACATTGAACCATCAACAGAGCAGGTAGTGGCACATTGCCAAAACATCTGCAATGCTGTCTCTTCTAGGAGTAGAAGTTCCCATGATGACTTTGAAGATCTGAGCAACTATATGACATTGGATGTCATGAAATTCATCTACAAATTCTTACAATCACACTCCCTAGATGATGATACTGCAAGAGACATTCTTCAAGACACACCATGCCTAGTTGTTGAAAGTGGAAAGAAACTAGTCACACCAAAGCAAGTAGTAATAAACCTTTACCAAGAGGAGGAGATAAAACCATTACTTTACAAAGCTCCTGCTGAACTAGGTGAATACCAGAAGCTATTTAAGTACTTGGGTGCAACAGAAACAGCAGTGGTGGAACAGTTTGCATTTGTACTAGAGAAAGTACATGATGTGTGCATGCAAGCAAAAATGCACCCGAATGAACTGGTGGCTGCCTTCAAAGCAGTAAAAGGTTTACTAACAACACTTGATAAGCATGGCAAGAATGGTAGTCACATGGATGTACTTTATTTGCCCAGTCAAGATGGAAGACTTCATGCATCATCCAGCCTTGTCTACAATGATGACCCATCTTACACTGATAGGTTGAGAGATTTTGACAAACCATTTCTTGTTGATTTAACAGAATGTGATATTCATGTTGTCAGCTATTCAGATCTAATCATGAAACTACCAGAAAACCATCAACCAAAAATGCTTACAGCACTTGTTCAGGAAAAGCTAGAAAAAGAATCCGAAGAAACCCAAGTCATGTATGGAGTGGCTGAAAAGCTTCGCCAGCAACTAACTTCAACTGCCTTTGCTCAGGGTGTAGTACGACTCATTCGTCATGAACATCATAGAAGTGCAAGAAAGTTGCAGGCTGAGGTTGTGCTGTCTGTGCAAAACAAGTTGAAGAGCATTCATGTATATGGAGTCCAACAGGTTATGACTTTTCTAGAATATGAAAGTGATCGTATTACTGGCAGTGAAGCTGAAAGTGAATGCTTTGTGGAGAAGCATTTGGATGAAGAAACTGGAGAACCCTTGTGGCACATTTATATTCAAAGTTCAGCCACTCTTAATGAAGAACTCTTGGTTAGTGTGGCTGAAGTTGTCAACAGAATTGTAGGAGGACTCCTAAATAATTCAGTGCATTATCTTCAACCCATTTTATCCTGCCAAGCGCAAGCAATCACTGGGGTACTGAACAGACTAAAGATCCGACCCGATGATTCTGTGAAGGGAAAACAACCCACCTTGCCACTTCCGGGACATTTCATTCCCCTAGAAGATCATCATCTACTTTGTGATGACTTCATGAAGTTTGAAAAGGGAGAATATGTTGGTTACGAAACTGATGACAATCCTGAAAATGGTGGAACAGCAACTTATATCTATGCTATTATAGTAGAAGAAGAAAAAGATGAGAAGAGTGATGATGGGAGCTGTGAGGAAGATGCACAAGAAAAAGCTTTCAAGAGATTGTTTGTTATCAACATTGGTGATGATAATGAGCCCATTGCAGTACCAGTTACTGACCTCTATAAGTTTCATCGAGTTGAAAGAATTGCCCGTTCACGTGATCCATCAATGTGTTTCTCAGAAGATATGGACCAATCTGTGAATGGTGATGCTGCTAATGATGAAGACCCTGTGTTTGACAATGATGATAGAAACTATGCAAGTCATTCAAAGTATCATGAGTCTAAATTCTATCCTCAAGATAACAAACCTCAAGCAGCCCGTAATGGCTATGACAAGCAGAAAGGTCATCCCCCTTCCGGGCGTGACAAAAAGAAAAGTGAGCCTGAGACACCTAAAACTGATGATACAGATGGACCTAAGAAAAGAAAGAACTACCAACAAAAGGCATATTATGAACACGAAAAACCATCCTTCACTCAGGGAAGGCCCAAATTTCGTACGGGAGAAATGCCCCAACAAGATATGCCAAGGCCTCAACAAGATATGCCAAGGCCTCAACAAGATATCCCAAGGCCCCAACAAGATATGCCAAGGCCACAACAAGATATGCCAAGGCCTCAACAAGATATCCCAAAGCCTCAACAAGATATGCCAAGGGAAGAGAGCAGAAGTCAAACCCCTCCAAGGCAAAAGTCCCCACCAAAACAACAGTCAACATCTAGCTCAAAAGAAAATGAACAGAACATGGATGAAATTTGTGACCATCTGTCAGAGCAGCTGGAAGGAGGCTGGAAATTACCAGAAAAAGAAAGAAAGAAAGTTATCAAAAGGTTATTGTTGAAATGGCATCCTGATAAAAACCCAGACAACCAGGATTTTGCCACAAAAATCACACAACATATACATAGTGAGATTGAACGGTTGGAATTGGGTATTCCACGCCAGGGAGCATATGACTTTGGAGGAGCATATGCAGGATACAGCGACACCTTTAAGAAGACTTTCTATGAAGCATTTTACAGAAACATGAATGAAAGAGCTGCACGCCACAAAGAGCAACGTGAAGAATATCAGAAGAACTTTTCAAGGGAGTATGCCTACACCAAACCAGAGACATTCGATGTACCTCCATCTTTCAGCAGTAGTAATCCACAACCAAGTGAAGCGAAACGATGGTTGAGACAAGCACAGGCCGATATGAAAGCAGCTACAAATGACTACCACACTGAGGCACCTGCCTATGAGTGGGTTTGCTTCAAATGTCACCAGGTTTGTAAATCTAAATTTATCTCTTTACATCTTTATAATTCAAATAGTGGTGTGTTTGATTCTTAGTTTGAATTAACCCTTCTAATGCTGAGGCTACTTTTGTCCAAAGCACAATGATGCAAAGATTTTTGAAAACCATCTAAACCCTGTCATGTTGGTATTCATTGTAAAGCTCTCGCTGAGTACTCTCAGATGATTACTCATGTGTCAGGGTTTCAATCACTTTACAGGTTTTTTGCATCATTTTGTAATGACCAAATTAGCCACCAGCAGCATAAGGGTTAAGAAGCCTAGTAAAGGAAATAAGGTCTAATCTGATACATAGAAATATTATGGGGATGAAGGTTTGCTTTAAAATCAGCACTGTTTTCCAAAGCATTCACTTTAATTTGAAGTTAATTTGTCACCTTTTTGACTTTATTACTCTTAGTCTGTAGAACTTGACTTTGTGAAATCCATATTGTATGATATTGAATGTCTTAAAAGCACCAAGATTGCTGTCTTAAACTTAAATTTTAGAGCTATTCCTGTGTCATTTGTTGAAGAAAAGCATGAGTAAAGATGAAAGTTGCTTTCACTATCTGAGACTATCATTGTTTTCTCGTAATCAAGCTTTAGTTTATGTTGTATTAACCCATTATATTCTAATACTTTTGACATGTTTGAAAAACTATGAATGAATAAGATGCAAGTGTATGCATACTTTGCTAATCTAACTCAAGACAGCTACTGAAGCTCATTAGAGAGGTTGGGCTATCCCGTTTCCGACATCGAGATCGGGTTAGCATATCACCCTCTATGCCGTTCCCGATCTCGATGTTGGAACATCGTATCCAAGCTTGGGCTATGCCGTCCGGATAAGTATCTGTCAATAGATGTCTAAAATGTAGTTGTCGAATTTGTCAATAGATGTCGTCATTGTATTTCAGCATAAATTTAGCTTGAAGCTACGACGTTCAATACTTACGTGATACAGCCAGTGTATCTCGGGTATTGAGAACGCCGCAGAGTCGAGCTATGTGGGAAACGATGACGTCAACACATTCTATGGTGACGTCGTCGTCGCCTATCCCGATCTCGATGTCGGAAACGGGATAGCCCAATCTGTCTATTAATGAGAATCATGTTCAAACAATAGTTGTTACCTTTAAATGCTCAGATACTTAAAGTGTAACAATTATAAGGTGCATCTCGCTACTATTCAAATCGTTGAATATATTTTCATAAGAATATCAAATTTTGACTTTTCATTTGCAATACTAGTATACCCTTCTTTGCACTTATAACAGGCGTCTGAGAAAGCTCTGAAGGCAGCGCAACTGGCAGTGGATGTGGTTCACAGCTTCAGTCATGACCTACCCACCATTGCAAACACAGTATCCGATATACAGCTGCAAAAGGATGCCGCCCAACTACAGGAGATCTTAGGGGATGCAAATAGGATGTATTATCCTGCTCCAAAGAGTCATGGAAGGATTCCACATGATGAATTCACAATGGGGAAAGCTGGCCTATGTATGAACCTGGCGGAAAATATTCTGTCAAATGCTCAAGAATTTGTGGATAGGAAGACATGCTTCAAATAAACGTCTAGGTAGGTCATTTTCAGTTGAATTTGAACAAATCGCTTCCCTTTTAAAACTAGATAAGCAGTTTATTGTATATTTTAAATCCATGTTTTAGCAATATTTTTTTGGAATTATAATTGTTGTTATTATGTATTCTGTCATATTCAAATAGAACTATGACTAACCACTTATAAATGATGTAGGAAACTGGAGAACCCAGGGAAGATCGCTACTCTTAACTACTCTTAAGTCACTGGCAACTTTACCACATGCCTCTAGCCCAATTTTCATTGACATTTAGTGATGCCTACGCATCATATTAACATATATAGTTTCTATATTTCAAACTATTCCATATAGCAAAAACATAACTATTAGATATTGGTTAGGAATATTTTGTAAAACGATATAATGTTGTACTCTATATTTCAACTAATGCAACTAATTGTATTGTCCTTGTTTCAGACTTGCAGCTGTGGGGAATCGTATCCTGCTCCCAAGTTTGGTCAACCCATGGACAGCTCGTGAAAAAACAAGCAATTATTTGCAGACATCAAATGGAATCCAATCGACCACATCATAGTTAACAGACTTACTTAATCAGCAAATATTCCAAATAGCAGCATGTTAAATGACACTGCATAATCAACAATGGATTTGGAGTAACAGTCTGACCGCTTCATTTATTCTTATTCAATTAGGCTATTTATTTGTTTTTTCTTTTAAAGGCAAGTGACAGATATGTTTCTTCCTTTATACTTATAACATATATATATATATATTTTGTATACAGATATTTCATCTTTGTTGAACACAATGTGGGACCAAAAAAGGTACCAATGATAACCTTTATATAAGTGAATTGATATGGAAAGACATATCAAAAAGATAGTGCTTGGAAATGCACACACACACATTATATATATATATATATATATATATATATATATATATATATATATATATATATATATATATATATATATATATATATATATATATATATATATATATATATATATATGACCTTTTGCTCTTTATTGTGACATAGGAAGAGATACATGAAGGGTCTCACATTTGCTTATTTACTGCTCCCATGAGTTCATTATAATGTATTCTTATTACATGTGTATAGCAGTGTTATGGCTCATTATATTGAATGACGTTCTTCCCTTTCAAAATCGAACAGTGCAGTTAGTGTATGTACATACTATATAACAACCTGAGGAAATGAAAGATTAAAATATAAATATTACTAGTAGGTATCTGTGCTTAGGGGGAATATCCAACATAAACATGTTGGAATATGTTGAATGCTATTTATTGTGTGCCTGCATCTCTTACTATTGGACATACAGAGACCAGTATGTATTATTGCACAGGTATTATTCGTATTGCGAGCAGGTATAAAAAAAGAATGCTCCATGACTTTTCATGGTAACAAGACAGAATAAGGAATGTAAGGTCACAATGATGCCCTTCATCTCTCTGAAAAACAATGATATTGATGAATATTTATAGAGTTGGAAAATGAGTAAAGGATGTATGAATTTAATTTTCAAGAGGTTTTGCATATCTAGTATAGCTTACTAAGGAATGTGCTCTTTGCAACCCACTGTGGCTTATTACAAGGATAGCCTGATATTACCATTGTCATAATAATGATATACATGTATTGCATTGAAACATGTGTGCTGTACACTGATGATGACCTACACTAAAATGCACATTGCTTGTCTGAATACTTGTATGACGTTTGTCAGCTTGATACAAGGTATATAATACCATTTTTGTTACGGGCAAAGCGTGTTTAGTTATTGATCACAAATGTTGCAGATGGAGAAGTGTAGTTGCTCAAGGCAATCAATCAAATCATCTACTATTGCAAAATGTGCAAGGATGTGTTTCTTATTGAACCAATGATGATTTGTGATTTTTCTTGGCAGCAGCGCAAGAATGCTTATAGGTATATAGAGCTGCACACCAGTTAGTGTTGTTTCTTATTGAACCAATGGTGATTTGTGATTTTTCTTGGCAGCAGCGCAAGAATGCTTATAGGTATATAGAGCTGCACACCAGTTAGTGTTGTAGTTAAGCACTACCAGAGTAGCAAATGTAAATGATCGAGTTGCTTCACATGTAAGAATTCAATTACTCAACTATTTCTCTGCCACAAAGATGATACATGTATATGGAGAACGAATTACAGGTTTGTCTTTCCAAACCACATAGAATTAGTGACGCTTTATACAAACTGTAAGTGGTTAATTGAACATATATGTCTATAGAACACAAAAATGGTAAAGTAGTCAGTAGTTTAAACAGGCATGGTATTGGGGTTGATATTTATCATTACCTAACTGCGTAATTTATGTTTTGCATCAATACCATCGGTGAAGGTAATGACAACGCCCTTCACAAATGATGTCATTATTTCTACCAGTAATCATGTAGATTAGATAATGACTAGTAATGCGCCATGAAGTATGCATGTATGGTTGGTGTTCATTAGAGTAAATATTGGCTTTGAGTGGCCCTTGAATATAGATTAAATGATTTCTATGCTGAACACATTTATTCCATGGTGCCTTTTTTCTATTTTTTTCTCTGGAGCAGTTGCTGGAATGACGCTTTAGGATATCCATAGTTTCATCTGTCCTACAAAACAGCATATGCCACTGGCTCTATCATTTGGTTAGTCAATTAATGCCATATGATTGACAAAGTGTAGAGCTCTAGGTGTTTTGAAGATGAAACATGGAGATTTGAGGGGAATATGAACAGTATATATTTTTGTTATTTACTGAAGAACACGACATGTCCCTTAAACTTTTAGTTCTATTTTACACGTTCCAATTCAACTATTTGTATTAAATGGAAATAATTTCATATTTCCTTGTCAAATAGGGTGATAATCAAAGCATCCTTTTTCATTGGAGATTATACGCCAATCCCAGAATTAATGCAAATCAGTTATACTGGTGCTTTCTGTCAATGTGTCGTGTAATAAACATATATTACAACTTTATCTGAATAAAGTATTGTAAGTGCAGCGGAATAAAATATTGTAAATGATTTTCTTGTCTTCATTGTCCACTATTATGTAACCTCCAAATGTGAACACCTCTCAAATTATGGTCTTTACTAGTCCCAATGTTTTACCAGCACCAAGAACCTCATACTTCTATCAATTGTTCTGAAAGTATTAATGTGCAAAATTATTTCTGACCAGGTGTGTAATTTCCTATTTGAATAGAAAAAAAAAACTATTGATACTCTTGTCCACCTCACAGAAAATTCACCCTATTTTCAATACTGCCACTGGCTAGTATCCATTTAGAGAATTACACATATTTTATTTTAAATCACACCCAAATAACCAAGGTAATGAAAGCAGGGAATGACAACACATTCAACTTACCTTTGTATTCAAGCCTATATTTTCTAAGGTTCTACCATACTTAGATAGGTGATAAGTCTCACTTGGAACTTGAGCAGGAACAGTGCATACAGCCGTAAGACTCTTGATTCATCTTCTCACTTCATGTATACAAATATAACAGAAAAATAACATAGAATATTCTATAAACAATTTATTTGCAGAGAAAGAAATGTACAGATGCTTCTTAACATAGATAAAGTATTATAAAATGAACAACATACACACCAAAAGGTTAGATGATATCAACAAAATATACACCATTTTTTTCACATTGGATTACGTTAATACCATATAGTTTAGAACTCGCATGCATCATTGATGACTGAAACAGAAACGTTGAGCAAACATCCAATATAATTCTAAACGTCTTCCAAACCCAATTCTTTTACAATACTTAATACACAAATTCGATGTTTACACACACAGTACAAAAAGGTTTCAAGATTGCAACTGACCTCACCATACACTATTCACTGGCATTCTAGTAATAAGTGTAAGATATTTTACACATAGTTTCAAAAATGTTACACAATTGCATCCTAACTTGACAGTATTTCAAAATATTCATTCCATGTAGAAGTATCTAGTGAATGCCACGCCTAAGATAATAAGCGTTGAATACATAGGCTAGATTTGTCCACTGCACACAACTGCAAAACTATCTAAAACGTTCATAATACTATCATGTTGCTATTCATTTGAAAGCTCTTGTCAAGTACTACCAGATGAAAACCAATTTCCTAGGGTTTAAGTCATCTTTCAGTAGGGGTGTCATGTAGTCCCGTTCACTTAATGAGAAAACCATCTGTTAAACAGCTACGCAGGGCGATCCTATTAGTTCTATTTATAGATCCTCCTGGCCACAGTGTAGGAAAAACCTAGTCCAGTCGGACACCTTTAGTATGATAAACCTTTGCTAGTAGCAGAAGGGTAAAGTTAGTGACTGGATTACAAAGCTTTGGGGGCATCTTTAAGATGTCACTACAGCAGCCTACAATATGCCACAATGTTACTATGGTATAACGAGCTTAACTGACAGCCATTTAAATACCCTGATATATTATACCTTTTTTTCTATTGACTTAATGGCAAAGTATCTTAACCTCATTACGACTTCAAACATAAAGCCCAATTAATTATAGCTAGGGGCACCCTTAATCTTTGAAGATGTATGCCACAACTTCTATTCTGCAAGTCCTTTTTCGGTTCCCTTTTTTGAAATAAAGTAATATTTGATGTTAAGTAATATAGAGGTCCTCTCACTATATTACCAGAAATCACAAATACATGAATGGAGTAATACATTCAGCCCTAGCTGCAGTGAGCTATGATTGACTCACAATCTTTGGTATTGGAGAACTATAGTTTAAGTCAGACTTAATTGGTGTGTGTGTGTAACAGACCAATACCTGACAAAGTTGTCTGATGCTGCAACTAAAGGGACTAAAGAGGAAGCTCCTGGCTAAGCCACACACATTAAAACACACACACACAAATATATATATATATATATATATATATATATATATATATATATATATATATATATATATATATATATATATATATATATATATATATATATATATATATATATATATATATATACTTTTCAGTATGACTGTCAATCACACATATTCCTTAAAAAAAACTTTTACTGTGGAGATTGATTGACCAGATGTACTTAAGTTATGGCGCAAAGTTATCTTGTGGAGGAAAAAGTAAAGGCAAACACATATACTGATAATCTGTTTCAACTGCTTAAACATGCACATGCACATAAATCAAAGGAATGATGAAATACCAGACATCACGAAAAAATGAGACATTCCAAATACCAATAAGAGCTAATTGTATTATATATATATATATATATATATATATATATATATATATATATATATATATATATATATATATATATATATATATATATATATGTGTGCAATGGATATGGACAATATTACAGTAGCAGCTAGCATATATATATATATATATATATATATATATATATATATATATATATATATATATATATATATATATATATATATATATATATATATATATATATATATATATATATATATATATATATATATATGCCTAGAGCTATTAAGGCACCATTGCAAGCGAAAATACTTTTTCTCTTAAGACAAATCAATCACTGAATCACTGATTGCTTGTCCTCAAATCAAACTCATGGGCAGCTATCATCGAAAATAACAAGGTAAAATATCACAGACTTCTCATATATATAACATATATAAACATAAAATGGCAAACACTTTGGGTTCGATTTAGACTGCATTATGGAACTCTGGAGTACTTAGATTAATTGACATGTACAGGATAAATAAGCAAAATGCTGAGTCAAATATATATCTAAAACAGACTGTCCATTGTCAGCATCTAAACTACTGAAATAGCAGTTTCACTACACAGTACTTTTTAACACCATCTCTTATTAATGCAATTCAAGAGTGAAATCTTCAATATTTCAATAACATAGGTGAATGTGGATAACTTCCCTACCCTTAAATCATTCATTCCTTCAGCCTTTTCTCATCCCAATTTCAATCCCAAGACATAATGATATCATGCCTTATTTCAATGATTCAAGACATGTTATGGTTGTAATCTGAGTATAGTGTGGTCTCCCTTGTAAAATAGGATATCCTGAAATTTTGCAAATGGCAAGTTTGGGCACCCAGTTTCTAAAACCTACTTGAGACCCTGCTTCCCATTTCTATACTGATCTGGTTTATAACAAAGTTAGTCATACCTGATTAAACTAGATTTCTAATACAACTTCTTCTACAACCTTGTCTTTGTCCCTTAAGATCACAATTTTTACATTGCTAATTTACACTGATTATAGTTCCAATGTAATGGGCAAGTCAACAAAGCACATATGTGCAATCTATGATTGCTTACTTATAACTTTAATATAGCATGCTGATAGCCAATTGCTAGCTTTCTGAAAGCTAATTGATGGCTTACCTGAAGGTTATCGATAGCTTCAATATAGCATGCTGATAGCCGATTGATGGCTTACCTGAAGCTTATCGATAGCTTCAATACAGCATGCTGATAGCCAATTGGTAGCTTTCTGAAAGCTAAATGATGGCTTACCTGAAGTTTATCGATAGCTTCAATATATCAGGCTGATAGCCAATTGGTAGCTTTCTGAAAGCTAATTGATGGCTTACCTGAAGCTTATTGATAGCTTCAATATATCAGGCTGATAGCCAATTGGTAGATTTCTGAAATCTAATTGATGTCTTACCTAAAGCAAGCTGATAGCTCATTCATTAGTAAGTTAACCTCTACACCAGTAGCTCAGGAGTGTACATACATGTATATGACACAGAATTATAATTAATTGATTCTGAATCTAAATCTTAAATTGAATAACAACATATTAATATATGTTCTCTAGCATTTTATATGCAAACCTTGTCTACCAGGGTAACCTGAGGGCAAGAACTGTAATATATTTTAGCCTTGGACTGCATGGCTGATAGAAATATTTGGTAATAAGAGTATAATGTCAATTTTTACTATCTATTATTATATAACTCATACTGCACACAATATTAACTTTCTGTACTGTACATAAAGTGTTGGATATATCCTTTTATAATCCATAAGAATATCATACATCAGTTATATACAAATATATTTTAATAGTTATATCTACCCTGAAGCAATATCACCTCATTTAATCAATAATAATAACTACAATAAGATACGAAATATGATGATTCCATCTATTTTATTCCAGACTATTTGACCTGCCCCAGGGACAGATAAGAATACCCCTATGGCCAATGGTTGGCAGACTTTACATGACTGCAGTTCTTTTGTTCCATCTTAATTCTTATCAGTCGGATAGACTTGGAATTTTAAAGTGAGTTTTATCACTTTTACTGTCATAAAAAGAGTAAATCATGATTAGCCAGTTGTATCCATGGAAAACCATTGGTAATCAGTAAGCAAAAAGCATTTACTTATTACCGAATGCATACTCCTTACTGTTTTAGCAACATCCTACACAGTATATACCTTTTGTAATTGATTTGTCATGTCAATGGCAAGTAGATACTAGACTTTATTTGCCTACCCCAAAATTACCCCAGCAAAAAGTATCTGTAAACTTGAGCTTTTATCAATTCAAATAAATGCAATACCCATATTAAATGGTTCCCACTTTGTACCTTCCTGATAACACCTCATTGAAGTCTGTAAGTTGGGATGCCTCAGAAGGTCCTCCAGTGGTCGGCCAGCCAGGTTAATAAGAAGGGTAGTTGTCTATGTTCAGCCTCGAGAATGGTATATGGCAATGCATGAGACTTCGATAGCCCTCAGAAGGTCCTCCAGTGGTCAGCCAGCCAGGTTAATAAGAAGGGTAGTTGTCTATGTTCAGCCTCCTGTTCTAGGTATATGCTGGTGCATGAGGCTCCGATAGCCCTCAGAAGGTCCTCCAGTGGTCGGCCAGCCAGGTTAATAAGAAGGGTAGTTGTCTGTGTTCAGCCTCCTGTTCCAGGGAGCCTGAGAATGGTATGTGCTGGTGCATGAGGCTCCGATAGCCCTTGCCCACGGTGACCACACTCTGACACGCCCTCTTTCTCGCCGCGTTCCATTGTTTCTCCCCTCCAGCCTCCTCACCTTCCAGGTACATCAGGGGAACAATAGCTTTGATGTAGAATGACTCGTCTCCATGGCAACGGAAGCAAGTGATGGGCTGTAGATTCTGTGCGTCGGCAACGAGAATACAGCCCCATGTCGTACCCACGTACAGCTCCCTGTTCACTACATTCATCGCTGTCACCTGGCATTTACCAGCTGAATAAAATAATAATAATAACTAGAGAGTATCGATAGAGAACAATGTATTGATAGTTACATTCTCTATACACTGTTTCACTCTGTATGATCTCATGCAATGGTACTCTTCAATTATAAACTAAGTTTGTAATTTTACACTTCTGTTCCACTTTGAAATTATGTAATATAATGGAAAACCATAAATAATAGTTCTATCTTCTTCTTGTCATTATGTCTGACCTATTGCATCATAACCCAAGAAGTAAAATCAGTACAGACAATTCATGAAAAACAACACAGGGATAGATTTATCCATAGTATCTTATTCTTAGAAATATCATGCAACATCACTATCAACGTAAATTTGAAGTATAGAATGTAAATACAAACTATTCTCTACACGATGATTCTTTTTTGTGACCAAATGCAACACACAAAGTGAAAACACAAAATTATATATTATTGATAGAAAAAACATATATTTGACAGGTATTAGGTATATCTTCAGTTTTTTTGTTTAATTTTGTAAAACCTAATGCAACATTGCTTTTATGCCAGCTACATTCTGGATATCTTTGGCCATATTTGAAAATGCCAACAAAGCAATGAGCACTTTTATTGCAAGTATGACGGATAGTCATGACATACAGACAAGAAAAAAGTTTATATTGCTATTGACAATCAGAGAATTTGAAGTGGCATACAGGAAAGGAAAATCTTATTTAGTGTTCATTTCTTCAGTTTTGGTGCTCATGATGTTTGCTCAACCAAGGAAAAACATGTGAGGTCTGAACAGAGAAGGACACTGATTAATAACTCAGTACCGATCGTAAGTAAAGTCCAGGGTCTTGCTTGAATATAGAAACGCAAAAAATTGACAATTGCAAAATTTTTGGATGTCCTATTTCTAAGTTAGACACCAATTTATTCTGATAGCAAGCATAAACATGTGTTTACTAG
This sequence comes from Maea johnstoni, assembly GCA_963942565.1. NCBI lineage: Eukaryota > Metazoa > Annelida > Polychaeta > Spionida > Magelonidae > Maea > Maea johnstoni. Next base: position 53,424,415 of record OZ012684.1, on the reverse strand, counting down.
TTAAGAAAGGACGTAATGTTCTCATGCAATATCAAGGTAATAAGGTAAAAAGGTAAGATAATAAGGTAAAAATAAACAATCATTTGATTGCATTTGTCATTTTTAGAAATTCCTCACAAAAATAATTTGGGTGTTCTATTGTGTGATATTTGAAGGTTTAAGTGTGGGCTAAGACCCTGGTATCATGATTTGCTTACATCTTATCTTGCCATCCTCGATGTACGGAGACGCCTTGTTCTGATCCGAGACAGGAATGACCTTGGCACAGTCCAGTTTACACGCCACTGACCTTGAAGGGATATCCCAGCGGAAAACAACGGAACCTGGAACAAAAATGTCAAAATGGAAGCAATACTGCAATAATTTATCTCAAATCATTGCCCTCTAAAGTCTAAATGAACCTTTATACTATTGTTGTGCTGCTACTCAATAGCATCTTCCATGACTAAATAAATCTATGTCACATTCAGTTTGATTTATTTTCTAAATACAGGAAAAAATAGTTTCTCCTCATTTTTTTGAAAATTGTCTGAAAATTTGTGTAACATGTAACTAGATATCAAAGTTAAGTGATCACTCACTTTATAACATTCTACCATTCAGATATGGGTATTAAAGTCAATTAATGTCAATGATCATGAAGATGAATAGAAAATAAAGGAAACTGTTTACTTCAAAAAGAAAGTAAGATTAAAATGCAAGTTAATAATATTCTTAGAATTAGACGCCTCAATGTTTGGACATTTAGCTTTAGACATTGTGAGTCAGGTCACATCTTTTTGAAAGTAATTATCAAATTTTAATTATCAGTTCACAGGAATTTGGGGACTAAACAATACCCATCTTCCTAATAATAATAATAATAATAATAATAATAATAATAATGCTTGTGTTAGCAGTCACTATTACATTTTCTACCATTCCACAAATATGAAACATAGGGTCAATCTTGCGGAAATGAAACCATGTGGAAAGCATACAACTCCCTTGCACTAACAATAATATTCCATGTCCCAGAATTGCTAGGCATTTCTATGCTTAAACACAGCAGTCTAATCATCTAAATTTCAGCAACCATAACAACTGGAATGGCAACACAATGCAAAAATATAGATCATTATAGGCATAAACCAGCAAAAACATCAATCTAAAATTCCCGTCATTGAAATTCATAATACAACATGAGTTTCTGCCACTTTTTTTTACAAAAGGGTATTGAGCTACCAAATCTGTCCACTGCAATCCTGATTAACCCATTCATGCCTGTAGCTACCAAAATGAGAGGTCCAGACAACCCATGTCAAGGATATCTCTAGGCATGAACGGGTTAACCCTTGTGCTGCTGGTGGCTAAGTTGGCCAATACAAGATAATGCAAAAATCTTGAAAAAAACACCGGAACCCTGGCATATGGGTACTCAAGTGAAAAAACTCAGTGAGAGCTTTCAAATGAGTACCAACATAACAGGGTTTGGGTGGTTTTCAGAAATATTGGCATCATTGTACTTTGGACGAAAGTAGCCTCAGCATTGGAAGCGTTGAGTGGGCAAGCAGCACCAGAGGGAAACTTAATGCAAATAAAAGTGACACTCCCCCCTCCCCCCCCCCCCCCCCCCCCAAGAGAAAGAAAAAATGTTCTTGGGTGTGTGTATGGTTAAGGGTTCATTAGAGAGGCCCCTGTGTAGGCATGTCACTAGTAATTAACTGAAGGTGACTTCAATGGCGCAATATTAACCTCAATATCAAATTCAGGTCCTGAATTTCTTTTTTACGTCATAAACTGAAACACCCCATATTGAAAATACATGAAGGAACAACAAGAGTGTGTGTTCCTTGATGGAAAAAGCAGTGATGTTAACTATTGGTGAGTGTGAATATCTACTGTCAGTCAGAAAGTGATAGGAGACTTCACGAATGTGAGGTGGTGCAGACAGCAGGAAAAATAGGGAGACAGCTGGACCTTACCTAATGATTCACTGGCTGAAGGGCAAATAGTAAAGCAAAGCAATGTAGAATTCAATAAACAGCCACAGCCGCAAATTCATTATTCATAAACAGTTTTTTGTACTTCATTAAAAGTCCCATGACCATGAACCCTTCAAGTGTCAACTGGATGACTGGCTTCACAGATATCAGACATAATCATAACTATATCTCATTGCAAAACACACTAGATATAATAATAAATAACATTGCCTTTACTATACATTGTGATGTTCTGTAATACTTAGAAATCAACTGTACTGGTATTACATATCGGTTTCAGACCAATCAATATGTATGTGGATTTCATAGACACCGAAGAAGAGGTAATTTTTAATTTGGAACTGTATTGCTGACTACTCTTTCTTTACTAGCTATTCCATGAATACGTTTGATTTGAAAGTGATATTATTGATGATGAAAATCACCGCCAAACTTCAGTTTGCTGTTAACTTTTTTTAAAGCAGTGTTATGTGCCCTTTCATTACAGATGACTCATTCACCTCAAGTGATAGCATAGTGCTTTGTTGCTTAATACTGAGCTGTTGGTGTTCATCTTTTCAAGCATTTTATACAATACCCTACCTCGATTCCTCAAACGAGCATCTGTGTCATTTTGTATATCAAGAAATAAGCAATGCAGCACATTAAGTTTACGGTTAAAGTACAGAGGAAGAATCTATGAAGGACATGAAAATGCACCAATACACAATTAGGAAACTAACATGTAGGTAAGAAATGGGCAATGATAATCATTTATTTGTTCATTTTTTTCTATGTGTAGAGACAGACATTTGCACTTGCCCAGACTAGTGAGATTGTGATTGAGTAGGCCAGTAAATTGTCTCTGTAGCATAACCAGACTGTATGGAACATTTCTCTACATCCACTAGAAGATGATTCTAAACACAAAGAATTGGTACAATTAATTTATAGAGAAAGAACCACCACCAAAACCATCACCACTACCATGAGTTAGGTGACCTGTTGCACATCTAGAATAGCAGTAGTGTTGTACTTACCAGGGTAGGTGTAGGACCAGAGGGACACTGGGTCCTGTGGACTGCTGACCAGGAAGTAGGTGTTGACCGCTACGTTGACGGGGTTGTAGTGGTTGATGGTCTGAAGGTTCTCTGGCAGATTGGGGTCGAAGATGGCAATAGTTCCCTGACTCTGGCCAAGCCATAGCTCAAAACCACTGGAGAAAAACAACAAAATCATTCAATTACTATTTCACTGCCAAAAGACATATTTACCTTAATTTGCTGCCCCATTCACGCTCTGTACTTAAACTCATCACCTGGATCAATGATATTTGACAATAACCTAAGAATGTGGCATAAAGTCACAAAATAATAATAGTCAGTCAAATTCTGACTTGTATTTCCCAGATACGCATTCCTTGGAGAGTTATCACCAAAAAAGTCATCATCAAAACTCAAACGATTTTGCTTCAAATAATTTGCGAATTTGTGCTTAAAGAGTTACTCTTGAAAATTTTCTCTGCATCTGTGATACTTTCGACACTAACTTGGAAATTAAGAATAATTCTATAAAATATTTGAAGGATAGTTGTCTTTGGTCTGAAAGATTTCAAGGTGGTTTTGGCCACTGTTAGCATTAATGGGTTAAACATTGCTTATGCCCGATTCATTATCAAATTCAATTTTTTAGAAAAAAATCATATTCAGACATTTAACTCTAGGCATCAGTGGGTTAAAATAACCACTAACAAAATTGCATTTGTTTTAATTTAAGTGTTGACCCTTGTGGTAATTGTCTAAAAGTTTACAATGAATAAGTGTGCTAGTATGTGCTGAGTGTGAGATTCCATTAGCATGGTATTAGCTTTCAATGAAGAAAAGAAAGATAAATAAGCAACATCAATAAACAGATTGTGTACGACTCTTCATAGGACATGTACCAATCATTAATGATAGTTCAGTGGTTAAAACTCTACACTGGGTAGTTGCTGTTCAGAAAAATCAAACTAGATAGGAACAAGTGAATTATATCAGAAACCCCCACAAAGTACTACCAATTACAGTTAAATGTGTACCTGTTCTTACTAACAATGTCAATTTCATTTCTTCACAGAGACCTCATCACACAACACACACACATATTTCCAGCATTATTCTAGCAATTTCTGGGTATTCCAGGCTACCTTTGGTAAGGGTAGCCAGTTGCTGATGGTGGAGGAAACCAGAGCACATGGGAATAAACCACCACATTAACCAACAGGTAACCTTTCTGGAGGGGTGACAGAACAGATAGGATATGGCTGAGGTGAATGTAGCTATATCTATACCTATAGATATGGTTTATAACATGATGATAGCAAGTGGGGATAAACCATTGGTTTTACCTCATACGTAACTTTCTAGGAAAGGTGACAAAACAGATAGGACGGGTGAGGTGAATATAACTATTTCTACACCTATATATATGGTATATGACATGGTGGTAGAATGAATAGGATGGGTGACATCGATGCCAAACTGATAAGATATATGAAAAGATGTGAAAGAAAAAAGAAACACAACCCTAAGAAAAAAACACAGGGAGGGAGATCTACCTCCCTGTAAAACACATCTGAAAATATGAATAATTGTGAACAAAGTGACATCACTCAACTTCAAGCAGGTGGAAATGTATAGGCAGACAAAACTAAACCACTCACATCTGCAGTGTATGCATGATCTGACAGATATGATATGAAAATAGCATTTACTAAGCAACAGATTTAAAGAAATATTGCATTTTTTTCATTTGGGTTGGACAATTCCTTTCAAAATATTTTCACTGACCAAATATACATTTTAGATGCAAATGGATTAACTCATTGATGCTCACAGCTGCCAAAAGCAGCCTGACAATTTTTATGAAATCATTCAGGTGAAAGCAAGTGAATGTCTGAAAACTATTTAAAATATGATGATAAGAACATAACCAACAAATCTCCTTAATTATTTCATAAAGTGTTTTGTGATTCCAAAGTTATTGTCATAAGTATCCCAGATCCAGATGACAGTTCCTGGAGGAACTCCTAAGAATGAATGGTTCGTGCTGTAAAGTTTCTCTTGAAATTGTCGTCTGTGTCTTTTAAACTTATGACAATAACTTGGAAATTAACAATGATTTCATAAACTATTTGAAGGAGACTTGTTGGTATAGTTCTGATTGACATTTCTTCTTCAAATATTTTCCTAACAATGCTTTCACCTGAGAGATGTCACCCAAAATGTCAGGCTGTGTGTGGCTGCTTCAAGCGGACGGAATGGGTTGAGGAGGGTATTAGTGTGTAGATGTGGGAGGAGTGTGGCTGAGGAGCAGACGACGCTGGAGATGCCGGAGCAAGGAGGACTTACCGTGATGTGGGCACCCTGAGAGAGGGTGCCTTAAACCAACTGAACCAGCTACAAGACAGCAGAGAACACAACGTAGGCCAAGAGCAGATCATGACAATACTGAATATACCTTGAGTTTCCTCTTAACCTTTCTAATGCTGAGGCTACTTTAGTCCAAAGCAAAAGGACACAAAAATCTTAGAAAACCCTCTAAACCCTGTCATGTTGGTACTCATTGGATAACTCTTGCTGAGTACTCTCAGATGAGTACCCATATGCCAGGGTTTGTCATTTTTTCACTTTTTTGCATCATTTTGTATTAGCCAAATTAGCTACCAGCAGCATAAGGGTTAAGCTTCCAGTTATCCCCTTAATGTTAATTAATATATCCCATTCAGGCTGAGTCTGCCACAGCAGAGATACACAAAGCCAAATGCATATCATAAGAATACTAAAATACCTTGAGTTTCCTCTCAAGCTTCCAGTCATCTTCTTAATGTTACTTAATATATCCCATTCAAATCTGAAACTGCTACAGCAGAGATACTGAAAAATACCTAGTTTACTGTTGAGTATCTAGTTATCTTCTTTGTATTTATTCAAACCGTTCCAGAGTCCAGACTGAACGGTTGCTGCAGCAGAGATATGATAAGCCAATAGCATACATAACAATGCTGAAAAATACCCAGAATTTACTGTTAAGCATCTAGTAATCTTTATATTTATTTATGTCTGAATCTATCTCAACCAACTAAAGATACAGCCCAGACTAGATAGGCCAAGAGCATATCATTAGAACTCTTAGGAGAAAAATGATTTAAGCAGTTAAGAATTATTCTATGGTTTATATGGCTAAATCAAATGATTGCACATGCAATAGTCAAGCAACACAGCAGAATTTACACCAACTATCGTAGGTTAGTCACATGTTAGGTAACATGCTTGATAAGAATGATGGTGGTGTTGGTAGTGATGTTGATGATGAAGCAGATGGTTGCTAATTATGACAATGGTGAAGATGATGATGATGACAGTGATGGTGATGATGAGTAAGAGGAAAACAAACAACTTCACAACTGATGTAAATGATGATGAAGATGATGATGATGATAACGATAACCTATTTGATGAGTTACATTTGAAGTTATCAAACCATAAGTGCACTCCAGGTGCAAATGGAATGATACTAAAAAATCATCTTATGGTTCAATGAAATGAAGATACATATACAATCTATGCTGGTCGTTGAATGGTATACAGTATAAGTAATGGATTTTTGAAAGTGAAACTTCAGAGCTGCAAAGAGTCATCATCTTCAGAGTTTCTGTAATAATCAGTACATGGCTGAAACTAGTAAGCATACTTAATATGCCCTTTTAATGGCTCAAACAGCCACCGTTTAACCCTTCCAATGCTGAGGCTTCTTTCGTGCCATCTAAACCCTGTCATATTGGTATTCAATGGACAGCTTTCGCCGAGTACTCTCAGATGAGAACCCATGTGCCAGGGTTTCAGTCATTTTTGCAGGCACTAGCAAGTTACCAATGGTGAGTGAAACTCATACCTGGTAAACATATAAACTGAATCCAAGTCACTGGCAACTTTTGCTCATGCCCGCAGCAGCATATGAACCCACAACCTAGAGCAGTTGTGTGAGACAGTGAGCAGTAAGTGAGTGATGCCTCACACCTCTTGGCTATCTGGACAGCCCCCATTTTAGAGAACTACCTAATGCTTACTGTACACACCCTGCCTCTTTAACCCTTCCAATGCTGAGGCTAACTTCGTCCAAAGCATAAGGACGCAAAGATTTTTGAAAACCATCTAAACCCTGTCATGTTGGTATTCATTGGAAAGCTCTTGCTGAGTACTCTCATATGAGTACCATGTGCCAGGGTTTCAGTCAATTTTTAAGCTTTTTTTGCATTATTTTGTATTGGCCAAATTTGCCACCAGCAGCATAAGGGTTAAAACACACCCACACGTACCTGCCATTCCTGGGTATTGCTACTGCACAGAAGACCTGTTGTTTATTGCCATGGAAGCGCAGGGTGACTGGGCTCTCTCCCTTGAAGATGCTGGACGGAGAGATCCTGGTGCTGCACAGGATGATGTGACCGCTGTCCAGGATGACCAGCACCTGGTGGTTCTCCTCCAGGTAGATGATATTGCGGATGAAGACAGTGGAGCTGTGACTGACCGCAAACCTGCACAGCTCACTGTAGGTCTCTTGGCTGGAAATCACACATAAAAACACTAAATAAATCCCACCTTATAACACTCATCCATATGTTTAGTATCTTAAATGATACTACACCTTAAAAATAACATTCTAATAACATACACCTGGGTTTGGTTAAAGCCGAGTTCCAAACCCCTATTCCTATAATTTTTGACAGTTTTGTGTGTTTTCTTTTTTTATAAATGTTGGGGTGTGTAAGACATGGCCCATTATAAATAAGTGCAGCACGGACCTAAACATCAAAACATTGAAAAATGATCTTGCACTTGGATTAACTAACTCCTAAAATATTTTTCCAATTCCTGATCTGGCTACAGAACTATTGAGTAATCAATACCCAAAATAGAAATATAAAACATCAAATAAGGTAATACTTGCTTTGAATTGAATAATGCACTACCATTTCTACCGTCACTTGTGATTTTGAAGAAGTGAATTTACAGTTTACACAGCAAAACAACAATCAGCACAAAAACAATAAATGCAACATTTTAACTAAGGATCAAACATCTAGCCAATGGCAAGTTGTGCATCATGATACATTAGTTATTATGCTTATATCAATGAGAGAACCGGGAAAGGACAGAATGGAGAAAGATGAACCTACCTGTAAATATGGATGATTCCCACAGTGTCTGCACACCACACATACTTGCCCACTACACAGATACACCTGATAAAACCTGGCTCCACACGAAAACTCTGAAAATATAAACTACATGCCAGACTACACTCCTCTCCCACAGTATAAAACAACATAAATAACATGCTTTATATATATATATATATATATATATATATATATATATATATATATATATGTATGTATGTATGTATGTATGTATGTATGTATGTATGTATGTATGTATGTATGTATGTATGTATGTATGTATGTATGTATGTATGTATATATATATATATATATATATATATATATATATATATATATATATATATATATATATATATTATACAAATATGACATCCCTGCGGGGTTGCTAACATGGTTGTCTACCCCGAGTGAGCATTGTCACCCGAGGGCGTAGCCCGAGGGTGACAATGCTCACGAGGGGTAGACTACCATGTTAGCAACCCCGCAGGGATGTCACATTTGTTTTATTATACCGAACAACACCCGCCCCCCCTCACCCCCGGGCACCCAAAATCCATGACAAGTTGAAAGTTACAAAACTCACTTGGTGTAATTTCGGAGCAGCAGGTTTACCGTGCTGACCATGTTGGGATATACTACATGTATTAATTTACCCTTCCTGAACATCCTACCACCTCAACTGGGTTGAGATTTTACTTTTTACCCTGAATTGAGACACTCGCACTCGCACGGTGAGTAGTGACCTACTTTCCCCGCTCGCTCACTTCCACATGTGGGGATCTTGAAAGTATGACGTCACAGTATGGGGTATCTTGAAACAGTAGGTTGCTATTTCACAGCTACTTGATGGCGGGCGCTAATCCTTGAGTAGCGCCCGCTGTCACTGAACCTACAGACACACAGGTTGCTAGCAGTCTTGACACATGGCTCTCATCCAATGGGATGAGAGTATTTTCACGTGAGGTATAATAAATATATATATTTATACATATATGAACATATATACATAAATCCTGCATTTACAGTAAAATCTAGAAAAAATCATTGTGATGAAGTAAAGTATTTTTGAAATGTTCAAAAGTTTTATACAATAATTAACATATCTTTAACATTAGCTAGCCTTTCACTCATATCGTCTGTAAAAGAATTTCATTCATGTTCAGAACATCAACTGCCTGATGAAGCTTACCTTGCATTCCACACACTTGTCATTTTCATAGGTGTAGATATTGAGGAGGCCCTGAGCCATGGCCCGTGCAGAGACCCACACGTCGCACGCAGGAGACATCTCCTCATCTTCCAGCAATAACACTGCAAGCACAAACATACATGTCACCCTACAATATCTATAACCACCTGACATAAATCACACGCAGGGGACATCTCCTCAACCTCCAGTAATAACACTGCAAGCACAAACATACATGTATTAAATATTTGATGGAGAAATGTGAATGTGAACATTACCAACAATTCTCCATATATTTTGTAAAATCATTCTCTACATAGATTTTAACCCTTCCAATGCTGAGGCTACTTTCGTACAACGCACAAGATTTTTGAAAAACAACTAAACCCTGCCATGTTGGTATTCATTAGAAAGCTCCCACTGAGCACTCTCAGATGAGTACCCATGTGCCAGGGTTTCAGCCATTTATCTGTTTTTTTGCATAATTTTGAATGGGCTAAATTAGTCACCAGCAGCATAAGGGTTAAGTTCATTTTAAAAATTGCCAATGTGTCTTACCCACAAGCTCCTCTCCCTTGGGGAGAATAGGAACTGACTCTGCGCAGATGACCTCCAAGTCCTTGCTCATGGAGACCGCGTCCTGCAGGTGACAGAACTCAGGGCTGTTCGCTAACGTCACAATGTCCGCCGCGTAGGGGCGCTCCTTGGGGTCATGTGACCAGCACAGGGTCATCAGGTCAAGAATCAGACCAGGATACTGCATGATTTCCTACAAAAGATAATTTTGTTGAGAAGTTTAAAAAAATGCATCTTGATAAAAGCAGAATAAATAAATAGCAGTTGCATGGTTAACCTTTGACTTTACATGAAAATAACATCATCAAATACATGATAACCTCAAGGTAATAAGCATTAAAATAAATGACAAGTGCTACCATAAATGAATATAGTATAGCATTAACAGAAATATAACAAGTGCTACCATAAATTCTATACTGATATTTGGTATCGTATCGAGTACCAGTACCAATCCATACTGCATTTATAAAAGCAGGTCTTACTCTCATGGAGATAAATATCAAAAGGAAATGAACCATAAATGAATATGATATAGCATAAACAGAAATAAGACAAGTACTACAATAAATTCTATACTGATATTTGGTATTGTATCGAGAACCGATACCAACACATACTGTAGCAGAGGTTGAATATTTATAAAAGCAGGTCTTACTCTCATAGAGATGAATATCAAAACGAAACTCTTACTCTCATGGAGATGAATATCAAAACAAAACTCTTACTCTCATGGAGATGAATATCAAAACAAAACTCTTACTCTCATGGAGATAGAAGGTCGGGTGCCCTCCAGGACGTTCCCCTTCCAGTTGGCTGCACCTGCCCCAGATCCTGTCATATCTATGGGAGGACTCAGAGCGATCATCTCATACAGAAACATACCAAACGAGTAGATATCCACCTTAAAGAACAAAATGACAAACATAACATGTATGATATATGGAATGACAAATTCTCCAGACCTCATCATGGTTTAGTGAAAACATTCATTTCAATTCTTCCAATTTTAACAATAATAATACTATCTTTTATTATAGTGAAGTGTAGAATAAATAGTGCATTTTCAGGTGAATTATGCATTGCTATTATTCATGAAAGGTCTTGTCATCCAGATGCAAATGGTAGATTTTCCATACATTTATGTGTAAAAATAAAACACTGACCAGAACCTTTTAAGATGGTACTTTCCCCTTTTTCAAAATGATATACTGTCCAGTGCCTTTTCAGAACAATGTTATAGAACCCTTCTCCTACCTTTTCTGTGTATGTCTCCTCTCCGTTATGTTGAATGATCTCTGGTGCGATGTAGCCGGCTGTGCCTGCGTATCCCTTGGTGCCGGTGGGGATGACTGTCCTGCTGATGCCGTAGTCGGCCAGGCGGACCTCCACAGCGTCCGGGAGAGGCCTATGCTGGTGCGGCTGAGGGAACGACCACACCAACACATTCTCTGCCTTCAGATCTCGATAGATGATCAGGTGAGAGTGAAGGTATTCCATGGCAGAGGCAACCTAGAAAGTATAAAAATATCAGAATTATTGCTATCCCAATATCATTACCATTCTTTTTATTTGTATTCTTATTGTCATTCCTATTCTTAATATATTTCCTATATAATGACCCAATTGGTTTTTAGGGTCACTAACATGCTATGTCTATTAACCCTTCCAATGCTGAGACTACTTTTGTCCAAAGCACAAGGACGCAAAGATTTTTCATTGGATAGTTCTCTCCGAGCACTCTCAGATGAGTACACATGTGCAAGGGTTTCAATCATTTTTCAGGTTTTTTTGGATCATATTGAAATGGCCAAAGACATTTGGTCAGCATCCTTTGTACTGAGTTTCATGCTTCTACCTCAAAGAGTATAACTTTTTGATTTAGCAGCAGCCATTCTATTCTGACTCTAACCTGAATTATGACCTTGTGAAGGGCGTAGACAGGAAGTTGCGCCCCGTCCCTCTCAAACTTCCTGAGAGTGTCGTCCAGTGCCCCCTGGGGAGCCAGCTGTAGAACTAGGCACAGAGGCTGAGTTCCTATAGACATGAGCGGCACGATGTTCGGGTGACGCAGGGCCAGCAAAATGCTTATCTCCTTTCTCGCATTCAGGTAGGCATCGCACACACTCTTCAGAACACGATCTTTCTTCCATCTTCGTCGCGAATCCTCATACTCAGCTATCTGGGCTGGAGTACCACCAAGTCCCGGATCAACGGGCACCATGAATTTCAAGGCAGCATTGGTAAATCTACCAGTTATCTGTGGAGAAAAAATATACAATAACATTGAGTAAATTGATAACACAATAGAATATGGATTGCTACAGCAGAGAACAATAATATATTGTAAATGTATTTTAAAAGGGCTGGTCTGGGTAGCTTAGAGGATTATACATTGGAAGAGTAAGTTGTTGATTCAAGCTCAAACACTCAAAAGTAAACAATTCTATTGCGCCATATTTTGTGTACTGATTCATCAATTGCCACGGTAAACGGCATGTGTACCTGACATGTGCCAGCGCATGCCGCAGCAAAATAATGTTTAAAATCGTTTGCCTAGAAATTACCGCAATGTGGCCATAAAACTCAAACCGAATCGATTAATTGTTCGAAATATTTTTCGATCAATCGATACTAAATATGACCTAATAGTGAGAATGGATATCAATATCAATACACATGCTTCTTACTACATGACAGGAACATAGTAAGAAGAACTTTTTGTTAAAAAAAGCTTTTTGAAGTCACTAGTTACAACTTTCACCCTCAAGAGCACGCTTAAACTCCTATACTAAACTGCAAGCCGGTGTATCATATATACCACTTTTTTGTAGTTATTTCCAATAAAACCGCTTTTATATTCAATTTTCCACTGCAAGTGGAAATCTGTAAGACTGTTTATTCTTGTGTTAACACCCCCCCTACACTGCCACAGCTGACTGCATTTGACCCATAAAGATAAGGACCTGCACGGCCAGTACCTGCCAGATAGATAGTGTTCTCTGGGGATAGCGAACGGCAGGAAGCACAGCTTGAGCACAGTGTGCCGTCGCTGGGGCCACTCCACAAGTGGAGTCTCCGCAACGGTAGTCTATGTGCACATTTCCTGTAATGTATGTTGAAGCCATAGAGAGCTATATACATACAAGAGGAAGTTGCCCACCATTACAGGAAATGTGCACATAGGGTACCGTTGGCCAGACTCAACTTGTGGAGTGTCCCCGACGCCGGCACACTGTGATTCAGCTGTGCTTCCTGTTAAGTCGCCGCCCTCTATGTTGATCCGGGTCAAGTTCCTCCCTCGGGAACGCTGCCTCTGGCAGGCCTGGACGTTCTGGTTGTTATGTGTATTGGAGGGGGTGTCACACAAGGAGTGACAGCTTTACAGATTTCCACTCGTTGAAGAAGATTGAGTATAAAAGCAGTTTTATTGGAAATGACTACCAAACAGTGGGATACTTAGGTAAGGTAGTATATAATACGACGGCTTACAGCTTAATATATGATTTTAGCGTGCTCTTGAGGGTTGAAAGTTGTATCTAGTGACATTCAGAAGTTCTATGTGACCATTTCCTGTCATGACACACATGTGTAGAACGCACCACTTAACAGTAGTTTTCTTCTGCATTTTTCATGAAGTGAGTCTGTACCCGAATTGTGACCATGGCACCTAAGCTGCGATCAAGCATATCAGGTAGGTGCTGTGCCGAGGGTCTCGTGCGAGATCTGCTGGCTGCCATTCTGGTGATGCCAGTGCTTAAATTTGAGGCTACTATAAGTGAGAGGTGACTGACCTTATCGAGGACCTTGCCGCTGTAGACAGCGCCAAATGCTCCCTTGCCCAGGAATCTCTCCCTCTCGATGTGGTCCTGGTGGATCAGCAGAGCATCGCCAATGTCATGGAACACCTGAATAAAAGTATTACCTTGGATAGAATAAATCAGGCATAAAATACACCTACATCAAACAAAATCCCATGGCAATAGACCCCTGGGTATTTTCATAAAAAAACATAAACAAGATAGACGCCAGTGGCGTCAAGAGGTTGATTCCTTGTATGTCTTTTTGTAGTTAATCATTTGCAATTTTTTGTTTTTTTAATATTTTGCTATTTTGAAATTTTTCTGATTTTTGTGTTTTTTCGTTAGTGGTTACAGACTGATACACACTTGTAATGCTGCTGATGATACTTACAGACTTTTTAATCAAAAACCAAGTTTGTGAATAGACATTAATATCAGTTTGGAGCACTATAAAACATTTTCCTTTTTTATGAAATTCTTTATCTTTTTATCATACCTAATAGTGCCAAAAAATACATCTGAAACACATATCTTTCAAATTTTTCATAAGATTTCTATCTAAAACCCTCCCTCAAATATTTTCCAAAACTATAACCCACTTCTAGCTATCCAGAAACTTTGACAAACTCACCACCCACCATCACCTATCCAGTAGATCACCAAACATGAACGGGAAAAGCCCACATCCTGCACTGCAAATGACAGTCAACAAAACCCCACCAATAGCATGCTTGCCACAACTTACTTAATGCTGCCTGAAGAACTTTAGTCCGTGACTTACCCTTACATGAAAATGGCCAAACACTGCCAGAATGCAAACATGCACAGGGATCAACCTTATGGTCCCTTAAAGGGCATATGCCCCTGAACCATGTGATTTTGCTACCAGATGATGAATTATAGGAGCCAAGTTTGTGAACGGACATTAAATATCAGCTTAAAGCATTTTAAAAACTTTTCCTTTTTTTGAAATTCTTTATCTTTTCATCATACCTAATAGTGCCAAAAAATACAGCTGAAACACAAACCTTTCAAACTTTTCCCTGGGAGCATGCCCCAAGATCCCCAAACCTGGACAATGCACCCCTGGCAAAACCATACCGTCGTGGTGGCCGCACAGGAATTTAATAGCCCCTAAACTTAAAATCCTGGGAGCCAAATCTGCTCCTGTCTGAAAATGTTAAAGTCAATCACTGATGCATGTAACAAACTGACTGGCTGCCTGCAAATAACACCACATCAAAATCAAACATGTTGCCAACAGCCAAAAATCCACTCCCCCTTAACAGAGGCTTGTGACTCTCCCCCACAACACAAAATGTTAACACATAAGCTAAGTATATACAACAAAGCCCATGCATTAAAATAAGTGCCGGCTCTCAAATATTAAAAAAGACCAACAGTTAAACAGCGAATAAAAAATTTCATCATAACCTAAAATTCAGCACGCATAAATAAAATGCAACTTTTGACAAACTAAACTAATCACTAAGCCTATCCGCCAAATATAAACATGAACATTTTAACACACATACTTCAGAAAAAGAGAGCGATGGGGGGCGGGGTTAAAAATTTGACATCTGACATATCATCAAAGTAACACAAAACATTTACATGAAGATGGCCAAACACTGCCTAAAAGCAAACATGAACAGGGATCAACCTTATGTACCCTTTAGGGGCATATGCCCCTGGTTCATGTGATATTGCAACCAGATGAAAAAATATACGAGCCAACTTTGTGAAAGGACATTAAATATATGTTTGGAGCATTTTAAAACATTTTCCTTTTTCCTTAAATTCTTTATCTTTCTATCATACCTAATAGTGCCAAAAAATACATCTGAAACACATATCCTACAATTTTTTCATAAGAATTCTATCTAAAACCCTCCCCCAAATATTTCCCAAAATTATAACCCACTTCTAGCTATCCAAGAAACTATGACAAACCCACCATCACTCATCCAGTAGATCACCAAACATGAATGGGAAAAGCCCACATCCTGCACTGCAAATGAGAGTCAACAAAACCCCACCAATAGCATGCTTGCCACAACTTACCTGCTGCTGCCTGAAGAACATTAGTCCGTGACTTACCTTTACATGAAAATGACCAAACACTGCCTGAGTGCAAACATGCACAAGGATCAACCTTATGGTCCCTTAAGGGGCATATGTTCCTGGATTATGTGATTTTGCTACCTGATGATGAACTATAAGAGCCAAGCTTGTGAATGGACATTAAATATCAGCTTAGAACATTTTTAAAAAAATTCAACTTTCTTGAACTTCTTTATCTTTTTATCATACCTAATAGTGCCAATAAATACATCAGAAACACAAACTATTCAATTTTTTCCCTGGAAAAATGCTCCAAAACCCCCAAACCTGGACAGTTAAAACATTTCCCTTCCACTGAAATTCTTTATCTTTTTATCATACCTAATAGTGCCAAAAAATACAACTGAAACACATATCCCTCAATTTTTTCAAAAGAATTCTATCTAAAACCCTCCCTCAAATATTTTCGAAAACTATAACCCACTCCTAGCTATCCAAGAAACTATGGCAAACTCACCACCACTAATCCAGTAGATCACCAAACATGAATGGGAAAAGCCTACAACCAGCACTGCAAATGACAGCCAACAAAACCCCACCAGCAGCATGCTTGCCACAACTAATATGCTGCTGCCTGAAGAACTTTAGTCCGTGACTTACCTTTACATGAAAATGGCCAAACACTGCCTGAATGCAAACATGCACAAATATCAACCATATGGCCCCTTAAGGGACATATGCCCCTGGCCATGATCTTCCGCCACTAAAGCAGGTCCAGCACTACCAGAAACCCAATATGCATGCAATAACTTTGTACTTAAACCTAAAATAGACTGATACACACTTGTAATGCTGCTGATGATACTTACAGACTTTTTAATCAAAAACCAAGTTTGTGAATAGACATTAATATCAGTTTGGAGCAATTTAAAACAATTTCCTTTTATTTGAACTTCTTTATCTTTTTATCACACCTAATAGTGCCAAAAAATACATCTGAAACACATATCTTCCAAACTTTTCATAAGATTTCTATCTAAATCCGCACTTAAAAAAACTTCCCTATTTTTGAATTTCTTTATCTTTTTATCACACCTAATAGTGCCAAGAAATACAACTATAAGAGCCAGTTTGTGAATGTACATTAAATATCAGTCTAGAACAATTTCAAAAAAAATTCCCATTCTTTGAACTTCTTTATCTTTCTATCATACCTAATAGTGTTAAAAAATACATCAGAAACACAAACTTTGTAATTTTCCCTTTATTTTGATCAGTATTTTCGTTTGTTTTGCATCTTGGGCGATACAAATGCAGGGAGATGCTGCTTGGGCCCGAGCACTGGGTTGAAGGGGTATGGGACCGGCATCGGCATCAAAGGGTAGAAGCCTGCATACTTCAGGTCTGCTACTTCACCTACACCATGCAACCTGAAAAAATAATCATACATACCATCAAAGCAACACAAAAATATCAACACAAAACATATCTCACCAAATGCAATCTTATATTATCACACCGACACAATATCTTCTTTAAACAGTAATTGTTTTGTTTGAGGGACAGTGAAGATTTGCATGGTTTCTATATTTTGTGGATGTGTTTTTATAAAATTGTATATTGAGTGATAGTTTTGTATTGATACTTTTGTATTTATTTCAATTTAATGTATGCTTACTATTTTGGGTTGTCAGGTAAATCAAGTTCCTATGATGCTCTTTGGTGTAGATGCAGTATGATGTCGAAGCCAGTTTCTATGACAGTACACACTTTTCCTGTCACCCAAAACAATTAAAATCATATCTTTATCTAAAATACAACAACAGTGAGAACGGAAGGGATGGCAGGGTTAAAGGTCTGCTAACTTCAGGACTGCATACTACACTCATGGTGAGAAGGGTATATATACTGACTGCTGAAATCGCGATAAAAATATTTACTACTTCCGTTTTTTTCAAAGTTGTTTTTTTACGATTGTGGGGAACAAAAAAAAATCCACAAATGGGCAGGATGGATTATTTAGAGTCATACATACCATCAAAGCAACACAAAAATATCAACACAAAACATATCTCACCAAATGCAATCTTATATTATCACACCGACACAATATCTTCTTTAAACAGTAATTGTTTTGTTTGAGGGACAGTGAAGATTTGCATGGTTTCTATATTTTGTGGATGTGTTTTTATAAAATTGTATATTGAGTGATAGTTTTGTATTGATACTTTTGTATTTATTTCAATTTAATGTATGCTTACTATTTTGGGTTGTCAGGTGAATCAAGTTCCTATGATGCTCTTTGGTGTAGATGCAGTATGATGTCGAAGCCAGTTTCTATGAGTGCTGCCTGCAGTTATGTCCCTTGACACCCTTCTCACCATGAGTGAAAATGCAATCCTGAAGTATGCAGACCATTAACCCTGCCATCCCATGCATTCGCATTACATGCTCTTTGGGCTTATAAGTTTGTGACCAATAAATTATAACAGTACACACTTTTCCTGTCACCCAAAACAATTAAAATCATATCTTTATCTAAAATACAACAACAGTGAGAACGGAAGGGATGGTAGGATTAAAGGTCTGCTAACTTCAGGACTGCATACTACACTCATGGTGAGAAGGGTATATATACTGACTGCTGAAATCGCGATAAAAATATTTACTACTTCCGTTTTTTTCAAAGTTGTTTTCTTACGATTGTGGGGATCAAAGAAAATCCACAAATGGGCAGGATGGATTATTTAGAGTCTGTTTTCTTGAAGTTGAAACTTTTTTTCCGGTTTTAGTGGCGAAATTAATAAGTAAATTTAGAATTTCGCCAGGGTTCCTAAATCAACATTCCAAAAAGCCGTTTTTGCCGTTTTTTTCCGAACTCGCCATTTTTTTTCAAAAATTACAAATATAAGCAACAAGTTATGATAATAGGGTAAAAGCCCTATTTGTTGCGAACACTTTGATGGGCCATTTGTAAATTTTGACGCAGAAACGGCGACGTGACAATTTATTGAAAAAAGTATGTTTTTTGTGTGAAATGCACACAATGCATATCAATGCCCTAATCTCGCTATATCAAAAAAATCAACTTCCGGTTGTAGCGAAAAGCTATTTTTTCGCTTCCAACCTGAAGTTGAATTAAAAAAATGATTGAATCAGATAGATGAGGATCTCATCTATCCAGGTAGGTAGTCATATTGTGATCGGGGGGAGATAGCTTGATGAAATTGACAGGAATCGGCGAGGTACCATTGAGAATGTACTAATCGCCGTGGTCAACACGCCACCATCGATGCGTGTTGACAAATATCTCAAAATATTTTCGATTTTCCGAAACCAAAAGAATTAATCTTAATAATATAGATACTTGGCTTGTTAATTCTTTTGGTTTCAGAATTTTAGAGTTAGAGATGGCCACAAACGAAAGCTTTGAAATCGGGGTGCAAATTTCGTCAAACCCGACCCATCGCCATGTTCACGCCACCATCGATGCGTGTTGACAAATATCTCAAAATATTTTCGATTTTCCGAAACCAAAAGAATTAATCTTAATAATATAGATACTTGGCTTGTTAATTCTTTTGGTTTCAGAATTTTAGAGTTAGAGATGGCCACAAACGAAAGCTTTGAAATCGGGGTGCAAATTTCGGCAAAACCGATATTCAAAATGGCGGAGGGTAACCTATAGCCAATGTAAAAAAATACGTGAATGAACACGTAAGTAAAATAGTACAAAGAGAAATACAAATAGCCGCTCATTGGTTAATAAACCGCGGGAAAGAGTACCACGCGGTGTGACGGTGAGGCAGTGAGACCGCTCATTGGATAATTCACCAGAGACAAACCACGTGGTGCTGTCACGTGATTAGCCGATCGCATTAAATATGCAGAAAACCCACGCATGCGCATCCACCCACGCATGCGCATCCAACGGCCGCCCTACCAGACCAGACGCGCTACAGAATCGTATTGGAGTGAAGAAAACGTAATGTATAAACACGTAAAAATCCACCAAAAAAAAACTAGGCAACCCACAGAAACAATGAAACAAACTCTATAAACTACACACCCAACTCTAACAGAAACATTAAACAAAACGACCCCACCACACCCCACTCTCCAGATCATTCGCCTAGAATTTTCCAAAAATGCCATGTAAGACAACATAGGGAAAATGCATCAACCAGCTCCCAGGACCCCCCCCGGGAATGCAAGACAACAAAAGCGAACTGAATATAGGTTGTTGTTTGTACAACAACCTCTAAAAACATTTTTTCTGACATGTCTTTACATTCTTCATGTTATTTTCACGAAAAAACAAACATATTTCTTATTTTATTCTGTAAATGATGTTTATGTCGATAAGCCATGTGTGTTTTAGCAATTCTAAAGATGTTACAGGGGAAAATGATGAATATAAAATTGCAGATTTCTACCATATCTGGAGCGATGTGATGAAGCTGTATGTGCCCATCAGCACTGGCCATGTAGGATGGCGCCATGACGCCGTGGCGAGGACAGATGATGTGCTTCCCCTCGTGCAGCGCCAGCAGAATGTACTCCACCATGAAACAATACACATGCTCTTCATCCACATCCCCCAACTCTTCCCTCTCTTCCTCTGTTGTCTGGAACCTGAGAGAAAATACCCCAATCAAACAATGTACCTCACCATGAAACAATACACATGCTCTTCATCCACATCCCCCAACTCTTCCCTCTCTTCCTCTGTTGTCTGGAACCTGAGGGAAAATACCCCAATCAAACAATGTACCCCACCATGAAACAATACACATGCTCTTCATCTACATCTCCAACTCCTCCCTCTCTTCCTCTGTTGTCTGGAACCTGAGGGAAAATACCCCAATCAAACAAAATACCTCACCATGAAACAATACACATGCTCTTCATCCACATCCCCCAACTCTTCCCTCTCTTCTTCTGTTGTCTGGAACCTAAGGGAAAATACCCCAATCAAACAATATATCTCACCATGAAACAATACACATGCTCTTCATCCACATCCCCCAACTCTTCCCTCTCTTCTTCTGTTGTCTGGAACCTGAGGGAAAATACCCCAATCAAACAATGTACCCCACCATGAAACAATACACATGCTCTTCATCCACATCCCCCAACTCTTCCCCCTCTTCTTCTGTTGTCTGGAACCTGAGGGAAAATACCCCAATCAAACAATATACCTCACCATGAAACAATACACATGCTCTTCATCCACATCCCCCAACTCTTCCCTCTCTTCTTCTGTTGTCTGGAACCTAAGGGAAAATACCCCAATCAAACAATATACCTCCCCATGAAACAATACACATGCTCTTCATCCACATCCCCCAACTCTTCCCTCTCTTCCTCTGTTGTCTGGAACCTGAGGGAAAATACCCACATCAAACAATGTACTCCACCATGAAACAATACACATGCTCTTCATCCACATCCCCCAACTCCTCCCTCTCTTCCTCTGTTGTCTGGAACCTGAGGGAGAATACCCCAATCAAACAATGTACTCCAACAAGAAACAATACACATGCTCTTCATCCACATCTCCCAACTCTTCCCTCTCTTCCTCTGTTGTCTGGAACCTGAGGGAAAATACCCCAATCAAACAAAATACCTCACCATGAAACAATACACATGCTCTTCATCCACATCCCCCAACTCTTCCCTCTCTTCTTCTGTTGTCTGGAACCTAAGGGAAAATACCCCAATCAAACAATATATCTCACCATGAAACAATACACATGCTCTTCATCCACATCCCCCAACTCTTCCCTCTCTTCCTCTGTTGTCTGGAACCTGAGGGAAAATACCCCAATCAAACAAAATACCTCACCATGAAACAATACACGTGCTCTTCATCCACATCCCCCAACTCCTCCCTCTCTTCCTCTGTTGCCTGGAACCTGAGGGAAAATACCCCAATCAAACAATGTACTCCAACAAGAAACAATACACATGCTCTTCATCCACATCCCCCAACTCTTCCCTCTCTTCTTCAGTTGTCTGGAACCTAAGGGAAAATACCCCAATCAAACAATATATCTCACCATGAAACAATACACATGCTCTTCATCCACATCCCCCAACTCTTCCCTCTCTTCCTCTGTTGTCTGGAACCTGAGGGAAAATACCCCAATCAAACAAAATACCTCACCATGAAACAATACACATGCTCTTCATCCACATCCCCCAACTCTTCCCTCTCTTCTTCTGTTGTCTGGAACCTAAGGGAAAATACCCCAATCAAACAATATATCTCACCATGAAACAATACACATGCTCTTCATCCACATCCCCCAACTCTTCCCTCTATTCCTCTGTTGCCTGGAACCTGAGGGAAAATACCCCAATCAAACACTGTACCTCACCGTGAAACAATACACATGTTCTTCATCCACATCCCCCAACTCCTCTCTCTCTTCCTCTGTTGCCTGGAACCTGAGGGAGAATACCCACATCAAACAATGTACCTCACCATGAAACAATACACATGCTCTTCATCCACATCCCCCAACTCCTCCCTCTCTTCCTCTGTTGTCTGGAACCTGAGGGAAAATACCCCAATCAAACAATGTACCTCACCATGAAACAATACACACGCTCTTCATCCACATCCCCCAACAATACACATGCTCTTCATCCACATCTCCCAACTCTTCCCTCTCTTCCTCTGTTGCCTGGAACCTGAGGGAAAATACCCCAATCAAACAATGTTCCTCACCATGAAACAATACACACGCTCTTCATCCACATCCCCGAACAATACACATGCTCTTCATCCACATCTCCCAACTCTTCCCTCTCTTCCTCTGTTGCCTGGAACCTGAGGGAGAATACCCCAATCAAACAATTTACTCCACCATGAAACAATACACATGCTCTTCATCCACATCTCCCAACTCTTCCCTCTCTTCCTCTGTTGCCTGGAACCTGAGGGAAAATACCCCAATCAAAAGATTCACTACACCATGAAACAATACACATGCTCTTCATCCACATCCCCCAACTCTTCCCTCTCTTCCTCTGTTGTCTGGAACCTGAGGGAAAATACCCCAATCAAACAATGTACTCCACCTTGAAACAATACACATGCTCTTCATCCACATCCCCCAACTCTTCCCTCTCTTCCTCTGTTGCCTGGAACCTGAGGGAGAATACCCCAATCAAACAATGTACTCCACCATGAAACAATACACATGCTCTTCATCCACATCCCCCAACTCTTCCCTCTCTTCCTCTGTTGTCTGGAACCTGAGGGAGAATACCCCAATCAAACAATTTACTCCACCATGAAACAATACACATGCTCTTCATGTACATCTCCCAACTCTTCCCTCTCTTCCTCTGTTGCCTGGAACCTGAGGGAGAATACCCCAATCAAACAATTTACTCCACCAAGAAACAATACACATGCTCTTCATGTACATCTCCCAACTCTTCCCTCTCTTCCTCTGTTGCCTGGAACCTGAGGGAGAATACCCCAATCAAACAATGTACTCCACCATGAAACAATACACGTGCTCTTCATCCACATCCCCCAACTCCTCCCTCTCTTCCTCTGTTGTCTGGAACCTGAGGGAGAATACCCCAATCAAACAATGTACTCCACTATGAAACAATACACATGTTCTTCATCCACATCCCCCAACTCCTCTCTCTCTTCCTCTGTTGCCTGGAACCTGAGGGAGAATACCCACATCAAACAATGTACCTCTCCATGAAACAATACACATGCTCTTCATCCACATCCCCCAACTCTTCCCTCTCTTCCTCTGTTGTCTGGAACCTGAGGGAAAATACCCCAATCAAACAATGTACTCCACTATGAAACAATACACATGCTCTTCATCCACATCCCCCAATTCTTCCCTCTCTTCCTCTGTTGTCTGGAACCTGAGGGAGAATACCCACATCAATTAATGTACCTCACCATGAAACAATACACATGCTCTTCATCCACATCCCCCAACTCCTCCCTCTCTTCCTCTGTTGTCTGGAACCTGAGGGAAAATACCCCAATCAAACAATGTACTCCACCATGAAACAATACACATGCTCTTCATCCACATCCCCCAACTCTTCCCTCTCTTCCTCTGTTGTCTGGAACCTGAGGGAAAATACCCCAATCAAACAATGTACTCCACTATGAAACAATACACATGCTCTTCATCCACATCCCCCAACTCTTCCCTCTCTTCCTCTGTTGTCTGGAACCTGAGGGAGAATACCCCAATCAAACAATGTACTCCACTATGAAACAATACACATGTTCTTCATCCACATCCCCCAACTCCTCTCTCTCTTCCTCTGTTGCCTGGAACCTGAGGGAAAATACCCCAATCAAACAATGTACTCCACTATGAAACAATACACATGCTCTTCATCCACATCCCCCAATTCTTCCCTCTCTTCCTCTGTTGTCTGGAACCTGAGGGAGAATACCCACATCAAACAATGTACTCCACTATGAAACAATACACGTGCTCTTCATGTACATCCCCTTAACTCTTCCCTTTCTTTTCTTTCCAGTAGTGGTCATAATACCTCAAAGTTAGGGCAAGGCAGATACAGGTTATAATAAAAAGCTTACACTTCCTTGTTAAATATGAGGTCCCCAAATATGTCTTTCTTTCTTTTAAACCTAACAATATCCATATTAATCACTACCTGTATATAGAAGAAACCTTTACAATATCATATTTTCCGTGAATATGTATTTTACTTAAATTGAGTTTTTCCTGTGTTTAAAGATTAACATAAATCTGGTCAATAGGTGAGCCTAGTGTTGTTAACATGGAAACACTTTAAGTTAAGGACTAATAATAGACTTATGATACAGGGTGCCCACAAAAATCAAATCTTCCCCTTTGCTAAAATATTTCAAAGTCAGATAAAATGCTTTAAAACTTGTCTTCACGGCTGTGGTGAAACATCTTATGCAGACAATCTAACCATATTCCAACCACTTTTACCACATGCTATAAAACTACCCCCCAAATTTGGCTGATGACTATGATTTTTCCCCAGTACAAGGAGTTTTTAAATAGCAAGGAGACTATGTTAGAACCGAAGAAACATCTAAGGAAAATGTAGGTGCCTCCATAAGTACAAGCTTAAGGTAAATTTTTCAACTACCACAGTGAAAAGATGAAACTCCATAAGTTGAGCGCATGTGAGAAGCTAAGCCATGGCAGTAAATATCTGATCAACATTATACTTACTCTTGAGGTTCTTCATTTTCTGGGCTGTAAAGATACCAAAAAGACATCATATCAAAATGTGACATTTGTTCAACAGAAGGGCCTTAGCAAATAAGTTACCTGGAATTCATAACCCTAGTAAGAACATATCTTTTGGTCAGGAATATATAAAATTGTCAATAACAAGCAAAGATGTGATTTTGTAATTGAACTAGGACATGAATTAAAGATTGTGTGTATATTTTCATTAGGTACACACATGTTTATTGTAGATAACTGAAAGAAAATGATGTTTTTATGATGTTTCAAAATCCTGGTTCAGGCTGTGACCATTTAAAGCAACTGACGAGAGGACATTTTATGCTTTAAAATCTGGATATTCTTAAATCTTAAAGATCAATTCTGACTGACTGGGAAGCTCCTTTAAGGCCACTGTTATATAAGTTCAAACCTGTGACCAAAGATGCAATGTTTTTGAAAATTAGTGCATTAAGTGGCATGTGCTTTAGAAAAGGGGAAGATGGCAGTATGGTGCTATTAAAATGGGAGGAAAAAAGGATATAGTCTTCAATGCCATTTATTCTAAAATCAATTATTCACCAAAAAACCCTATGACTGGACTTTGTTTTGGTAAATTGATCATATTTGCTTATTGATTTCTTTGTGGCTAAAATATGTCTATTTCAGCTCAAAAGTAGTACTTAAAAGTTAACAGTCTAAAATAAGAATTATCAATTATTTTTGCAGTTGTATATATTTAGTAATGATGTAAACACATATGGCTGGCAACAGATGGCATTAATAGTACTGCCAATCAATTGTTATTACTAAGTTTTATTAAAATGAAAAATAGTTCTAGCTCTCCATATGTAAGATATATATTTATGAAGTATTTTACTGTATAGTTCTAGAATATAGAATCAAGCAAACATTTTGTGAGGGGATTTTATGCATTGAAGACATATCAAAGAAAGGGAAAAGATTAATACTTCCAATGAGAAATGAATTTAAAATCGTGTAAAATCGAAAAATGTTACTCAAGTACTAAATAAGATAATGAAAAGAAACAGATCCAACATGACTGCAAAAATGCACAAACCTTGATAAATCTAGCAAATCATTCCTGTCAAATGATTAATAAATAAAGTGTATCACTAGCAAATCATAAATTTCCGTGTTATTATACGATATTGATATTTCTTTAACGTTATGATACCTTAACAAAATTTTCAATGAAACCGCACCCCTCCAAAGGACCTAGTTTCGTTAAATTTCACACTGTCAACTTCAAAATAGTTTGCATAAGAGTAGTGTACTGCCTTAGTGCAGAGACGTCTAAGGTGCAGGTATGTCAATTTCCTATTGTAGAGCATTACTTGAGTAGCCAGATCTTAAACATTACAATACTTTTACCCATTCAATATCAAAATTGTCATAAAATATTAAGCTGATTAACCCATTCATGCTCTAAGCATACAAAACATGATTCGACTATTTCATCATTGTTTTGATCATAACATTCACAGAAATTATTTAAGGGAGTGACGTCAGTCAGATCCAAATTGACAATTCACCTTCAAATTCCTTGTAAATTCAAAACTTACTTTCCAAAGCCTCCCAGAAGCAGACAATGATCATTAGGCAGGAGTGGGTTACTAAAGAATGTACATGACCCACAAATGCCAGCAGCACAATATCCTCTGATAGCTTTTTTGACTACTCCATTTTTTTGGAATATATTTGATGGAAACATGTTTGGGGAACCCCAGCACAGAACTCTCCTTCACATACTGTATAACGGGTATATTTCCCGGGACTTTTATTTCCCGAAAAATGATGATTTCCATTTTTTTTCATTTTTTTTTCCCAGCAGGCACACGGCTGCACTGGTACTATATTTAGCGTTAATGCTACCAAGCGTTTTGGCTCCTCAGAATGTTTATTGCAGACGACTGTTTGTGTGCTGAATGTGTATGTGCAGAACAAAAAAGCCAGTCATATGCCAGCTCAATTGAGCTGGCAAGGTGGCTCTATTGTTCTGCACATTAATAGCACTTAGGGCAACATACCCACCTGTATAAATATGCGGACCGGTTTTTGGACAGGTTGATAAACTGTTCATGACAGACAGTGAGTACTACAAACATGTGTCTGGACAAGCAGGTACTTTAAATGTACGGCTTCACTACTCAATTGGAATGCTTCTTCTATTGCTTTTATATCTTTTTCATAAGGATTTATAAATAAGTAAATTCATTTTCATACAGTTTAAATATACCTTTTTTGACAAAAAAACTAGTATGCATAATCTAACAAATTCACACACTAGTAGTAGTAGTATCTGAGTTCAGACTGTGACACATCGTCTGCCACACCATACCAACAAAAATGATTTAAGATAACGTTTTTATGTTTACCCTCTCAAACCCAATAGGTAAATTCGATTACATTGATTACGCGTTAACATTACCCCTTATACAGTAGTTTGTGAGTTAATACTTAATTCTTACGTTATTTGCATAAGTACAATAGGTCCAGACTACACTTGTCTAGAAGACCCCTGATATGAATGGGTTAAAGACTTCAGTTAAATCAGTGCCCTCATAAGACCATGTACTTACAAGCTTCTCATGACTCCCTTGAGGAAGGTCTCATCACTGTCGAGGGCAGCAAAACTTCTCGACCATCCTCCACCGTCAGAGGTGTCATGTGAGGCATTGATGCCGGGCGAACTGGCCGAGCGATTTATACCAGACAGGCCAGCACCACCATTCACGCTGCCATCCATCGAACTCCTTTTCTTCTTCCTCGACGTCCTGGCTGCCCGGTTCACTTCCACACTCTCGCTCACGGTTGCCTCGCTGCTGGACATATTGAAGTCTACCAGCGACCAGCTCTTGGAGTCCTCATCTCCGGCCATCTGATGTTCCTTGAGGCTAAGGATGCACCTTGTACAGGGTACTGCTCTCGTGATCAGGTACATACCATAGGAGTTCTGGGCAAACCTGATCCCCAGATCTGGGTACCAATCCTCAAGTAACGTATCCAGGCAGTCGACCACTTTGGAGAGAAGCTTGGCAGAATACATAGGGTTTGCGTGCAGGACAACGCTCTCCCTTGAATCCTCATTCTCCTCATCCTCCGTGCAGGTGGAGTCACTGGATGACGACTCTAAGAGGATGGATTCATTAGGAAGGATGATTTCCAAGATGACTGTTCCGTCTATGTTGATTGCCGTCCAGGGTTCGCCCATGTCTGGCCGCAGCATCATCTTACACTGCTGATAGTCACAGAAGGAGTAGGGCGTTTCTGGTATGGCCTCCTTCAATCTCAGCAGCACGATACGCAGGTCATTGTTGATCACATAGTGCAGTTCTAGTCCCGTCTGCCAGCACTGCCACTCAGTACGGCACCGCTGCACAATTCCCTCATACTGCTGGTACTTCAAGTCTTTGGGCATACCGTATATTTTCTTTGCGACTCCCTGAATACCCCCATCTCCCAGTAATCTGGTGATGAGCCTCGACCAGAAGCCGCTGGGGAAGTAGGTCATGAAATATAGCCTCATGAAGGCCGTAGCCACATTAGGGATGGCCGTCACCTTTGGCACCCCTGACCAGAGGTTATCCAGCAACACTGACCGTC
>OZ012684.1:53305736-53393236 GCA_963942565.1 Maea johnstoni | reverse complement strand
TGTGTACAATCAGCTCCATGAGGTCCTTCATGCTCTTGTTCCTCATGAGCTTGTTGCTGAAGGTCTTGCCAGAGCAGCACACCTCGATGCGGCCCAGCATGCGCGGGAGGCCGCACTTGTCGGGGTCGGCGATGTTGATGAAGCGGCGGTTGACCTCCTCCTGCAGCTCCCGCAGCATGCTGTCAGGGTACTTGCTCATCTCATCCAGGTGCGTGCCCACTATTATCACAGGGGCGTTGGGTGCTCGCGCCTACAACACACGATGAGTACCATGATGGCGATGATGATGGTAATTATATAGAAATGAAAAATTCAATAAAAATGAAAATCACCATACTATCACTTTTTCTTTGTCTACTATTATTACTACGGTACTACTACTACTACTACTACTACTACTACTACTACTATTACTCTTACTATTACTTCTACTACTACTACTACTACTACTACTACTACTACTACTACTACTACTACTACTACTACTACTACTACTACTACTACTACTACTACTACTACCACCACATTAGACCACTGACTGGTGTGAGTAATGAGCAAAATGTACTTTAAAGACAAGTGCGATTGACGTGCAAGCACAGTAGACAAAGATGGCGGTCAGGTATGGTGATTGTGATGATAGGATGCTACCTCATTGCCAGGCGAAGGTCATTTTGGCCAGTTTGATAGGGCTGTGGGGAAAACTTGAATAGCCCCATTGGGCTAGCTAGTCAGTTTACTAGTATGGACCTCCAAAAATTAAATCTACCAGCCTGGGGCTATCAGGCTATCTTTATTGTCGAGCCCTGGTGATAGGAAAACTATGACTGAAAATTGTTTTTCCTATTGTGTTGAACACTGTCTTCAAATACTATCAAAAAATTTCTCATTTTGAGGTTTAAGTAGCGATGTTCAAAGTTGGGAGATGGGGTGTACAGTCCTGATGAAAATCAGTTATTTATTATCATACCAACCTGAATATTGACCAGCCACTGCTGGATTGTGTTGATTCTATTATCATACCAACCTGAATATTGACCAGCCACTGCTGGATTGTGTTGATTCTATTATCATACCAACCTGAATATTGACCAGCCACTGCTGGATTGTGTTGATTCTATTATCATACCAACCTGAATATTGACCAGCCACTGCTGGATAGTGTTGATTCTATTATCATACCAACCTGAATATTGACCAGCCACTGCTGGATTGTGTTGATTCTATTATCATACCAACCTGAATATTGACCAGCCACTGCTGGATTGTGTTGATTCTATTATCACACCAACCTGAATATTGACCAGCCACTGCTGGATTGTGTTGATTCTATTATCATACCAACCTGAATATTGACCAGCCACTGCTGGATAGTGTTGATTCTATTATCACACCAACCTGAATATTGACCAGCCACTGCTGGATTGTGTTGATTCCATTATCATACCAACCTGAATATTGACCAGCCACTGCTGGATAGTGTTGATTCTATTATCATACCAACCTGAATATTGACCAGCCACTGCTGGATAGTGTTGATTCTATTATCATACCAACCTGAATATTGACCAGCCACTGCTGGATAGTGTTGATTCCATCCTTGTCTGTCAGCTTCCAGAGCACCAGGTAGAGGGAGCGTTTAGACAGGAAATACTGATGGGTGGCGTAGTATTCTTTCTGCAATGTAGAAATAGGGAATACTGAAACAAAGTCATGCCTGTAGTCTCTAAAATTAGCCTGACTATTTTTTTGATATCCATTTTTGATTTGTACATTTATAAGTGTAGTTAATAAACATACAATACAATACAATAGTCTTTCTAATGTTTTGTGATTCAATAGTATTGTGTCTACAATGAAGTAACTATGTAACGCATAAAGCAGTATCTTCATCAATAATATTGAAAGTGATTGATATGATTAAATTTCCTTCGCAAGTATTTTTCTAACAATACAGAGGTAACTAGGGATTACCTGTCCTCCAAAATCCCAAGTTCTAAAGTGAACAAGTTTCTCTTTCTTTCCCAAAGTCAGATCACTTATGTCGACCCCCACCGTGGATATGGTTTCACCCTTGTGGTCCTGCTGCTTGACATTTTCGCCCATACGCTGCATCCAATTCTTATGTTTGTTGGAAGTTTTACCTTCTCTCCTTAGTCCCTCCAGGAGAGAGGTTTTCCCAATACCTTGAATTCCAACAATCATCAACTTCATGGTGTTATCATTTGTGGCCCTGGAAAAATGTGAACCACTTGACTCAAAACTGATTATATTACACAGTAAGCAAAATAGATGGTCAAACGCAGGGCCATCATTTGGTACCAAGACCTTGAAAATCCCACATAAAAACACAAAATTTTGGTCACAAATTTCCAAAAATGTCAATATCAAGCAAATGATTGAAAATGTTCAGAAATATCTTTAAATCATTTTGTTTCATTGAGGTTATATTCATAATCTAAATGAATGCATACATGTTTATGGTTGATGTCTTTATAGTGTTGTCTCTCCTGAAAAATAGCACATTATATGTTATATCACTGCCCATTTTTGACATACAATTTCAAGATCCTTACTGAAGCCCTGCTTGTACATTGAGGTTCCCTAACATGTATAAAGATTGTGCATTAGCCTTATTATTAAGTCAGAGGCTAGGTTGTCCATACCTGCTCAAATGTGTGTTATATGTATACCTATATGTGTGTTATATGTATCTTCTTATGACCAGGTCATAAGAAGAATCATGTAACTACCTATCAGGGTTTGAACTCTAAGTGCCAGACCCTGCCCAGGGAGTATCAAAACTAGTTCTTACTCTTCCAGTATGGATTTGAGATAGCTCAGGACAAACACTGTTCTCTTTGCCTTGTCCCCTAATACTGCATCCATCATTTTCTCTACAGGATTGCCAGAGAGATCCAACTTCCAGAGATTATTCAGGTCACCAAGTGGTGTGGGCAACTGAAAAATAGAGCAAAATAATACATGTAAAAAAAGTCTAAATTCCTTTAACAATTTCTATTTAAAGTCCATGCATGGTCTGATTATATAGGGTATGATATTATCATATAGGATGATATTTGAAGGAGGGCTGCTTAACTCAACCGAAACAACTTAGTTATATGATATTCAAAACATTGCACCAATATTAATAAACATGTAAGACCTTAGAAAATCTAAAAATATATAGTAATAGTAGTAGTAGTAGTAGTAGTAGTAGTAGTAGTAGTAGTAGTAGTAGTAGTAGTAGTAGTAATAGTAGTAGTAGTAGTAGTAGTAGTAGTAGTAATAATAATAATAATAGTAATAATAATAATAATAATAATAATAATGATAATAATAATAATAATAACAATGATAATACATATAATGATAATGATATTATCAGGTGTTCAATTATACTGCTTGTTTCCAATTGAAAAAACATTTATCTAAAGCTTACTAGCCTCACACTAACCTCGACTATTTTGTTGTCTTTGATCTTGAGCTCTGTGAGTTTTTTCATTGCACTGATGTCCGAGGGTAGGGTTCGAAGGTCATTGTGACTAAGGTCAAACACTGACAGGTTAGGGTAGAGCAGCCTATGACCAAAACCCTGAGACAGACCTAGGGAACCACCAGACTTCACCGATAACCTCCGACTAGAATCCTAGAACAATGAAATAAAAGAAATTTGTATTATTTAACAATGTTATGATCAACAAAAATAATAACAAAAAACATTGGGCCATTCACTAAGATCAATTGAACTTGATAACAAAATAAAAATTCACAAGGGACTGTTTTGTCAGTCAAGTAACCTCAGAGTGGCTATGATGATAAAATGATAAATATCAAGTTAACCCTTTCAATACTGAGGCTGCTTTCGTCCAAAGCACAGGGATGCAAAGATTTTTGAAAACCATCTAAACCCTGTCATATTGGTATTCATTGGATAGCTCTTGCTGAGTACTCTCATATGAGTACCCATGTGCCAGTTTTCAGTCATTTTTAAGATTTTTTGCATCGTTTTGTATTGGCCAAATTAGCGACCAGCAGCATAAGGGTTAACCCTTCCAATGCTGTGTACCTTTGTCTAGAGCACAAGAACACAAAGATTCTTGAAAACCATCTGAACCTAGAGCTGCACTCACGGAGGGAGATCAACTCATGAGCTCACCACCCGTTTGACTCGTGAGCTCATGGACCTTCTGATTTTCCAAATTGATACTTATTTTCCAGCCCAGATATTAAGAAATAAATATTTATTGGCGGACATTTATTTTCATTGCCGTGTTTATTTAATTTCAAAACGTGCTGACGAGGTACAAAGGTCAGTTTAACACTCAACACCGCTTGAATGTATACATTGGAGATTGTAAAGAAGACATGACAGTGATAAGCAGTTATGTATGTTGATAAGGTGTGTTTTGTGCCCTGTGCTACGTTTATGTTCCCAGCATCGTCGAGCTCACGATTTGAACATTTCAGCTCGAACTCGGCGAGTTTGCTCCAGGGCTCGAGCTACTCGAGTTCATGAGTGGTGAGTGCAGCTCTATCTGAACCCTGTCAAGTTGGTATTCATTGGAAAGCTCTCGCTGAGCACTCTTAGATGAGTACCCATTTGCCAGGGTTTCAGTCATTTTTCAGGTTTTTGCATCATTTTGTATTATCAAAATTAGTAATCAGCAGCATAAGGAAGATATCATAAAATATGAGAAGCCTAGAACTGATCTGAAAGGACCAACTCCTCCAGGCGGTTGTGGGCCAGCTTGAGGGTTTTGAGATTGTCCAGGCATGAACAAGTTAAGAAAGATGTTATAAGCTATGAGAAGCCTAGAACTGACCTGAAAGGAAGAGCTGCTGGCTGTGGAGGCCTCAGCATCAGCCGTGACCAGCACCAACTCCTCCAGGCGGTTGTGGGCCAGCTTGAGGGTTTTGAGATTCTCCAGGCGATGATGCAGCCTATGTGGGCAGAACTGACCAGAACCCATCATGCTGCCCCCTACTGACAGTGAGGTGAGTGACAGCGCGCGGGACTTCCTGGGCCCTTGAACACTAAACAAAATAAGAATTGTTAAATTACACTGAGAGCAAAGTACTATGGAATACATAGGAACAAGTTGTACAATTATTTCCAAAGCTATAGCCACTTTTTTTAAAAGCATATGGACACCTTTTGAAATAAATGATGTGGTATATGACAAATTTGCAAGGCCCTCACTTAGAGAGATTTCCTGGCAGTGAATTGGCTAGCAATTTATACAACAAAATAAAGAGGATGCAAAAGAAATATTCAAAATAACCCAGTTTCATGATTGCATAGGTTATAAATTTTGGATATGATGCTCTTGTTGTGTTGTTTTGTTAATTGTTGTGCTGGACAGTCTGTAAAAATTAAATTTATCCAAAGAAATATATGCTATTAAGATAACAGA
Source organism: Maea johnstoni (assembly GCA_963942565.1). Taxonomy (NCBI): domain Eukaryota; kingdom Metazoa; phylum Annelida; class Polychaeta; order Spionida; family Magelonidae; genus Maea; species Maea johnstoni. The sequence continues at coordinate 53,387,822 of OZ012684.1, read as the reverse complement.
TTGAAACTTTGAGGTGAAATTTAGAATGCAAACCAGACATTTCAGATATGAAAGTTGTTCCACTCAAAAAAACATATATACAATAATGTGGCAATTTACCCTTTCTTTGCTGCTGCACCATGTTGTACATAGCAACTTGCCGAAGCTGCAATGATATCACTCTCGGAACTCTGGCGAAGCTGCCCCCGGCTAAAGATGAGGTTGTTTGAGAGGTCTAGCCACTGTAAGCCAGCAGGGTAGGCGTCCGCCGTGCCCATCTCCTTCAGCAGGTTCTGGGACAAGAACAGTCGGTTCAGAGAGGGTGCTAGGCACGCTAGACCCTCGGGAATCGTTGTGAACTGGTTACCCGAAAGGTACAAGTCTTTCAGCATTCCGCGTACATTCTCCTGACCTAGTTCCCCAGAGGGCGTGTCCTTGACCTTGACCCTCTGGCTCCAAATGTTATAGTGTTCCACCTCCTCCAAGGTGAAGTGATCACCAGAGGTCACTGTTGCGTTACTACTTCTCGTACTGCTTCTCGTGCTACCTCCGCGCGAAAATATTCTCGGTGAAAGACTTGATAAAGTTTCGGTGAAATTATTGACTATTGGGAAGATACTGTTTTCACCTTCAGCTGACCTTGAACTAAATCGTGAAGAGAATGAGTTTTCTATGCTGTTTGGAGGAGCAGGAGGTACATCAGAGGAGGTCACCTGATCAGCACTAGCGGAATCAGGAACCTCCAGGTGAGTGGGCAAAAAGCTGAGTCTGTTATAGGAGAGATTAAGCTCAAGCAGGCTCGGGGCAGACCACATAGCAAAAGGCAAATGTTCCAGTCTGTTATGAGATACATTGAGTCGGGCAAGCGAAGGTAACTGAAAGATCGACGAAGGTAGAGATTTTAGGATATTGTTCTGAAGCTGGATAGTTTCTAGGACTGGACAACTCCACTCCATGTTTTGTAGCTGTCCTTGAACATTGCATCCCTTTCTTTCCTGAAGGGAACCCCTCCTCTCACGGTCACATGGTAAATACGATATCCTATTCTTAGAGGCATTGAGGACCTGTAAAGACTCAAGCCGAAAGATGTCTATAGGTAATGTCTCCAGACTATTCTGGGAGATGTCCACCCTGGTGATTGCATACAGGGCACACATACGATTGGTGAGTCTGAGATTATGCATGAGAGAAGCCTGCACCAACCATGCAGGGTTGATGCGACTCAGTCCAGACAGGTTGTCCCATTTGACCATGACCGGGACAGTTGGGAAAACGAGGTTATATGTCGCAGTGTTTGAATCGAAGTTGTCATCGTCCATGAAGCTCTGTTCGAAAAAGAATGCCTTCATGGCTTGTTTGTTGATGTGGAACTCCGGGTCTGGCTTTGCGTGGTGTTTGAGGATTGTAGAAATCATGCTGTCGTTCTGGGACAAGATGGATGCCTTAAGAACCATTTGTTCCTCATCGATCATCCCGTGCCGCAAGAGGATGTCCATGATGGGCACGTTCCCTCTCTGACACGCCTCCATGAGGTTATCGGAAGAGAACCCCCCAACACCCAAGAGAGGTCTGTTGACATCAGCTCCATTAAGTATCAGGAATTCTACAGTTCTCGCACAGCCGTTCTGTACAGCCAGATGCAGGGGGGTGCAGCCAAGGCTGTTGGGACAGTCTATCTCAAGGGGACTGAACTCTTGTGAATCGTCGTCTTTCTCATGCTCTAACTCTGCAGCCACCTTCACCTCCTTTTCCTCATCATCTTCAGGTTTGTCTTTGGAAAAGTATTGACTAAAAAGAAATGAAAAAGAATGTTACAGATTTTACAATCAGCAATGAAACATCTTCATCAAATTCTCAACAACCTTAAACACCATTCACATCGGGAGCATAGACATGGTCTGACAGACATACAGATATCTTCCAAACAAAGCATAATTTTGCTTGATATTTGACTGAAGTTCTTGTTCTTGTTGATTTCAACAGTCTCTCTTCAAATGGTGTTTAAATATTAAAGGTATTCGGTTTAGAGTCCTGTATCCACCGAAATATTCACACAACCTTCCTTCCCTAGCAGGCACTGTACACATGGAAACCATTTCAATCCCCGAGGGATATTCCAGAGCAGCTGGCAGCATATATCGCACAAGCTCTAAGCACTGCCTTCTTAATGCTAGGTACCCATTTTTGAGCTGGGTGGACTGAGGCAATATGAACTGTATATTAGCCTTATTGGGGAGTTGTGTTTAAGGTTGTCAGACCATTTGTACACTCCAGATGCAAATGAGATAAGTCCCTACATGAGCTCAGCTTACTGTTACTTATGACAAGTGAAATTATCAATGCTGCACAAAGAAATTCACAATGCTTACATTTACAAAACCAAATGCATTAGATGAATTACATTTCCTTGAAAGAACATTCATATCAAGCCACTGAATATGCAATCGCGCAAAAAGACATTATTAAACTGCGACAATATTAACACTGAATAGAGCATTCATTCCTTCCTTCATTCCATATACATATACCTAGCCCCCCCCCCCCCCCCCCCCCCATCTAATATCTCTGGATAACTTACCTATTCACTCTCATATTTCTCCCTCTGGCCTTCACCTTGTAGTGCAGCAAGAGCTCGATGATGTCAGAATGATCCTGGGGCGAGTTGCACACAAAGTGAAGCGGGGTCCACTGCAGGGAGTCTGTCTCGTTGATGTCCAAGGGTGCGTTGTAGGTGAGGAGTTTGCCGTCCTTGCTCCGGGCCTCGTAGGGCTGCAGGAGGTGCTGTGGGTAGGGGAACTCCAGCAGGAGCCTCACCATGTGGTAGTCACCCCGCGCCGCAGCCAGGTGGATAGGCTGCATGAAGTCCATGTTTGGCATGTGGACAAGACCAGGCATTTGCTGCAAAAATTGAATAAACCAAATATAGATATCAGGTTTATACAGTTTTGTTCCATTCTATATGTTGTTCACTTGTCACTTATCTACTATTAATTACAATAGCAGGCCTGTTCCTTCGGTGAATATTTTCGTAAATATTGGGTATATACAATCTTGATCAACTGCACACCATGTTGGCCAAATTCATTACATTTTCTTCCTAGCAGGTCTTTTACTTTGGTGTAAATACTTTCAACTCCCTGAGGAGGTGCATTCAGCAAGTAAATGCTCTTTGGTCAGGCAGTGCCTTTATCCTAGGTATACATCTACTAAAACATGGTGTACTGAGGCATTGAGAGGTGAACTGTCTAGCCTAAGAACAGAACCCAATGCCCTGGCTGGGACATGGAGTAGCAATACTTCTACCACTTATTCAACAACAAACAAGATGAAAAGGTAATGCTATTTATTCTGAGATTATAATATTGTTAAGACCCCCAAAGTGCTTCAACGACTAATACTGTAAAATTTAAAAAAACACAATCTTATCAAGGGCAGTAACTTAGAGTAGATTCTTCACCCTGTTAACATAACTTTAGACCACTCTCACTCTCATTCAAGAAACTATACCTTGAAGAACCATTTTCAACTCTGTGATCTGAAGCATGAAAGGTATAATCCCTGTATCAGAGGGCCACAGGGAGAATCGAATCCTGTACATGACTCTCTTTATCTCGTGAAACAGAGATTATCATTATTATTATTATTATTATTATTATTATTATTATAATCATTATTATTATTATTAACATTTTTATTATTATTATCATTATCATTATTATTATTATTATTATTATTATTATTATTATTATTATTATTATCATTCGAACAGGACTTACCTTTAAGAGAACCTGTGCCACCTTGTGCTGACCCTGCCGGCAAGCGATGTGTAGGGGCGACTGTCCATCAGGTCCAATGCGGCCATCAGCGCCGTGCTCAAGCAGGAAAGTGACCATCTCTATGTCACCCTTCTCACATGCACTTAAATGACAAACACGGATAGAGGTCAAGGGGCAGTATGGTGGAGAATCAAGGGACAGCATGGTAGAGAATCAATGGGCAACACAGTGGAGAGTAGTGGGGCAACATGGTAGAAAATCAAGGGACAACATAGTAGAGAATGATTGGGCAGCATAGTAGAGAATCAAGGGACAACATGGTAGAGAATCAATGGGCAACATAGTGGAGAATGGTGGGGAAACATGGTAGAGAATCAATGGGCAGCATAGTACAGAATGATGGGGCAGCATGGTAGAGAATCAAGGGGCAACATAGTGGAGAATGGTGGGGCAACATGGTAGAGAATCAATGGGCAACATAGTGGAGAATGACGTGACAGCATGGTAGAGAATCAAGGGGCAACATGGTAGAGAATCAAGGGGCAACATAGTAGAGAATCAAGGGGCAACATAGTGGAGAATAGTGGGGCAGCATGGTAGAGAATCAATGGGCAACATAGTGGAGACTGGAGAATGATGGGCAACATTGTAGAGAATCAAGGGGCAACATAGTGGAGAATAATGGGGCAGCATGGTAGAGAATCAAGGGGCAGCATAGTGGAGAATGGTGGGGCAACATGGTAGAGAATCTAGATGCAACATAGTGGAGAATGATTGGGCAACATGGTAGAGAATCAATGGGCAACATAGTGGAGAATCAAGGGGCAACATAATAGAGAATCAATGGGCAACATAGTGGAGAATGATGGGGCAACATGGTATAGAATCAAGGGACAGCATGGTAGAGAATCAAGGGGCAAGATAGTGGGGAATGATGGGGCAACATAGTGGAGAATTATGGCGCAATATGGTAAAGAATCAAGGGGCAACATAGTGGAGAATGATGGGGCATCATGGTAGAGACTCAAGGGACAAAATGGTAGAGAATCAATGGGCAACATAGAGGAGAATGATAGCAGAGAATCAAAGGACAACATGGTAGAGAATCAAGGGACATCAAATCTTTAAAATCCTAGGGATAACAATGGCAATAATACTTGGTATAACATGTGTGTTTATTCTTTGTAATATTACCGTGCATCTTCAAGTCTTCACTTATAGGGGGAAAGTGGACTAGTATGTCTCTATCAGACAACTAGGGGTGTAGGGATATAGAGAGTAACTGACCTGTTGATGAGGCAGAGGGTGTTGATGGTGTCCTTGACATTTCCCCCTAACTGTAGCACCAGTTTCTCTGCCCTGCTCCTCTCCCCATCAATAACAGCCTCAAAGAAAGCTAAAACACAACAAAAGTTACATGTACCTATTTACATTTTAAGACTTATCACAGAAAAACAATATCACACAAACAGAATTCAGGACAAGAAATTCTGATGGAGTATATTCTATTCATAGCAGCATATCTTTTATAAAGATGAAGTACCTGTCCTGAATGCCGAACAGTCCACAGCAAATGCACTCTTTGCTCTCAAATATACCACATAACATACGTGTAATCAATTACATATCATCTATATGAAACATTTTGTAAAATCTCTTACCATTTTGAAGTTCTCCTTTCTCTATTTTTCTTTTCTCTGAAAAGAATATGAATGATAAGTGTAGTTCACTGCGAGTGATACATGCTAGGACGGACATATAAGGAAAAGGTGACAGCTTAAACAACCTTTGACAACATGTCTTGATAGTTGATGCCATGTGAGAGTAAAATACTAGAACAGATCAATTAAAATGTTAGTTAAGACTGACTTCCTATCAAGGAATGGTGGGGGCATTTTTACCCAGAATCTGAGCCTCTTAGCCAGCAATGTGATGTATTTGACTTTTTTCTTACCATAGGGTTTGACTTTCCCAGGGGCCAAGGGGCATATACACCTAGATGTTGCTGTGTGCCCCTAGATTTTTCAGGCTAGGGGCCCAAAATGATATGTATAATAACTAGAAATCCTGATTTTGACCACTTATTTTTTATCAAATTTCCTTTTCGGGCCCCTAGCTTGAAAACTAAGTGTCAGACCCTGTTACCATAGGTGATAAATTTGTGAGAAAGTGTGGTCTGTCTTTCTATCCACCATCAGTCATCCATATCCCACTCAACATATGGGTGACTTCGGGTGGATATCAGGCTGGACCACACTTTCTAACAGGGTGTTACAAAGAGTACCGGTACACAGATGATATACCAAATACTAATTACAAATGAGGAAAAGTACTGTACCATTTAAGAGCTGTTGGGGTACGCAGACAAGTACTGCTTATCAGTGTAAAATGATTTACATGCTGCCTGGGCTTATCTGCAAGCAGGAAGTTTGCTATTTACTAGCAAACAAGTTAACAGGTTAAATATAACAAGGTTAGCTGTCCTAGGAAGCAGCCAGTACCATTGAAGATATTGCTAAAATATTGTTACGGAATTATGCATATTGTATCTAATATCACAAAAAATTCAAAAGCCAAGCCCTAATTGTAATTGTATTAGGGATTATTACCATACCATTTTTGTTGTCTTTTCTAACAACCTAACATATAAATCCACAATTAACATTAAATATTTCACTAATTGCAGACACTTGGACAAGCCTAAATGTCAAGCCCAATTGCAGCCGGGTTGGTTGTGATAACTGACCCCTTGAAGTAATCCACAAGTGTCTGTGTGTAGTACACCATTACATGTTTCACACTTCGTATTCCACAACATGGATTTCACCATTGACAGGATTCATGAAGACATCACACTCTTTACATATCATTAAGGCTTTAAGGCATCATAGTTCATACCATAGTTATTTCAGTTCTTAAATCCATATATTATGATCCTATATGGTATGATTGGTTATAGCAGAAACAATACATAGATACCTGTAACAGTCCTTCTATTTCTGTACATAATCCCTTGGAAATGTGGATATAGAAGAATTGCCTACTTCAGTGACATGCCCTATGATGGACATGCACTTATTCAGTAGTCACAAACTTCATCTCTATACATTCGAGCCTATATGTATAGATCCAAACAAAACTCCTGCCATACTGTTTCATGTCAGCTGTAGTACTACGTAATGCACAGCCAGCTGATGATCAGCCTGCTACTAGGCTGCCACTAAATTAGTTAGTCAGTCAGCTGAAGTATTGCACTTGGTGGAGGCCAGCTCAACAATAAATGAATCAGGTTTATATGTGTGTGTGTGTGTATGTGTGTGTATATATATATATATATATTATATATATATATATATATATATATATATATATATATATATATATATATATATATATATATATATATACATATATATATATATATATATATATATATATATATATATATATATATATATATATATATATATATATATATATATATATATATATATATATATATATATATATATTGTCCTATCAGGCATGATATTTTTCATGAATTGATAAATTGAAATGACATTCAAAAATTCATCAAATTGTGTGAATATATATATATATATATATATATATATATATATATATATATATATATATATATATATATATATATATATATATATATATATATATATATATATATATATATGTATTTGTAGTAAGCTGAACCTACCATGAACCAACTTGAGATCAGCAACACAGTCCATGTGTCCTGCTTCTGCAGCCAACTGCACCGGGAGTTTACCATCACTATCTAGCTGCTCAGGGTTGGCCCCATGTTCCAACAGGATATGGATAAAGTTCAGGCGACCCTCTATGGAAGCTTGGTGCAAGGGAGACTAAAAATAACAAAAATCAAATTTTCACCAAATATCACTGTGAACATGTATAGATGTACATTTTCCACCATGCAAGAGGTGTAGGCAGAAGAAAGAATAATAACGAAGATGATATTATGAAAAAGGTTTTGGAGAGGACCTCCCACTATACAAGAACAAACAATCTGGCCACTAAACGGTCAAATTTCCCCAATATTTCAATAAGATAAAGAACGGTGTGCAGCCCTAGATTTTTATTGCACTCAGATCCACTAGTGACAGTTAGCGGGTGTGCACCTTGACCACACAACTGCTCATGTAGCACTTATGAACCACTAATATATAACCACTATAGCTAGACTCAGGTTTTTCACTGGATTGCACACGTGGTCTAACTCGAAACGAACATCATCAAATAGAGTGATGATTAAACACTTAAACAGGGGAACAACAACATTCAGTTAAATATTTGCCAAAATGCTGCTTTATCATCAAGATATCTCTATACATGTTAGGTTATGTGTGCACTCCGGATGGGAAAGGGTTAATGTCAAAATCTCCATGCCCCAAAAAGTACATTTATGACGCTTGAGTTTAAGCAAACCATTTCAGTTTTTAAGAAAAATAAATAAAGTGTTTCAGTTTAAAGTATATGTCCCATTTTCTGTCATCCTGTTGAAAATTAAGAACTTTGAGTGAGCATTTATGATCATTTTTATAGGCGAGGTTCGTCCCTACCAGGAAGAGGAAATGAGTTAATTGCATGATGACCCACTTCTATAGGATTAACCTTTTCATGCCTGGAGTTCTGCATGAAAGTGTAATTCAAGCACTATGAAACTTTGAAAAATAACTTTTGCATAAAGTATCAATTTGCAAAATGATTTCAATAAAGCTGTAGTTTGAGTGAATTAGTACTATCCAATAAAATTCTTGACTAAATGGGCTTAGGCTGGAAAGTCCTGTCAGTAGGCTTGAATTTTTTTTGAATTTTTCTTCACTTTTCTGTAATATTGCAGCTAAGTTGCAACCAACAAGTTGTAAGTGAAGGACAAAACCAGAGCACATGCCAAAAAACACTGCCTAACACCAAGCCACTGGCATCTTCCTCACATGTCCTTTTAGAGGACCACACAGGCATGAATGGGTTGAATGATAACATGTCCCATCCATGCAATGCTGGCACTGTTTATAATGAAACACCAGTTTTATATACCGTAGTTTCGCGTGTATAAGACGCACTTTTTTACATGAATTTTCCCACTCAAATCGGGGGTGCGTCTTATACACAAAGCTAGAAATCTAAGGTGTTTTACATTGAGTTCCCAGGCCACACGGAGATACGGTGGATTACCTGAACTCAACTCTACCTAGATTCAAACAAGCGGGCGGGTTATGCCAAATTACAATTATAATGCGGCAAGGACAATGCCCATCAACGTCGGTATGCTGCGGCTTCTATGAATTGTAATTGTAATTGCAGTACCACCCTCCATCAGATATTATTGATTACAATCTATATCGTGCCTAGGACAATGAGTATCGGGCACTGACACAGAGTGATAAGTATTCATGTCAACTTTCACACATTTCGATGTGTTTCACCAGTTTTCTAGCGTTTTTCGTGAGGAGTTGACCTGCCACAATGTTTACGCAAAGGGGGTGCGCACTATACACAAAGCTAAGGTCTCTACATCATTTCAAAGGCCTGAACAAGGGGTGCGTCTTATATACGGGTGCGTCTTATACACGCGAAATTACGGTAAGTAATATGCTGTCACCCTGCATTAGACTACTACCACATGGGGCGAGCAGTCCCGTGTCAGTGGAATGTTACAATCAATATCGCCCATATGTTTAGCATCAATATTGATCACGCACTCCAGACCTGAATACCACTGAACACATTCTAGCACTATCACATAAGCCAATACATAAATGCACTACATTAACTATTAAGCACTACACAAGTGCATACAGGCAGGGTTACACTCTATCTTGCTGTTATTTGCACCAGAACAACTGCTTTACTGAAATAAAGAGCAGATTTCTTGATAGAGAAAAGTTAAACGAAATTCTGATAATATCCCCAATTTGATCGAGCATAAATGAAGCATTAATGAAGCTCTAAAACAATCATACCAAAATAAACATAGCCTTGTTGTGTAAGGGGGATTAGGGCAGCATAATATATAAGCAATGAATGCATGTTTAATTGTTTATGCACTTTATCTAATTTCTAGGTTTCTGTCTTATGAATTAAAGTAGCACTAACTAAAACCCATATTGTTAAATGTATTTTTTTGGAAATCACATTCATGCCTGTAGACTTCTTTGGTGATACACATTAGGCCAAAACAATTTTCGGGAAAAATCGAAGAAATGATAATAACAACTACCGAGTAATCAGCCCACTACATTCCTCCTATGTATAATTTTTGAAGAGCAACTATGACACTGATCCATTATAGATAAGAAAGGCATACTTCACATTTTGCTTTGATAGATTGGAATAGGTTAGAAGTCCGGACCACCTATCCTAAGCAGTGGTTGGTATTTAGACACTGGCTGGCCCTGAGAGTATATAGCCACACACTAGGGTATGCATGGAATATGAGATATTTGACAGAAGCGATGTGGCTTAACCCACTAAGGCCTAGAATCGTGTGAATCTCCGAAACTTTTGACAAACTCTGAAATCAAGCTTAAATTCAAAATAATATCTGACAGATAACTGTGGATAAAGTTCTAATGAATATTTCTCCTACAAATATTATCCAAGATAAACTTTTGCAGCAAAATTTTACAAAATTAGAAAGGCGGTTTCTGGCCACATAGGCATGAGAGGGTTAATTGTATTAATATGTCCTTCTGGCCAGGGACTAATTAGGACACCACCACTGTACAACCATATAGAGGAAATCACACCCAGAATAATGGCCTAGCAAACGTGCTTGTATCACTAGCATAGCCCATTAATTAGCCTCTGCTGATTAGGATGGAAGTTCAAGTTCCTCCTACAGAATAGCCTGCCTGCATTGAGGCCAGGTCAATAGTATCATTCCTTATGGATAGATGGCGCTGTGTTGTACATACTAGAGTGATTATTGGAAAATCTGTAAAAACAACCCCCTCTTGTGACAAAAGTATGATCTAAATTACCAGATAACTGACCACATGCTGCTAAGTAGATGTGTACAAAGACTATTATATAATCAGGTAAACACAGTAAGGACCATTAGCTATGCTTGCCCTATACATTGAGAAGGGATGATGAGGAGAATAAAACAAGAGGAGGAGGAGGGGAATGAGGAAAAGGAGGATGAGGAAGGGTATAACCCATTTGTAGTACACAGATCGTCTGAAATCTTTGAATATAGCTCAATAAACTTAGTATGATGAGAGGACTACATATTTGCAGGAGATTGTTAAATTCAACAATAACAAATTCCAGTAATTTTTTTTCTCAAGATATTGCTTTTTAGCAATATATTTCCATATGTGCCAGATGACCATGAGTATTCGTAAGGTAACAGAAATTCTGATTGTACTCACCATACACCTCCAGCGCTCCCCACATGGCAGGTTTGCATCAGCTGGAATGGTAACCAAGCAATTGTACAAACAGTAATATAGTAAAACACATGATTACTGACATTCTGTGGTAAATCTAATATGATCAATGATTATCTATCTTTCTTTCTTATCTTATGCAAGATTATGATTTAGAAAATGCTACCTTCAACCTTTGATACTTATTTCATTTTTAATCAAGTAGTTCTTTTACTCATCAAAGTGAATTTATAAGTAAAGTTCACAATAATTCTTTAGGATCTGCACTAATTTTCTTTATGTCGTGATAGGGCTGTACACCGGTACCCGGTACCAGCACCGTACCGAATACCGTCTCGCAAAATACCGGGGAATACTCGTTTCAATATTTAACGGTATGCTTATCGGTATTTTGCAAAACACAAACCCATGTCAAACATTCAATACTATGAAATAATTCAGTAAAAAGTTATACTTACGGTTGCCGAACTTGTAAACTTGGAAGGTACGATATAGCGGCGATAGTTCCATCGCCGCTACCATTAGTGAACTTGTGATTCTTTTTGTTGCCGCGTAGTGGCGCTGCTGATATACAGCGCCACTACGCGGTAGGGATAAGAATCACAAGTTCACTAAAGGTACTCACTCATTAGTGAACTTGTGATTCTTTTTGTTGCCGCGTAGTGGCGCTGCTGATATACAGCGCCACTACGCGGTAGGGATAAGAATCACAAGTTCACTAATGGTAGCGGCGATGGAACTATCGCCGCTATATATCGTACCTTCAAGCAGAATGTTGATCTATTCAAGTTAACAAGGTTTGGCTGCCGTAAGTATGACTGCTTAATTTTCACATCTGATCACATGTTGTAATTAAAATACCTGACAGACAACAAATACGTTTTAGGTTTATGTCAGGAACTACGCTAAGTGTGAACTTAGCGTAGTTCAAGATACCGATAGCAGTACCGATAAAATACCGTATCGTTTCGACGATACCGGTTATGGTACCGTACCGCTTCACCCTTAGCGGTATGCAGCCCTATGTCGTGAATACTTACCTCCATTACTCAGGAAAAGCTTCATGCATTCAAAGTTGCCATTAGAGACTGAAGTGAAGAGGGGAGTTCTTCCAAACGAGTCCTGAGCGTTGATGTTTTGGGCCTCCTCCCCCTCCAGCAGGGAAGTCAGCAGGTCTACATTGTTCCAGATAGCTGCCTGGTGCAGCAGCTGGCCCGGGTATTCTCCCAGCTCTGCCATCTGAGCACCTCCTAAAAACACAGTGAAAACATACTAGTTCAGACAACTCTGCCATCTGAGCACCTTCTGAAAACACAGTGAAAACATACTAGTTCAGACAACTCTGCCATCTGAGCACCTCCTGAAACACAGTGAAAACATTCTGAAAACACAGTGAAAACATACTAGTTCAGACAACTCTGCCATCTGAGAACTTCCTGAAAACACAGTGAAAACATACTAGTTCAGACAACTCTGCCATCTGAGCACCTCCTGAAAACACAGTGAAAACACACTAGATCAGACAACTCTGTCATCTGAGCACCGTCTGGCCCGGGTACTCTCCCAGCTCTGCCATCTGAGCACCTCCTGAAAACACAGTGAAAACACACTAGATCAGACAACTCTGTCATCTGAGCACCGTCTGGCCCGGGTACTCTCCCAGCTCTGCCATCTGAGCACCTCCTGAAAACACAGTGAAAACATACTAGTTCAGACAACTCTGTCGTCTGAGCACCTCCTGAAACACACAGTGAATACATACTAGTTCAGACAACTCTGTCACCTGAGCACCGTTTGGCCCGGGTACTACCCGAGCTCTGCCATCTGATCACCTCCTGAAAACACAGAGAATACATACTTAGTTCAGACAACTCTGTCATCTGAGCACCGTCTGGTCCAGGTACTCCCCCAGCTCTGTCATCTGAGCACCTCCTGAAAACACAGAGAATACATACTTAGTTCAGACAACTCTGCCATCTGAGCACCTCCTGAAACGCAGTGAAAACATACTAGATCAGACAACTCTGTCATCTGAGCACCGTCTGGCCCGGGTACTGACCCAGCTCTGCCATCTGAGCACCTCCTGAAAACACAGTGAAAACATACTTTGTTCAGACAGCTCTGTCATCTGAGCACCATTTGGCCTGAGTACTCCCCCTGCTCTGCCATCTGAGCACCTCCTGAAAACACAGTGAAAACATACTTAGTTCTTACAACTCTCCCATCTGAGCAACTCCGGAAAACACAATGAAAACATCCTGAAAACACAGTGAAAACATAGTAGTTCATACAGCTCTGCCATATGAGCACCTCCTGAAAGCACAGTGAAAACATACTAGTTCATACAACTCTCCCATCTGAGCAACTCCTGAAAACACAATGAAAACATCCTGAAACACAGTGAAAACATAGTAGTTCATGCAACTCTGCCATCTGAGCATCTCCCGAAAACACAGTGAAAACACACTAGATCAGACAACTCAGCCATCTGAGAACTTCCTGAAAACACAGGGAAAACATACTAGTTCGGACAACTCTGACATCTGACCAACTCCTGAAAACACAGTGAAAACATACTAATTCATGCAAGTACTAAGCCCAATATTTGACCACATCATGAAAACACAATGAAACCATACTCTTTCATGTAAGTACTATGTCCAACATTTGACCACCTAATGAAAACACCAAATGTACTAGTTCATATAGGTAGGCTGGGCAGAATACTCCCCAACTTAATGCAAACATACCTTGTGCTATGTTCTATCTAAAAACATCATAATAGCGTCCCAACTGGCAACGTTTCCATATAAAGCTGAATCAATCAGAATCAATTAATTAAAAATAAATCAATTTTAAGTATAAAATCAAAGGATTACACAAAAGCACTTTTCTAATTGTGCAAATGAATATTATATGCACTTAAACGTCAAGATCTACTAAATATACATGTAGTAGTAAGTTTTATTACAAGTGCTAAAAAACACAAGACAAAAGAAAACTGAAAACATGTTCCATGATATATCTTGTGACAGGGAAATAACAGATGATTGCGAGTCACTGAAGCTAATTAAATGGGCTCAATCAAATAATATGTACTTGCAGTGTCACTTGATTCACAAAAACGTTTGTCCCAGATACTAGATCTGCCATTAACCAGAATATAATTTATTGATAAGGAAATAGGGAAATCCGGCCTGTAGAGATATCTTGTATTAAGTAGCCAGTATGTCTTAGGCATACTATGTAAAAGCCACACTGCATCTCAAATTCCTTGATAATCAATACTTCCTTATATCCTTATACAAGCATGACATTTACGAAAATAGACATTATTATTTAGAAGTTACTACCAGTTATTACATCCATTCTCTCTAGGACTATCTCATATATGTGACCATCAGATGCAGATACAGGGAAGATTTGAGAGGTTCAAAGAAACCACTGCTATCTTCAAAATGTTTATTTTCTCTGCTAAGAAGTGTCACGCTTCTCTAATTTTGCTAGAACTTCCTTAGGTGGAACTACCTTTCTGTAAAAATGAATCCCCCCCCCCCCCCCTCCCCATAAAGAATTAGACCCCAACACAGAAATGTCTGTAACTTTAAATAAGGAATAACTGGTGTATGAGATGTGAGAATCAAGTGCATGCTAGCTGATTCACCACAGTGCTTGTAAATATCTGAGATAACTGGCGTCTGGCAATGCTATATACAAAAGCTAGGAGATTACTTGCACTACTAGTAAGTACCAGGTTGCTACTGAAAAGCACTACCATTTATTATGTCTTGGACAGGACGACACAACTTTCTCAATGCAGTATCAACCACATGATATATATTACACACCCACCGTGGTGTTTGGAAGTAGCATGCCAACTAAAAAGTAGCCAGTAATTAGCAGATTGCTCTCATGAAAAACTCTGACTAACCTTATTCTGGTCCTCATGCAGCTCAACAAGATGCTGGTCCAATCTTGCAGAGGAGCAGGGGATGATACCAATGATGCAGTGCCAACTGACTATGAGCAAGCACTATCCCATTCCTTACAGTGCTTGTCTATACCGGATAACTGCTCCAAACTGATAAACTCTTAGATGTTCAAACCTTACTATAAGGTCCTATTGCTCCATACGGAACCTCTTTTTTATGCCTGCATGATACATCAGAGCATGTGATCGCATTGAATAATACTGGTGGTCGTTTTTTCCCAATTTTCATGAATCTATTTTTAGTATGACAAATAACCGGTAATTGATCAGTCATTAGTCCAGCTGTACTGGACATTTTTCTATGTCAGTCCGTGACTTATTATTAAGCCATAAAATCATTGTTTTTGAAATGAATAAACACATTCCCCTAAAAGAGCAGATGAACCAAAAGTGAAACCTACTAACCACTCATTCGGACAACTGACTCAGGAATAAGAATAAGTTTATTCATACCATTTCAAATACTTAATTTTTCACAGACACATACACACACACACACACATATATATATATATATATATATATATATATATATATATATATATATATATATAATTGCCAATATTGTGCACCCAATATCTAAATCCTGGCTATGACCCTGTATAACAGCGAAGTCTAAATGAATTTTTCGACCACCAAAGTAGCCAATGCGCCTTCAAATTCATGCTAGAATGAGCAACTTGGATAGGATATAATATCCATTGTTTACTGTCTCCTGGCAATGACCATGGTCTTATAGCCAGCAGGGCATCTGGGTGTCTTTTTGGACACCCAAACCCTTAATAAGCACCCCTCAGGACACCCCCCCCCCCCCAAAATTGTGAAGAATTTCTTAAAATGTAAATATCAAGCATATAATTGAATTTTTTTCATCTCCATATAATTCCCATGACATTGTATAAGGATATTATGCCTTATTTTGATAAATAAATACATTTTAATGGTTTAAATCTTAGTACATTGTGGTCCCCATGGGCTTAGCAGCCTATGCGTCCAGCGCGTCATTTGGACACCCAGAACACTGTTTTTTGACAGTTTGGACACCCCAAAAATTTTTGTCAGAATTTGCTGATGATGACTTTTCATAGAAGATAGAAGATGTAGAAGCTTTAGTGTCACTTTTATAAGACACACAAAGCAGTTACTGGCCTAGAAAAAGCAAAATTCATAAATATATAGGGTTTATTTTATTAGTAGTATATACTTTGTACCACACTTTGGACACGCAAAAGTCTATGAAACCTCTATTTGAACACCCTGTTTTCAAATATTGGCTAAGACCATGGTGGTCCCCCTTAAAAATTTAGACGCCCAAAAATTTTACAAAATTGCCAATTTTGGGCACCCAGTTACTAAATTCTGGCTAAGACCCTGGCCATGACCATCATTAGAAAATGCGAGCATATAAAATATGCAAGATGTGCTAAGAAAAATAGGTGCACATATTTCTAGGTCAATTTCATTACCTCTGAAAACCAGTCAGCAGTCATTCTATCATGTTCTTAAGATAAACGTTGGTCTTTATATTTTGATAACATGCAAATTATGGGATAATACCACTACTTTCAAAGTATAGCTCAGAGTAGTTTCTCACACGACAAAGCCATTGCCACTCAGCAAAGCTTAATGAAGTCTTGGTAATATTCTGATATCTATCTCATCTACTTATACCTGTAGATTCCTAGGGGGTTGTAAATAACTAAGTGGTGAAATTACAGCAGCTCATTCCAGAAAAATGGCTTCATCTCTCAAGTCAATGCTCTTTGATGGATATAAAAATTGAAAGCTCAGCTTCATCAGAGACTACACTTACTGCAGGTCTGTGTAAAATGCCTGTCTAAATAATGTAACTGGTTCCCAACAACCTATCTTGAGTTGACTTCAGTCAGTTTAATTCTGATGATTGAATATCTGAGGAACCACTAGACCTGCTTTGAATCAGATGACTGTGCTGCCACCTATAGTATTGAAGTGACATTATTTACCCTCTACTCTAGTACTAGCTTGACATCATGACTCTCTAACTCAGTCTGAGAAACAGGCTAACCGACCTGTAAGTCTTCAGGTTTGTGGTGGGGATCTGCCATGGACTATAATAGTCTGTCTGACTTGATGGGGCTAACAGCTTTTTCCTCTTTTCTCCCACAAAAAATTCGTTCTTGCCTTCCAAACTTGACAAACCTCTTAGTAGCACTACCGTGTGTATGTATAAACATACTTTTTGTCTCAACTCAGCAAAATGCTGATTTTGCTCATTAGGTCCCATTGTAAAATTTGCCCATTGACAACAATGACGAACTCGCATGCTTGTACAGTTGGCAATTGTTGGAAATGGGCAAATTTTACAATGGGACCCAGGGTCTTAGCCACGATTTCAAAAATATCTGTCCAAAACATCAATTTCAAAAAATTTGCCCATCCAGATTTAGCAACTTATCTACTTCAAATCCTTATACCAGCTACATTTAATCCTAGTGTGTCAAAAAGGGCAATTTACACTTCAGCTATGTCCAAGAACATGTTTTATCAGGAAAATATTTGGTTATTACCCCCCAAAAGTCAAAATTGAAAAATCATCATAGAAATTTTTGCCTGTCCAAACAGGAGGTTTTCAGGAAACTAACTGTCCAAAAGACAGGTAGGACGGGTCCTGGCTAGGTCCCTGATGGGACCTAATGAGCAAAATCAACATTTTGCAGAGTTGAGACAAAAAGTATGTTTATACATACACGCGGTAGTGCTACTAAGAGGTTTGTCAAGTTTGGAAGGCAAAAACGATTTTTTTGTGGGAAAAAAGAGAAAAAAAAGCTATTAGCCAAATCAAGTCAGACAGACTAAAGTGGTTACGATGCCTGGCTCCCAAGCAGTAGTTCACCGGTTGGGTCGCTAAATAAATGTGTGGCATTGTGGAGGGCTGTCTATATGGTTGTACAGCAACTGAAAGACCCCTTGGAACTATTTGTGAAGAGAAGGGAATTTTTTCCCTGTTCTAGGTTTGTATCTCGTCGCAATATGACCCAAGCTGTTGAAAGCGACGTAAAAACCTATATAATATAGTTAATAAAGATATTAATAACTTCCATTTCCGATTTTTATTTTGGATGAGTGCTTTTTGGAAAAGTTGACCTTCCAATTCAGATTGAATGCTATACCCCGAATGGGATACTTATCCCTAACCGGAAAAAACGTGGTTTGAGAAAAGTATCCCGAACGGGGTAACCATGTCACATGATGTGAACTCTTCAGAAGGGAGATAAAGATTATTGAGCTGGAGAATCATCCCAATCGGGAGATTTCTCAGGACAATGTACCCCGATCGGGAGAAATCTCCCAATCGGGAGATTTCTCCCAATCGGGCTATCTGACCGGACCTGGTTAAGGCACGGCCGAAGGGTCTATCATATATGTATCCGGTGATCAACATTTGTGCGAGGGCCCACCTCCCTACTTCTCTCTTAATTTTGCTGAGATTAGTTAGGTACTGCTTATTTAGCTCAAACACTTACATGCCATAAATGATTGCAGGGAGAGCCACCATGTGCCAGTGTGGCTTACTGGTCAGGGATAAGCTGATAAGCAGTATCATTCTGATATCCAATGATTCATATGATATGAAAGTTAGAGATAAGAGATGCAGATTTACAGAACAACTCACGTTAGACTATCCTATTCCTTCATAACATTTGAATGAGTTTCCTTCAAGTTTATGTCCTTCTGCGGGAAGTGTCATCCCATCACTTCAGCCGGCACCTTCGCCACCAGGTTGCATCGCGGGAGATTGAGAGCCTGATCAGGAATCTCAGAGAGTCAGGGGGGATTTCCTGCAGGTTGCAGGAGCGGAAGTGTTTTGATTTCTAAATTTAGAAATCGGACGACGTGCGGTCTTTTTACGACATTCCCATACTTTCGAAAAAATAGATACACATACGAAAATACGACACTAAACATATATAAAAAAAGTATAGATAGGGAAAATGAAACATGAATTATTTTGGTGTACATTTGGTGCGTTGATAACTTGAAGATGTTTTTATTATGAACGACATCTACCGCAAATCGTGCAGATGTGGCCATATTAGAAATAGCAATACTTCACTAATGTGTGCAATGTTGGACGAAATAGCGCCTTTATTTTAGTATTTATCAGTTTTGGACTATGACAACACAACACTTGTATTCTACTTAAAAGGGTAAGTTTTAGAAATGTGTGTTTCGACATTAGACACAGATGTAAGTGACTGACTTCAACATGATTGTCAACATCACTCATTCAACAGTTCACTACCTTATGTTATGGAGTTATATCATAGACTGTACATAGTTGAAATAGCTTGCTCATAAGTCATCTGTCGCTAATCAATTTTACTAACATAGTTATTTTGATAACGTTGCAAAGGTCATGGTAGTAAAGATTCTAAGCGAAGTACTTGAACTATTTGGACTTTGGTGAGATGTTTGGCTGATCTAAGTAATATTAGTATGAAAAATGAGCATGTGGATGATCATGATGTGCAGTACATCAGTACATGTACTTATGTAGGTCCACTGACATATGGCCTGAGTCTAAAAGTAAGCCCAGTCCCCAGCTGATAATGAAGTAGATAAAACGGGTAATGAGAGAGAATTAGAAGGAAAAGTTGGGTAAGTGACAAAGTGTTTCTTTCGAGAACCTAGATCAAGGGTGTCAAAAAGGGTAGCACATACATGGGCCTACTTAAGTCAAGTATCCCGGATCCACCCTATAGAGGAAGAAAGACCCAATATATATATACTCATTCCCCCTATAGTCTAGACTTAGGCCCATACATGTGACAAGATGTATTGGAAATACATGGCCCAGGGAGGTTGGTCTCTGGGAGTGTTAGATACATGGGGTGCACATGACCCGATCAGTTCAACCTGGAAGAAAGATAGCAGGGAGACGTCAACTTCCACTGGTCAGCATGTGATAGAGGCTTAACAACATATACCTGTATACACAGTCTTCTAAAGCCAGCAGGGCGTTTGGACTTCTTTTGGACTTCCAAACCCTTTAAACGCGCCCCTCAGGACACCCATTTTTTTAAAATAGAGCTGCACTCATGGAGGGAGATCAACTCATGAGTACACCACCTTTTCGACTCATGAATGAGCTCATGGACGTGCGTTTTCAAAAATGAATAATCATTATTCAGTCCACCAATTAAGAAAGAAATACTTACTAATGGAGATTTGCTAACATTTATATCCATGGTTAAATTTCATTTTAAAATGTGCTCGCATAGAAGAATACATATTATTAATCGTACTATATTTACATAAGGCCTAAACAAAAAATATGTTCGTTTCCTATTACATGCTAGAAAAAAATTGGTTAGGTACGTAGAGAATTTATTTTATTTTAACTTTTTTCTCCCCTCCATGCTGCATTAGATGTAAATGTAAAACAAAATAGTAGCATCTAAAGTAGTGGGGTATCTAAGTCTATTTAAATCCACTGAACTAGTATTATATGCTGATATTTGATGTTTTCTTCTTTTTTTCAATTTCTTTTGTATGCAGTGCATGGAATAGGAAGCAGTTACAAATTTTCACCTTTCTTTTTTTTTAAAAGATCTATAATAATTTGGGCAATAAAAAGATTACTAGGGTAAAAAATTAGGGTAGGTAGAGTAATATTTAGGAAACGAACTTTTTTTTTTAGGCCTTATGCTTTATATAGCGGTACAAAGGTCAGTATATCGCTGAACACTGCCTGCAGTATCTTAGCCAGAATTTAGAAACTGGGTGCCTAAAATTGGCAGTTGTAAAATTTTTGGGCATCCAAATTTTTAAGGGGGATCACAATATACTCATATTTCAACCATAAACATGTATAAATTCATCAAAATAAGGCATGATATCATTAAGCAATGTCATGGGAATTATAAGGAGATGAAAAAATTCAATTATAAGGTTAAGATTGAGATTTTTAGAAATTCCAAACAAAATTTTTTGGGTGTCCTGAGGGGTTCTTTTTAAGTGTTTGGGTGTCCAAAAAGGCACCCAGACGCCCTGCTGGCTAAGACCTTGACTGCCTGTATACATCGGGAATTGTAAACAAGATATGACAGTGTGTTAGGTGTTCTGTGTTAGGTTTGTAACTAGTCCCAATATAGACAAGTTCACAAGTTGTCAACTTCAGCTCGGGCTCGGCTCGCCTGCCTCAGTGCTCAAGCCACTCTAGTTTGTGAGTGGTGAGTGCAGCTCTATTTTTTATGAGGAATTTCTTAGAATATCAATCTCTAGCATATTTTCATCTCTAATATTCTTCATATAATTTCCATGACATTGTATAAGGATATTATGACTTATTTTCATAAATGTATATATATATTATATATATGTATTGGGGTCCCCTTTATATCCAAACTTGGCAAACCTATTGGGATCTCTGTGTCCTGTATCTGTATACCTACTTTCTTTCTCAACTCTGTAAAATGTTGATTTTGCTCATTAGGTGCCCATAGAAAAATTCCATGCTACATTGCTCACATTTGTACTGTTTGCAATGGGCAAATTTTACAAATTTGCCCAGGACCTAATGATCAAAATCTACATTTTACAGAGTTGAGACAGAAAGTAGGTATATACATATAGAAGTTAGTGCTCTTAAGAGATTTACCAAGTTTGGATGGCAAACACAAAGTTTTTGTAACAAAAAAAAAAGAAATAACAGTCAGCCAAGCTTGGGTCAGACAGACTATAGGACTTCTATTCTATATGTCATACTTTGACATGTGACTTATTTTAAGTATTGCTTATCATGAAACTGTTCTTATCTCCTGTGGTAATACAGCACTTTCATTTCATTAGACATGACTAAATACTTATTTCAATAGATAACCAGACAGAATTTTTTTTTTCTGGTGATGTCTCAAGTCCTAAGCGGTAGATGTGCCTAGAGATACAATCATGTTTCTAAATACTGTATTGTATGGCGCAGTACTTACCTAAATTGAGTGCTGGGAGGCATTGGGTTCAGTGTTCAATCCCATGCCAGGGCTATTAGGGTTCAATTCCTCTATAGACTGGGGCAATCAGTGAAAACCTTTATTTCTTACTCTCTATCATTTTTCGGCTAAATATAGCCTGGATTACTTCGCTACAAGGAGTTTGAAGAGTTTCATATACATTTCATATCACTATTCATGCTATCTGTGTCGTCTTCATATATATACAAAAAAGCTCTTAAAAATGATTTTATTTTTAACCTTAGAAGTAAATCATATCATTTTCTCAATGATTACTGAAACAATATCAGTCATTATACTTTAGTCATGAATATTCTTAGTCAGGTATAGTGCATTGATTGATACTAAAGCATGATCAAAAGTCAATCAACTCACATTTCCTTAAATGCTTGCACTAGTTAAGGAGTAGACTATTTAGGTCAAGTCATCAAACTTTGATTGCACTCATTAAGTGTCTGTTTGCCTGTGTGTGTGTTAGGGGATTTAGGTAAGAATGGCATAACATGTTAGACTATATAGTTGGGGGTGGGGGGGGGGGGGGGGGGTGGGGTAGTCAGTTTACTAAGATTCTAACATCATATGCTATGTGAAATTGTGAATAGATTACAGGCAAGTCTGAAATAAATGGCTACTTTCAAATTCTTCTCATGAACAGTGATTGTCTATTCATATACTAGAATGTAGTCAGTTTGGAAGTTCAAATATTATCTCTTTTCTGCTATTATTTGTGGCTAGCTAGTTGTAAGTGGTGCAGGAAACTGTACACTGAAACTGTACTACCTGGCAAAATCCACTGCCTTACCCCAAGTCACTGGCAGTTTTCTCACATGCCCTGGAGAAATAGAAGGGACCAGTCATCGGCTTCCAGCTGTCAAGTTGATGCAAGACAACCCTGCTCCCATCCTTATCTGATCTTGCTCTCCTGGATTGTGTGCACTGTGTGGTAATAGGTGTTGTCACATTTCCCCTATTTCTCCCTTCCCTGTATATATTCATATATATATGTTACTCCTGTATGAAAGTTTCCTGTTTTCCAGTGATGCAGCCGACACACTAAAAATAACCAACATCCTAGTTTAGCACTCTTGTCCCCTTTCCAACAATGCTTATCCAATCCCTAAGATCTTGGTGTTTCAACTATAATTTTTTTGAACAATAACAATTGTTAGTAAGGGGACAAGAGTGCTAAACTAGGAGTCTGGAGATGGGTTACTTTGAGTGTGTCACCAGCATTTAAAAAATCTGATTCTTGTCTAATCTTTGTCTTTCCTTCAAGGTGTAAGAACTCCAGAAATATTCTAGTTATAATGAGAATAAGCCAGGATGTTTATGTTTTTGTCTCAACTCAAGGATGTAATGAGGTCTTGTAATTGAGATGCAATCCATTTGGACTCTGACCACTCGGTAATACAGGTGTTGCTGTAGTGTAGTACAACAGGGTCTAAATACACCATCACTGTGGGATGGTGTTTGTTTAACCCATTAATGCTTAAAAGTTCCTCCAGAAATTATTGTCTGGATCTCTCAGCAGGCATGGGGTCAATTACTTTTAAAAGTAATATATTACAATTACAATTACTTTGTATTGGCCCTGTTACAATTACAATTACAATTACTTTTGAAAATCACTATCACTAGTACAATTACAATTACTTTTGAAATGTAATATATTACAATTACTTATTACTTTTTAGTTGCGGGTGAATGTGACCCTTTGTCAAATTGTCATAACTTATCTTTTATTCAGTCCATAGCAAATTATTCATGAGATGGACACTGCTTTGTTAAAATACCTTGCGGTATGATCAACTTGCATTCACATGCTTTAGAAAATGTTCCACCTAAGTAGGTCTGCTATACATTTGACAATAAGAGAGTACATGTAGCTTAAGGCAGGCTTCTTGAAAACCTCAAGCCTAGTTAGCCTACGGAGGTGTTTAAATTAAAGAGATATTGAAAAATACCAAACCCACAATACTTAATACAGTATAATCTGATAATGTGATAAACAACTCGCTCACCGACCCCAAAAGCCTTTCAAATGAGCATAACATTTGGTCTCCTAGAGTTGAGAGTATGCTCCAAAATCCTCATGTACATGTATGTGCAGGTGAGGATTGACAGTGTATGTAGCTACAGGAAGTTACAATTGCAATTTGAATCATCTGGGGTTTCATTGACCTCTAGAGATCATTCATGGAAATGATGATACCCCTAACTCTTGAAGTCTACCAGATCCAACTGGAAGTCCACATATAATTATTCATATCTCATAATAACTATTTGTCACATACATATAGTCAGAAATAAGCTGGAATGTATGTTAAGAAAGTTCTATTGGGAAAACATTGCTTGTAAGAGACCATTTAGTCAATCTACATGTAGTATTAGATAACACAGTATGACAAAGGGATCATTACAATTTACAAAGTCATCATGATTAGAGCATAACTGCTGAAATGTGCCTTTAGAATGAAGTTTGATAATATTCCTTAAAAGATTTATATGAAAGCTATTAAACAGAGCTTCCAGGTAGCCTTTAAAGTTTCAAGTAGAAACTTCTGAGAAATAACTCACACATTTTGGGGATGTCCTGAGGGGTGATTTTTGAGGGTCAGGTTTCCAAATGATTCTCAGACACCCTGCTGTCTTAAACCCTGTAGAAAACTGGCATACATACCCTATGAGAGGAATTGAGTATAAGGATGGGCAGCTAATCTCAGAGCCTTCTCGTTCTCATGTGGGATTCTACAACGCTGTGCACTCAGTTACATTGTACACCTAATGGCAGCTATGCTTATCTTCATCAAATTGCAATTAAATCAACTTCTCTTGGCCTCTGACCTAGACTAGGTTCCTAGTCCCTAAAAAGTTGACATCCCCTTCTGTGGCTACCTCTGACCTAGGTTGAAGTACCGAGACCTTGGTAGTACCGTAGTAAGACAAAATTAGTACTCTTTAGGAGACACTGAATAAATTATTCCGTTCAGTTGATTCACAAAACCTTTTCGCAGACTTATTACTGAAATCAATAATTCAAATTCAAGGTATTTGAGACAAGGAGTGACATGAAGGAGTCATATGGAAAAAGTGACTTGTTTACTATACAGTTGATTTTTTGGTCGTAAATGGGAAAAGTAATAGAAAATTACTTATTACTTTTGGGGTCAGTCTATTACAATTACTTATTACTTGAAGATTTTGACTATCTATTACTTATTACAGGCTATTACTTTGAAAGTCGGTCTATTACCTATTACTTTTCTATTACCTATTACTTATTACCCCATGTCTGGATCTCTGATACTTTTGATAATATTAACGTTGGAAATGAGAATGATTTTACAAAAAAATGAGGAGAATGGTCGATAATGTCCTGTTTGACAATTTTCAGTCAAGTATTTTCCTTACTATGCTTTTGGCTGCAAGATTTTGTTAAGATTGTGAGGCTGCTTTTGGCCGCTGTGAGCGTTTATGGGTTAAGAAGGAAGAGAAAGAGAAAGAGAAAGTTCTATGTACAACGCAATGCTGAATCCTTGTGTGGAAACATTTCTTGATCAGGAATATCTTGTTTCAAAAACTGTTAAGAGTGCCAGGTTTAGAAAGCATCTAAACCGTGAGGATTTCACCACCAGACAGCCGATTAGCAGTGTCTAATTGCTAAGCAGTTTGCTAAATGGGCTTCTGTTATCCTTCCTCATCTGCTGGGAACTGATGGCTGTGACACCTCTTCTCGTGAACACTGGAAATGCCAAATCCTATCTAGGAAAACTCCAGCTTGACATATGAACATCTATCTGTCTGTGTTTGTGTTTGTATTTTCTCTTGTTAGCCATTTACCTTGGGAGGGAGGGGGAGAGAGAGAGAGAGAGAGAGAGAGAAGAGAGAGAGAGAGAGAGAGAGAAGAGAGAGAGAGAGAGAGAGAGAGAGAGAGAGAGAGAGAGGGGGGATGGAGGGAGGGAGGGAGGGAGGGAGGGAGAGAGAGAGAGAGAGAGAGAGAGAGAGAGAGAGAGAGAGAGAGAGAGAGAGAGAGAGAGAGAGAGAGAGAGAGAGAGAGAGAGAGAAGTAGCAAAGAGGGCTCATTTTAAAACTTGAAACGACTTTCCATTAAGGGTAGATGATGATACGGGGGTTTATTCACCTACCAATTCTCATTTATGCAACAATTGAGCAGTTTACAACTAGATAAATTGGTGCAGACATTCTAAAGAAATCATCATATCTTTCAATTTTTAGTAACCCTGTTTTGAATGCTCTGTGTTTTTTTTTCTGTCCACTAATATTTCTCTCTGTGCTGCTTTCAGATGAACTATTGATCTCAATGCGAGTCCTGGAATCCAAGACCAGCCAAGCCTACAGCATGGGGAAGAGGAAACATAAACTTCGGAAGCAGAACAAGGATAATGAGCAGTGTCCCAGTGATTCCTCAGATGAGGGGGCCTTGGCAGCTGCTACAGGTAAAGGCTATGGTGTGATACTCAGGGTTCGACCTTCCCAGGGGCCCAGGGGCATATGTCCCTAGATTTTGCTGTGAGCCCCTAGATTTTGCAGACATGGGGCCCAAAATAGTATGGATATTTACCAGAAATCCTGTTTTTGACCACTATTTTTTTTATCAAAATACCTTTATGGGCCCCTAGCCTAAAATCTAAGTGTCAGACCCTGGATATCTACTGGAAGCAGGGACCTAGCCAGGACCCATCCTGCCTCTCTTATGGACAGGAAGTTGGCTGAGAAGTACCTTCTCAGACAGGCAAAGTTTTCTATGAAAAATTATGTTTTTGACTTTTTGGGGTTATAACTTCTAACCAAATCATTTCTAAACCAACAATCTTCTCACATATGGCTGAAGCGTAAATTGCCTTTTTTGTCACAATAAGCTATCAAATGTAGTTTGTATCATGAATTGATGTGGCTAATTCTGGAGGGGCTGAAATTTTGTGATTTGCTGTTTCAGGCATGTAATTCTAAAATTCTGGCTAAGGCCCAGGAGACTTAATCAAAAGCATTAGCATGTAGTTTTGCCTCACTTAATCAAGTTTTCTTTTGATCAGCAAAAAGAGAGCACTTTTAAGCCACAAGCAAGCAAATTCTATGTGGTCCCCTATTTTGTTCATGTACAAGGTCTGTATTTGTCCAATATACACTCTGTGGAACTTCTAAAAATGCATTGTTAAGCATACATCTGGGGAACCAAATTTCAACTACAAGACTGCAATAAAAAAATACAATATCTATTGAATTGTCATGGGTCAAATTTTGCTTGATGGGACATCAAAAAAAGTGTATCTCTAGACCAGGGTTCAACCTTCCCAAGAATTTGCTGTGGGCCCCTAGATTTCTCAGACTAGGGGCCCAAAAAAGTATGTATATTAACCAGAAATCCTGTTTTTGACCACTATTTTTTAACAAAAGACCTTTTCGGGCCCCTAGCCTAAAATCTAAGTGTCAGACCCTGCTAGATAGTACTGAAATGTGTCAGTGGTTCTTAGTTAAGCCTGATTTTTATTTGCCTATGTCTTAATTTGTGTTTTCTCTTTGTCTCTCTCTTATGCAGGAATGAAGATATGCCCCCACATCATAAAGTCTATAAATGTTGGTACTGTCAAGAAGTCTCTGAAGCAGCTGGGAAGCTTAGGGGAATGTACAGTAAGTCTCATCTTCTTTATAACTCTGTCAGTAACAGCTAATGTTAGGAATCATTAGAACAATCTTGGCTGGATTGATTGCCAGACAGGGTCTTAGCCAGGAATTGGAAACTGGGTGCCTAAAATTGGCCATTGTAAAATCTTTGGGTGTCCAAATTTTTAAGGGGGACCACAATATACTTAAATTTCAACTATACACATGTTTATATTTATCAAAATAAGGCATGATATCCTTGTGCAAGGTCATTGGAATTATTAAAAATGAAATAATTCAATTATATGCTTGAGATTGACATTTTAAGAAATTCCTCACAAAAAAATTTGGGTGTCCTGAGGGGTGCTTTTTAAGGGTTTGGGTGTCCAAAAAGACACCCAGACGCCCTGCTGGCTAAGACCATGTTGCCAGATGTTTTCAATAGATAATTATATAAAAAGATTATTTGCATGCTTTTATGGGTGAATATTTCATAAACTCATGATAAACTACGAAATATGGTGATCCTTTGTGAAAGGCACATGAACTTGCACAGTTCCACACTTTATTTGTGAGCAAGTACACATATTTTGTTAAAGCAGGGAAACATTACTAGATGGCAGCATGTTACAGGGTAACTGGTATTGCCATTGGG
The DNA here is from genome assembly GCA_963942565.1 of Maea johnstoni. NCBI lineage: Eukaryota > Metazoa > Annelida > Polychaeta > Spionida > Magelonidae > Maea > Maea johnstoni. Next base: position 53,359,377 of record OZ012684.1, on the reverse strand, counting down.
TCCCTTGAAAGTGCTGAAAACAAACTTCCATTAACCCTAAAAGGATATTGCAAAATAAGGATATACTTATGTATTAGTGTATTTGGTACATACTGAAATAAAGGAAGTCTTTCTCACATAATTAGTACTGGGCTGAAATATATCTATGCGTGTACATATTTGTAAATATCTGATAACAACATGCTATACACCTTATGTCCATAGTTACAAAGTCTAATTTGAAATCATTATTGTCAGTGTCTTAGTGAATAAGTGTACATCATTTGTTGGGTCAGTAGAGCTATCATTAACATGAACTGAACTTTGCCCAATGTGAACCATATATGATGGTATGTGTTAATGGATTTTGTCTAGAGAATCCGTACTCTAAACTTACACCAGGGATCGAAGTTTAGATTGACTTACTTCCCACAATTCAGCATGGCTATGATTTGAATTAATTTAACCATTGAAGTACAGGAAGCTCATATTTGTGCTCCATTTATGTATCCCAGGAGCACCAAGATATGGCAGACAAGTCAGGCACAATATTTCCACTTCCAAAACCGAAAAGGATTCCTTAATTTAGTTTCTGGCATATACTGATTATCACAGTGCTTCCAAGGCAGAACCCTCAAAGAACAATTGGCAACAAGTGTTTCAAAGGCAACAATGTAGTTTAAGCCCAGATCAAGTCTTGGACCAGGGACATGGTCAGCAAATAACACTGGTAGTTTAAGAGCTGGGGCAGGGGCTTAATTAGCCCATAGGAAGCTCAGAGACTTATTTATGTATTTGACTATGTCTATTGTTCTACCTTGCTATCAACTTTCACTGTATTTGGATGTGGGACCAAAATGTATAAATTTAGTTTCAGCCATCTGACATGTATTTAATCATGACCATAATAGTGAATGCAACTTGAGTATCCATGAAAATAACCAACTAATCCTGGTCAGTGGTAATTTCTGACATGCCTCAAGTTGTTAGAAGCTTGTTTTTTTTTACAGTGGTGGGATGCGGTTAGGACTGCATTAACCTGCTAAACTATGAAGGCCGGCCCTTAATTAAAAGGTGATGAGGCACAGCAGGAAATAAAACTGCTTGGCAATTGAGGTAGCCCCTTCAAGTGATTCAATAGTTGTCTTGACGTTGTACTGTTTGTGGTTTCAGACCTGTCAGCGAGACCAGAGCCAGAAGAGACGTCCAGAGGATACCAACCTTCTGGCAGCCGTGGCTGGCGGGGACCCTGATGACAGTCTCATGGACACACTGGATACCACCATATGGGTCTGCCTACAATGTGGCCACCAGGTAAAGTACATGTGTAGTGGGGTAGGCCCTACATTATCAAAGCAGTTTGCAAATCAGCCATTATTTGGATTTATTTTCAGGGTATTTTCAACACGCTCTTTCTGTTTACAAGTAGGCTCCACCACAAGTGCTTGTCCACTTCCATTGGCAAGTAAAAATGGCTGCCTCATAAGTTTAAATCATCATTTACTTTCCTGGCATGGATAAGATATATGAAAATTCATTCACGATAATCATTAGATATTTAGGCATGTGAAATTTGAAAATGAAAATTTCATACAGATCATACAGTTGCAGTGATACTTAAGCAAAATTGAAATCTTGTCTAACATATCCAGTTGATCCCTTAATTATGGGGGTCCTGTCTCATGAATAAACTGTGTACACAAAAAAGGAATGGTTCAATTTCAGAATATATATTCTTGAAAAACATAAGTATTAAGAATATTTAGCCTTAGTGCTTTAGTCTTATAATCATAAATATATTGAAGTATTGAGATAACAACCTCTTACTAGAACTTTTTACATCCCCATACATTGGCTAGATTATATATAATCTCTGATTGTGAGATTTGTTCAAATTGCTCTCAATAGAGGGAGTCACTAATCAGATTCTGCGAGTGGAATGTGTACACTAAGGCTTGTTTGTGTATGTTTTCAGGGTTGTGACAGGAATTCCCAGCACAAGCATGCCCTGAAGCACTACCAGACTCCCCGCTCAGCCTCCCATGCTATTGTGGTCAACATCAATACCTGGCTAGTATGGTAAGTCTACAGCTATTTTCCTTGTTCCCCAAATGAGTAAAATCTAAACAGAGTGTGAAATTGACCAAAGAGGTGTAGAAGTTAGGCAGAGGGAGAAGTTCTAGAAATCGTTTAACCAAGTAGAAAAGTACTCATATTTAGACTAGCCCCTCCTCATATGGTATAAAGATAAATACTCAAATAACCAAGGTGACGTATGGAAATTTTGAAATTTTCTTTATTATGTGATAAACTTATTTCAGCACTATTTCTCCATTTTTTCTAGTCCAGTACGGTTACAAGGAGTATCATTTTACTTGCCCAACATGCCCTTTTTGTATAACAGAGTGGATTATCACTATTTTTGGACCCTGCCAAAGCAGAATTATGCATATGATTCTTCCTCTGCTTGCATTGTCTGTCCTTAAGAAACAATTGGTGAGCAAATTAATTACAAACCAAGCTTAGCTATGAGACCATATTTCCAATGTAACAACAATGTATGTGCCGCATTGTTCACTATACCAATTTTCATCACAGACACCCTAAAATTGCTGTGAACTAACACATTAAAAATGGTCTCCCAATTGGCAAGCATCTGGCAACACTAACCTCTTAAGAGAAGTGTGTCCAACAGTGCAGCTGGAATACTTGCAAGCAGGCTGAAATATTAAAGGACAATTCCACCATAAATAAAACAGAGGCCCAAATAGTTTCTTATGGTATTCTCTACTTAAACCCAAGTTCCCACCAGTGCCAACCTTGTTGTTTAAACACCTCCTAACAGACACAAAATAGAGGCACTTGGGGCAGCCATTTTAGCCTGTTAATAGCCTCTAACTGGCTGTTGGTGCAACTAAGTCATTAGCAGCTACCTTAATGCTAATGACTTAGTTGCACCAACAGCCAGTTTAGAGGCTATTAACAGGCTAAAATGGCCGCCCCCAGTGCCTCTATTTTGTGTCTGTTAGGAGGTGTTTAAACAGCAATATACTTCTTATCTTGAATGAAGGTTGGCACTGGTGGGAACTTGGGTTTACGTAGAGAATACCATAAGAAAATACTTGGGCCTCTGTTTTAACCATGGTAGAATTGTCCTTCAAGTAGAATGAGGTTCCAGCTAGCTATACTTGTATTTCATTGCATACATTTGAGAAACTCCGGGAGTTCTTAAATGGCAAAAGAAAAACAGAGAAGGTTAGCTTCGGAATATGGCTTATCTATTGTTTCTGCCATAATGAAAGATGTAATTGTGGAAAGGCGTTTACCTCATGAAAATTCTTGGTTGTCTTTTGATGAGAGCCATGTTTGAATGATATTGGTAAAACCTTCATTGGCCAACACCTGTGCCTAATAGGGTGAATCAATGTGAATTTCCGGGCAGACAACTCTGCCTTTGTTGGAGCCATCAATGTAGTTCCTTGACATTGAGCAAGGGACACAAGCCTCCATGAGCTGCGGTGTCACAAATATCAGGTCCTTGACAGCCACACAAGGCATAAAGGATTCAACAACTGATTTCAACAATCATAACCCTTCTTGGTATCATCGAGATAGATCATGGTCATCAGTTCTTACATTCTTATATTGAAAATAATCACATATGAGGACATATTCTGGCTGAAGATCTGGGCTCAATACTGTAGACCTCTCTATATACACTTGCCATTCATATATTTGGTCGCAGTATATATGTGTAGCATTGTGAAGAGCTGCCTTTGGTGTTTCTGGTACTAAAAGGCCCCTTGGAACTATTGGGGAAGATGAGGGAATTTCTTCCTGGTATCAGGTCTCCATCTCATCACAATATGACCAAAGCTGATGAAAGTGATGTATAAAGAATTTCATCCTTTCGTTATTTTTTAGAAGATAGGTGAATTTTATATTTGTTGACTACTAGGTGTGATTTCATGTGGTGCATTATTTAATTCACTAATAGGAAATTCCTATAATTGAGGCTTTGTCATTTGCGGACTTCACTGTCAGATCTCATTGCTCCCTCAGAATATTCAATCAATCAGGGAATTACGTAAAGGTGGGAAAATGTATAGATAGCGTGTGGTATTTATCCCCTTATGCTGCTGGTGGCTTATTTGGCCAATACAAAATGATGCAAAAAACATAAAAGAAATACTGGAACCCTGGCACATGGGTACTCATCTGAGATTGCTCAGCGGGAGCTATCCAATGAATACCAACATGACAGGGTTTGGATGGTTTTCAAAAATCTTTGCGTCCTTGTGCTTTGAACAAAAGTAGCTGCAGCATTAGGAGGGTTAAACACGACAGGTAAATACTGAGACTAGGTCAGTGTCATCTATCCATAGGGGATGTCATATCTGGATCTGGGTTTGCAGGCGAAAGCATGAGTCCTGGCTGCTTGAGCACTGGCCGGTTTCAATTTCGCATTCACTTGATATGAATGGTTGGGGTGAGACCTTGAAAAGAAAAATTTATCTTATCTCATATCCTCTTGCCCCGGGATTAACAATGAAGTTAGCCTAGCTACTAGACATTGCTATGTCATTTCATTTTTTTTTCTTAGGGCTGTGCTCATCAGCCACTTTTTGAGATTCGATTAATTGACTAATTTTTTTTCGATATCGATTAATTGACTAATTTTTTTCGATGTCGATTAATAGACTAATTTTTTTCAATGTCGATTTTCTCGATTCGATTCTAGCGTTCAGTAATACTTAGGAAAGTGTGGTGAGGGACAGACCAGCACCATGTAAAATACATAGCGTAGCCCTCCCCACACTTTTCCTAGCATTACCGCGCACCATAGTGTCTATCGCAGTGCAGTTTCAATGGCGGCCGCCTTAGCGCCGCAGTCTTTTTGATGAAATAAAAGCCCAAGGTAGGCTCTTGTGTATTTTGGGGGGATTAGGTTGTTTAGTAGTGGTTCAAACGAGGTATGGTTGGGGCAGGGGGGGTGTATCAAGTTTGTCGCTCGATGTCAGCAGATGGTGAACATCGATCTTGAGACTTAGTCGAGCGCTCGATGTCCCGGGACTCAAGCACAGCCCTAATATATTAATCTATGCCTACACCTACGCAAGGGCTTCTGGCCTATAATGTGCCATTTAGTTCACACAATAGCCACACAAGGGAGCTGTTTTTTCTAACTCCACTCACTAGCAATATATTCACAAGAAGTGACATCTAAATACCTGTCATTATCTAATACATTACCCTCCCCCCCCCCCCCCCCCCCACTAACACACTCTCCCTTACCTGTGAAATTCCCCTCATTCCACCAAAGCCTTGTGAAACCCTGCCTCCCCATATCATACCCAGGACCTTGAGCTACAACAAGATGGTGATACCCAATCTCCCTGCCCTTAAACGTTTCCTCATCCCCCTACAGCCTTGAGGAGCTTATGGAAATTGGAACTCACATTCCACATCCGGTAACATCCAAATAAAACAATAGAATCTCAATGTATACCTTACAAGCTGGGGCTTGCATAGTAAATGAAACTCCACCTAATCAATTTTGCTCTTGAAAGTAACTTTATGATAAATGCATCAATTCCCAAATTATTTGATAAAAATTGGTGGTATGCTTTTGATGTTTCCCTTCAATATAAGAAGATTTTTCCTATGAGGATAATGTAGGCCTATAGAGGTGCTCCTGGCATGATTTTGATATTTCAATATATTTATCATGTCATCCCTCACAGACTTATATGTTATTCACAACACTACTATTACCACAAATGTTGATCACTGGATACACTAGCAGACCTTGCTCAACAGCCTTGGCACAACTCCTAACCCAGGTGTTGACGAGAACCACTCAAGAGGTGTGTTCTGCACATGAGCAACTCTCCATAATGTGAACAAAAAAACGAGAGCCCTTATTCGTCTGCCTCCTAGTGATGTCATGCTGAGGCAAGATTACTCAGTGCTCGTGTGGTGTGTCCAGGGCTTTATAATGGGCCCAATGGTAATTGGTCTGTGGCAACCAATCCATGTTATATTCATCTACGCTATTTCATATTTCGTTGCTTAACCTATTCATGGGGGGGGGGGGGGGGGGGGGGGGGGGTTGAGTGTGTGATCTGGGTGTGAAAGGCTTAACCCATTCACTTCTGGAGTGTAAACATGACCTTAGATCTCAGAAAAAAGGAATGGAGTGGGATTGTTACTTCTGCAACAAGCTGTTAAACTGCAACAACTATCTATCAAATATTCCCCAAAATATTGCTTTGTTAACAGAATATTATTATGGCTCATAACATGTTTACGCTCTCCAAGTGACTGAGCCAATAGACATGGAAGATCTGGCGGCCAGCATGTCTGCAGCAGGTTACTGGCATTGGGACAAGAGTCATGGTCATTGCAAGTGTAATTAGCCCCTAATCCCTTTAGCTGCACATGCTTGAGGCCTGAGCAGCCAGTACTAGCATTAGGAGAGGGGAGTGAGAGTCACTGAAGAGGCCTCATGTATATGTTATCCCTTGTAGATAGGTGGTACTGTGGTATGCTAATGAGGGAAGTTGGATATATGGCAGTACAGCCCCCTTGTGTGGCAATTGTATGAAATAAATGGCCAACAGTAGGCCACAAGCCCTTATGTAATATAGGTGCAGGCATTAGCCATAGGCTTAGATATAATATGGTAAACCACAGCAACCCCCAGCAATTCTAACAATACTAGGTATTAGTCATAGGACCTTATCAGGAACCCAGGAAAATTAAATCATAACCCCAAGCCTCATTGGAAGGATTTTGAAACTTGATATCCAAAATGGGAAATTATACACATTTTTGGTGTCCTATTTATCATTGGAGGCCAATGTGATATAAAGGTCAAATGTAAACGCCTTGTTTGTTCCCATTTGGAATTTGGAGGGCATGTGGGCTTGGGCAGAGGGAATCAGTTATATAACTATCACTCTGTCCTGTAAGTACTATGACCTAACACACTCACATTTCCATACTGCATCATTGCTATCACTCTCACCTATTTAACAATATATGTAAAACATGATGTAATCGGTGCATGGCCTGAAAGTAAGATCAATGTTCAGGGCATGCCAGTAGTGTGTTAGGTTTGAAGTACTCAAGATAACCTATCATGAAACAGCATATTCAGGACTTATTCAGTAAATCATGCAATCAAGATTGCCTCATATTTTGATATTATAATGTGATTTTCAAAATTGATTAGTGTGCGACATAACCACTTGCCCCGCTGCAAGTTGCAAGGGAATTCAACAAAAACGGCAATTGGGAAAGCAGAACAAGACCCTAACTTGCCCCGCTCGGCAAATAATGTTTGGGGGAGAGTCCTTGCATTATAACCTTTGCTTATTAACAGAGTGGGCAAGTAAACTTTAGGGGCAGCTTGCCTGCTCGGCAAGTAATATTTTGGAACCTATGTTGCACCCTGGCATTCTGATTTTTCTTAGTGCAATATTTAAAAATAATTTGATTGGAACCTGTGCATTTGCGTGCAGCACTTTATGTATGTTAAGAATATGTTGGATTTTGGAATTTCGGTTATCATCACTTTTTCTGCCATATTGCATATTGACTAGCCAGTTGGAAGTGGTGGAGGGAACCGGACAACCCAGTGAAAACCACCATCTAACCCCAAGTCACTGGCAACTTTCTCACATGTCCCCCGGCCAGGATTCAAACCCTGCCACAGGTGAGAGACATCTAGCAGTCAGTGCCAATGCCTGAGATCACACGACCATCAGGGCAGACCCTCAGCGGTGAGAGGCAGCTAGCAGTCAGTGGCAACACCTTAGACCACACGGCCATCAGGGCAGGCCCTCAGTGGTGAGAGACAGCTAGCAGTCAGTGGCAATGCCTGAGATCACACGACCATCAGGGCAGGCCCTCAGTGGTGAGAGACAGCTAGCAGTCAATGGCAACACCTTAGACCACACGGCCATCAGGGCAGGCCCTCAGTGGTGGGAGACAGCTAGCAGTCAGTGGCAATGCCTGAGATCACACGACCATCAGGGCAGGCCCTCAGTGGTGAGAGACAGCTAGCAGTCAATGGCAACACCTTAGACCACACGGCCATCAGGGCAAAACTATACCTAGTAGCCCGTTGGGCCCCACACATCAATACATTCATGATCAGGGAGCAAAAATTGTAAAAGCCCCTAAGCAGTGTTTATTTTTGAAAGTCAAGAAGCAAGGCTTTATGAGTATTTTTTGGCGTATCGCTTGTTGTGTATTTTTTCCTGGCAGTATTCGTTAAATATCATGATAGTCAATATTCTCAGCTTCTCTATCTATTTCTTGGCCCAGGCAAGTGACAGTGAGCTGCCAATAGAATATTCTTGTGATTCCATTTCTGCATTTGGCTAAGCTGCTAAAGATTGTGGCTTGTGCCATTCCATTTTGGCACGCAAAGGATATATGTTGGCTATACCTCATTTGTAATCATGCAAGAAGAAGAGAAAGTGAAAGCCAAGTCATGCACGATGGGTGCCAAATATTACATAACCCATTTCTGGGAGGATTATCTGCTATATATTGTCATCTAGGTCTGTGATAGTTTTGACAATATCTTAGGGATAAAGGATGATGTCCGAAACACTTGTAACAGTTGATGGTTAAGTTCTGATTGATATCATTCGGAGTGAGAGTTATTCTAGATATTCACAATTTTCTCTCTACTAAGAGTGGTGTAGACTGACTAGTTTATTGAACTAAGGAATAGGGATTGGCACCTCTAAAATTTTCACGGTACAATACACTATTGATATTTCCTTAACGATACAATATCTTTTAACAATATTTTTAATGATACTGCCTGCCTCTCAGGAACCTAATTTTGTTAAATGAAGCACAATAAGCTTTAAGAAATTTGACAAGAAATAGCGAAATACCTTCATGCAGACAGGTCCAGATAGCAATTAAGTCAATTTTCTATATAATTCAAATGTTAACGTTTCTATATAATATACTTAACTTTTTCGATACAATACAATTTCCCCATTCAATACTGATATTGGTATCGTATACAGTACCAATACCAATTCCTACTAATGAAATGGTAATTCTGCATCATTTTTTCACAATACAAGCTTTCAACCAAGTTTAATACATGCATCTCATTTTGATGGTGTCTTTGTGACAAAAGCATCTTATGGTAAATATTTGTAGGAGAAATAGTGATAAGAAGCCAATCAAAAATTCTCCCATAAACATTTGTGAACTCATGCTTTATTCCCAGTTTATTTCAAAATATCATAGATCCAGATGATACCTTAAGGAAATTATAATATAAATGGGTAAATTATACAGTATTCTCAGAAGTACGAAATATTAGGTAAATCTTAAACCCGGCCGAGTGGCTGTTTACTTTCTGATATATAATGAGGCATTTTGGAGATTTGAGAGGATATTCAGGCATGAATGAGTGACCTTTGTTATGTCACTCAGTCTGGGAATCAGATTAAACCAAATACCAGTATGTGTAACTCAGAGGCAGACAGAAATGTCAAATAAAAGCAGCAAGGTAAGGGAAAAAGTGAGCCAAAGAAATTTACCCCATAAGCTACCTTTAGGAAATACTGTAGGAAATATTGTTATTCTTTAATGAAAAATTTGTATTCTATATTACTTTTGAAAGGAGTTTATTTGACTATATGGATCATAAACATCTGTCCACTGACTTATCTTTATAAAGCGTTTTTGAACATTATAGGTGGAAAGGGTGCTATGTCAAATATCAAATATCAAATATGGAATATTATTATTATTATTACTATGTGGTCTAAACGGAATGAAAACCAGGGGAACACCATTCTAGATAAATGTTAAGTCTGATGGCCACACAGGTCCCTAACATTTAAGGACAATTCCACCATGAACAAAACATATGCGCAAATAGTTTCTTAGCATATTCTTTACTTAAACCCAAGTTCCCACCACTGCAAACCTTCAGACACAAAGTATATTGCTGTTTAAACACATCCTAACAAACAGGAAATGGAGGCACTGAGAGCGGCCATTTTCGTCTATTAATAGCTCATCTGACCTGCTGGTACACGTTTGGCATAAGTAGTAAGGTATCAAGAGCCCCTACAACTGCTGTATTGTGGAAGCCTGTATGTAGACAGAGGGCCTATTCAGTTTGACCTGTGGCAATAAGGTAATGCCCTATTTGTGTGATGCACCCCATTCCCACATAGTGGTTTCCTCTATCCCTCATACTCATGTGCTCGTTACTGGCCGCCCACTGGCCATTCTGGCTAAGACAAATGGCATTTTCAATCACATTATATCTGCATAACCTCAGAAAAGCTATGAGTTTGTAACTGAGTACCCTGCTGAATCAGATTAGGAGGCCTATCATTTTATCATACCTGGCTAAGTATAACAGGGTCAGTTTCTAGGCAGAAACATGCTTTTGTGAATGTTCTAAACTGACACGCTAAAATATATAGAATAAATATGAGTGTTTTCTCAAGTGTTGTTTAACAATCATGGAGCAATAGCAATAGAATTCAGAGTACTTGTGCAACAACATCAATATTTGCATTTGGACATCTTTTTTCACCGGCGATAGAATTGGCATTGACTGAGTATGTGGATTTGGAAATGAATAGCCTCCCAAGCAGCCTGCAGATAAAACCTTGGTTTTGCTGTATACTGGGCATGTCACTGATGTTTCCACCCACGCTGCACACCATGGTCATGACAATCCTTCAATTGCTTCCTGGATAATCCTACTCCCAGTTCTCAATGTACATGCTGTTAGCTTAATAGTTGTTAATTAGGCAATTATGGGCACAGCATTACATCTCATGATTTTGACAGGTTGGCGCTTCAAAATGAGTTGAAATTGAAACTTATTCTACTACTCCAACTACTACTACTACTACTACTACTACTACTACTACTACTACTACTACTACTTCTACTACTTCTACTACTACTACTACTACTACTACTACTACTACTACTACTACTACTACTACTACATGTACTACTACTGCTGCTGCTACAGTACAACTAGTGCAACAACAACTACTATAACTGCATCTACTACTACTACTACTACTACTACTACTACTACTACTATTACTACTACAGTACTACTACTACAACTAGTGCACCAACAACTAATATTACTACCACTACTACTACTGCTACTACTACTACTACTACTACTACTACTACTACTACTACTACTACTACTACTACTACTACTACTACTACTGCTACTACAACTACTACTACTACTACTACTACTACTACTACTACTACTACTACTACTACTACTACTACTTTTACTACTGCCACTATTACTACTGTAACCACTACTACTAGTCTACTACTGCTATTAATATTACCACCACCTCACCACCATCACTACTACCTCTACAACCGCTATCTAGCCTCCATATCCTCGAGGCACTGTGCACCAGGCAGAGGTCTGTTTGAATTTGGCTGCATCATGATGATGACTTCCTAATAGTGCCAGCTGGAACCTGTACCATGAATGACTTATAAATTGTTATGGCAGAAAAGGTCCAGTATATAAAGGACCACATGATACCATTTATTATTACATACATCATAAGCTGTTTTTTATATCCTGATAATTGGTTTCTGTTATAGATGAAAGGTTGCCTTTGGGGAACATTTTCAAATTATAAGTACATTTATATATGTATTTGCAAGAAGTGATGCACTCAATAGTAATTCTGTCATTGAAAAGGTCGCTATTGGGAACAATCACAAAACAGATCAATGCACATGTATGTCTGCAATACATACAACTATTAGGATAGTATTTAGTATTCTTTCACTACTAGTATTTACAAATATTCACACAGGGGGGGGGGGGGGGGGGGAATTCCATGACTTCAACACCACATCTCCTCTGGCTTATATTGATGAATTTTGGAATGATGGGTTGGATGCTAGAGAGAGTGTGGTGTATTATAGGACTCAGTAGTAGCCTCAGTGTGTAATTCTGGCCGTGAAGCTGCTTGTCGAAGAGGGACTGGCAAGGCTCTCATGGCGGCTGGCACTGAGACTGTCCGCTGGGATTGCCGAGAGATGGATGAGGGAGGAGAGTGGAAGGGAGGAATATATCCCAAGTGATGAGTAGAAGTGCAGGGCCACAAACGATAGCGACTCCCTTGAAGGCCATTCTGGGGAATTTGCAATGGCAGGAGTGAATGGTATAGAGTTTGCCTGGGACTGTGTGAACTAGAAACTCCATCATAGGATAAACATTGTAATTCCTCATTCTTGTGTGTGATTGATGAAATGATGAGGAAGCTGACAGGCTGTGGGCTCTGGCATCCCATGGTGCTGGCTGCTTATAAAACACAGCTCAACTAAACAAATATTGAGGTTGACTTCTGATAACTTTCAGGGGAATACCATGCAGCAAATGAACAAGTGAATAAGAGCATAATTGACATATTGTGCTGATGTATTTTGCATCACAAGCAATGCAGTTTTCATGATACTGACAGTTCTATGGCCATCATTATCAATCCTTTCAAGTGTGTTCATATTGAATTGAGGTTGACTGTAGACAAATATCAGTGGAATGCCATGCAACGTAACTGCAAACCTTAATGATATCATAATTGACACAAAAGCTGGTGATCATTGCACCACAAGTTTCCCTGGTACAGACAATGCTGTGTCTATCATTAGACATTGGTAACTAATTAATGCTCACAGCAGCCAAACACAGCATGATAATTTTGATGAAATTTTGCAGGCAAAAGCATAGTTGGGAATATATTTAAAAGTGAAATATTTTTTGGGGGAAATTACCCAAAACTCCTCATAGTATATTTTGTAAATTGTTGTTTTATTCCAAAGTAATTATCTGAAGTACTAACCATAAATCCAGTCAACTATTTCTTGGGGAATTCTTGTGCTTGGATAGGTCAGTTCCCTTAGGTGGCTTTATTGAATTGTGGTTGACAGCTGATGAATTTCGATGGAATTCCAACTACTGAAAATGTGAATGACGTCATAATACTATGATAATAGACACACATAGTGCTGGTCAATGTCTCACCAAAAAGCATCCATGTTGTTTCCATCATTCTCAATTCCATGATATTGTTCTTATTGAACCTAGGGTGACTTAGGAAGACAATTTCAGGGGAATATTACGCAGTTGTCCCCTCCCCCTAAGTGTGAAAGCTGGCCAATTGACAAATTCCACTGGAGAATATTGCACCACAAGAAATATTGTTTTCCTGATACTGACTATGTTGTGTCTGTCATTTTAAATTTCCTTAGAGTGCTAATATTGAATTGAGTATGTCCGTGATATGAATTTCGAGAGAAAGCCTTGCAGCTACTGAAAGTATGAGTGACATGAAAATTGACCTATAATTGTGCTGCCATACAAGGCACCACAAGAAATGCAGTTTCGCTGATACTGACAGCGCTGTGTCCATCATTAGCAATTCCCTTAGAGTGGTTCCTATAATGAAATGTTCACAAGGGCTTGCTGTACTATAGATAGTCAATAGATGAGATTAATAGCAGCAGTAGTAGTAGCTTGGATGAAGAAAAGAATGGATATGTAGCGAGAGACCAATTACTATATGCCCTATAGTTACATGCTGGACTCATGCCAGGAGTACAAGATAAGGCAGCAGCACGAGGTCACGTGGGAACAAGGACCAATCAGGGCTCTCGCATTGATTACATTACAGAGAAACCTTATCTCCACCACCAGCTGAGAGTGCCCAGAGTACCAATTTCGGCCTATTAGCGGCTGTTAGTTGACACTGGTTGAGGCTAGCATGTTCAGGTTGACCGGCTGGTTTCGAATCCACGTGTGTTTGGTCATCTAAGGTAGTAGTAGTAGTAGTAGTAGTAGTAGTAGTAGTAGTAGTAGTAGTAGTAGTAGTAGTAGTGGTGGTGGTGGTGGTATTAGACTGGCAGCAGTGGCATGTCTAGCTGTACTGATGTTACAGGGTCACTATGACAGAGCCTCTCACTGTGCGAACCCACACACTCCAGATCTCCTCTCTAGCTAGCTAGCTGGCTGGCTGGCTGCCTGTCAAGCAGGTCACCTTTATAGAATGCTCCTCATTAAGCACTCTACATGGGATCCACCACACAGTACATGCAGTATTGGATGGAGAGGCGAGAGGAGGCTGACATGTTGGGTGTGAAGTGAGCTGGAGCTGGGCTCAGTTACCAGTAGCCAGCAGGCAGGGGTGGAAGAGTACAAGGACAGTGTCATCAATAGAAGGCACATTTCAGCAGCTGTTGATGCTCTTACCACTGGATCTCAGGATAGCAGTCAGGATCCTGTGAGGTCACTACTGTATGTACAGGGCCAGAAGAGATCATGAGCGCTGTTTAGTATCTCTAATCCATAGCACCACTTGTGAATGGCATAAGTACTGGATTTCTGGATATATCTGTCAAGATTTTGTGTGGGCACTTCTGGCTATACTAGGATCAGTGGATATATTGAGCGCAGTGTTTCTGTTTACATCCTAACCTTTAATCCATGGTACCAGCTGTTGATAGCATAACTACTTTATCTATCAATTTCAGCAAGGATTTTGTGAAGGCATTTTTAGCTGGACAAGGAACAATGACGATATATAGTGTAGAGTGTTAAGATTATTTCCTTTCTATTCATAGAAATCTTGTTTTACCCTAAGAACTGGATTTCTATCAGGAACCTGTGAGTGCATACCTAATTTCCCAAGGAACAGTGGAGATATAAGAGTGCAGTGTGTTCTACTATAGATTTCTGTCAGGAACCTGTGAATGCACCTAATTGTAAAAGGAACAGAGATCCGAGATATAAGGGTGCAGTGTGTTCTAGCCTCTTGAACTAGATTTCTGTCAGGAACCTGTGAATGCACCTAATTTCCCAAGGAACAGTGGAGATATAAGGGTGCAGTGTGTTCTACTAGATTTCTGTCAGGAACCTGCGAATGCACTCCTAATTGTACAAGGAACAGTGGAGAATACTAGAGATATAAGGGTGCAGTGTGTTCTAGCCTAATGATCTAGATTTCTGTCAGGAACCTGTGAATGCACCTAATTTCCCAAGGAACAGTGGAGATATAAGAGTGCAGTGTGTTCTACTTGATTTCTGTCAGGAACCTGGGAATGCACTCATTGTACAAGGAACAGTGGAGATATAAGGGTGCAGTGTGATCTACTAGATTTCTGTCAGGAACCTGCGAATGCACTCCTAATTGTACAAGGATCAGTGGAGATAAAAGGGTGCAGGCCGTGTTCTAGCCTAATGAACTAGATTTCTGTCAGGAACCTGCGAATGCACTCCTAATTGTACAAGGAACAGTGGAGATATAAGGGTGCAGTGTACCTGGTTAGTTCTTGGTATCTTTATTGCCTGATATCAGCTGTTGATGACTTCACTTCAAGGATAACAGATTTCTCACAGGATCTCATTTTATTTCTAAATATCTGATATTCTTTAATATAAACCTGAAACCACATCTGTCACGCTTCATGCCTTTTGTTTCTGCTGTTTCTGAGAATTTGTTTGTTTTTTCTGAGAGAGTGCTTTATTGCCCAGCCTGCCTGCATTGCAGTCTAGCTGTGCAGCGGCGGCGGGAAGCGTAGCAGGATGATTGACACATCAGCTGAATAGTTATTGGTTGTGGGACATGTGTATCTAGCCGTCAGTACAAAGCAATACAAGGATGTACTTAATCAGGCAGGCCCCAACAGCTTGTTACAGTGAATGATTCTCTAAGTGGGGCACACTGCAGCGATAACTGTACACACACATGCATACCCACACTCTCACACACACACTCACACACACTCACATAGTACACTGGCAGGCAGGGTGGATAGGAGGAGCAGCAGAAACAGTGGTGGGTGTGGTGGAACCATTTGTTTCTTGTCGCAAGCAATTGGCGATGCGTTTCTCCACACTGGTATTAGAACAGAACTGTTTATAAAGCACAAACACATACATATACACTGACTGGCAGACTGAGTGGATAGTAGCAGCAGCTGAAACAGTGGTGGGTGTGGTGGAACAATGTGTGTTCCTCGTAGCAAGCAATTGGCAATGCATTTCTGTATGATGGTATTAGAACAGAACTATCAATAAAACACATACACATAGATTCACACACACTGGCAGGCTTTGTGGAAAGGAGCAGAACCAGTGTTGGGTGTGGCGGATTGGTGCATGCTCCTTGTGGCAGGCAGTTGGCAATGCTTGTGTGTATGATGGTCCTACAAGTAGGGAACTTGCTAATAACTCTTGTTACCAATGTGGAGATGGACGCCTTGCAACTGGTTAACCTATTGTAGGTGCTACGACTGTGACGATGAGGTGCCGGCAGAGTCCAGCAAGCGGGTGCTGGAGTGTGTGGAGTTCTTACGCAAGCAGAGCGGTCTGGGCAAGGTGGAGCCCCGGCCCGGCACCCCCAATCACACCACCGGCGGCTCGGGGGGAGAGGTAGCAGAGGGAACCAATAGCGATGAGAAAGGGAACCACTTGGCCAAACCCAAGGCAGCAGCTCAAGCATCAGTTTCACTACCACTGCCGAAAGTAAAGGTAAGATCCTTTTTCTCGCTGAATTACCTGCCCAACCAAAATATTTGTGTCCTAAAATCTAATCAAAGTTTTTGTTATCGACCCTGCAAGCCAAGACTCTCACTGTGCCTGCTTCTGGGCAGCAAAAAACACCCACACTTAAAATGAATATTTTCTTCTGTGCCTATAGATAATTGTAAAAGGTCTGCTTGCTATGCATATTTCTTTTCAACTTAGACATCTTTGGGAAGATACAAGAATGAAAATGTTATTCAGAAACCACATAACTTCACTCTGTCATTAACCTCCCCCCATCCTGATGCTTAATTTGCGAGTAGACCCTTTTTGTAATATCATATGTATATATATATATATATATATATATATATATATATATATATATATATATATATATATATATATATATATATATATATATATGTATATATATATATATATATATATATATATATATATATATATATATATATATATATATATATATATATATACATGTATATATATATATATATATATATATATATATATATATATATATATATATATATATATATATATATATATATATATATATATATATATATATATATATATATATATATATATATATATATATATATATATATATATATATATATATATATATATATATATACACACACACACACACATATATATATATATATATATATATATATATATATATATATATATATATATATATATATATATATATATATATATATATATATATATATATAACCATTTATACTGCAACAAATTTTGTATGAAGTGTTTTTTTCTATTTCCCTTTATATTCTTTTGTATTTCTTCATTTTTTAGGGGCTATGCAATTTGGGTAATACATGTTTCTTCAATGCTGTGATGCAGGTGAGTTAATCAATAATCTGGTGTATAAAAACTGTATTTCTAATAAACACATGAATTGTTTATGTTCTTTCCACTTCCATAATTATCTGGTGTAGAATGTCTTTTCTTATTCACTGCAAGTGTTTATTGCAAATCACATGAAGCCACATGAAGAAAGAATACATCAAGTGATTATGTATTTAGACAGTTAGCATTATGAAATACTTTTTCTGTGTTTATGTCTGACTTGGCTGTTGAAAATGAAAAGAATGCTATTTGACAAGCTTATCAAATTATTGGCTTTGCAAATTTACTGAATAGGGGTTTCATGAATTAACTGAATGTTATTGTTACAAATTTGCTGAATTTGGGTTTTACAGATTTACTGAATTTGGGCTTTGAGAATTTTGGAACATTTGTTTTGTCTTGCTGACTTGCTGACTCAGGTTACAAAATATTAAAGTTTAACTAATATGATCTTTGCAATCAGTAGATATAAGTGATATGAACATGTGGGCAAATTTGGATGATTTCCAGTATTTCTGTTCAATATTACTAGTCTTTATTGTTGTGTTGTAGATTGTGAGTCAGACACTGGCAGTTTTGCTAATATGATGTTTTGCAATCAGTAAATATTGGTGATATGAACAAATGGGCAAATATTTGCTAATTTCCAGTATAACTGTTCAATATAACAGCAATTGATATAATTGGTTGATATAGCTATCGTGTGATTGTTGTGTTGTAGAATGTGAGTCAGACGCTGGATCTTGAGGTGATCCTGGCGGAGCACACTAAGAAGGGGGCGGCGGTGGTGCTGCCGGGCCAGCAGGTGGACAGTGACTGTGAGGAGGGCAGCAGCAGTAGCAGTGAGGAAGACAAGGACGACGACAGCAAACTCATGGAAATGGTGAGCTGGATAATTGATTTTTTCATCATCAATTTTTCTTGACTAGTCAGTAGTAGAGGAAACAGGGTGTCCAACTGTTGCATTGTCGCACTAACATGCGGCAGGGGCTTCAAAACGTGAGAGAGGCTAAATACATCAAGCACTGTTTAACTTGACTTGTTATCATTAACCCTTCTAATGCTGAGGCTACTTTTGTCCAAAGCACAAGGACGTAAAGATTTTTGAAAATTATCCAAACCCTGTCATGTTGGTATTAATTGGAAAGCTCTTGCTGAGCACTCTCAGATGAGTACCCATATGCCAAGGTTTCAGTCATTTTTCAGGTTTTTTGCATCATTTTGTATTGGCCAAATTAGCCACCAGCAGCATAAGGGTTAACTGAGTCACTGGCAACTTGATCACTAGCTGTATTTGAACCCTTGACATTTGGGCAGTTGAGAAAGATGGGGAGCAGGTGGTGTACCATGTAATGCCGGAGACCATTCCCCATCAAGGAAGTAAACCAATAACTAAAAAAGACTCCGTTCATGCCCTCTTACATTACAACCAAAAGCATTTCTTATGCTAGATTTCTTGACTTGATTCCTTGCAGACCATGAACTGGGCACTTCTCCAGAATAGTGGTCGTGATCTGTCTCTCTGATCTGATATTAGGCGCTCTCCGCTCTAAATCCTGAACAGTAAGACATAAGCCAGACTCAGGCTATCCAATCGCTGGGAATATAACTTCTGTGGTTGACAGGAAGACCACCATTTATACTATTTTTGTGATGAGGAGTACAAAGTAAAAAGGAAAATACACTGAAATCTGGCATATGGATACTCATCTGACAGTTCTCAATGAGCTCTCTACTAAATACCAACGTGACAGGGTTTAGATCTTTGCATCCTTGTGCTTTGTATGAAAGTAGCCTTAGCATTGGAAGGGTTGAAACAGATACAGGGTCTTAGCCAGGATTTCAAAAATGCCTGTCCAAAACAGCAATTTCAAAATATCTGCCCGTCCAGATTTAGCTACCAATTGACTTCAAATCCTTATATCAGCTACAACTTATAGCCTAGTGTGTCAAAAAGGGCAATTTACACTTCAGCTATGTCCTAGAAGATGGTTTGAGAGGAAAATGTTAGGTTATTACACCCCAAAAGTCAAAATTGAAAAATCTTCATAGAAATTTTTGCCTGTCCAAAAAGGAGGTTTTTAAGAAACTACCTGTCCAAAAGACAGGCAGGACGGGTCCTGGCTAAGTCCCTGAACAGATATGTAGTTCATAATTCAGTTTTGAATATGTGGGTTTTGTAATAGCACTACCTCAAGATATTGGCTTTAGGTTTAATGTTTATGGAACTAATTCAATGGATGTGTTTATTTTCTCCAATTACTTCTTGTGAAATGTGCAAATTAATTGCAATATGCGGGTGGAATATGAATAGAAATTTCTCATGGCTGAAACAACTGAGAGTAGAATAGTCAGCTCAGTAACATCATGGCTCGACTATTGTAATGGACTTCTCTTTGGAATACCAATGAGCTGTTAATGCTGGCTCCCTTTTACCTGAGAGAATTGCCAGTCAAATAGACAAGACAATGACTCTACAACTGAATACTAAGAACCTAGTATAAATATCAAACACTCATCAGAAAAGGTTTGGTGACAGAGCCTTACATGATTAAATGCATCACACTTGAATTAGCTCCTAGACATCATTGAGACAGCTGAAAGTGTACAAAACGTAGAAATCCAAAAAAAAAAGAGAATCATTATGTCAGGAGGTATTTTATTTACCATTTACATCTGTCCATATACATTTCTACTGCATAATGCTCTTTTGAACCTTATGGGTTGTAGGGCATCAAAATGTGATCACAATTTTTCCCCTTCTTCTTCTTCTCCTTCTTCTTCTTTTTATTCTTCTTCTTGTTATTCTTCGTATTCTTATTTTATCATTATCATTATTATTATTATTATTATTATTATTATTATTATTATTATTATTATTATTATTATTATTATTATTTTTATTATTATCATCATCATTATTATTTTTTTATTATTATCATTACTGTTATCACTATTATCATTATTATTAGCACCATCATCATCATCATCATCATCATCATCATCAATTCATCATCATCGTCATGATTGTCTTACTATCCTATATGTTGGTTAGCTCTGTCCATCTGACTTGTTTTTTCTTTCCTTTTTTTTGGATGCACCTCTCCTGGACTGTATTGATTAAGGCTCTACTTCTCTCATTCCCATGTGATGTTGATATGTGACTATATTGATCATGTAAAAGATGTTTTTGTGTGTCATTTCTCCCTTGTTGCTACTCCAGGAACCTGTCACTATCCAGCCGACTAAAATGGCTATCCTTCTCTCATTCCTATTGATATGTGACTATATTGATCATGTAAAAGATGTTTTTGTGTGTCATTTCTCCCTTGTTGCTGTTCCAGGAACCTGTCACTATCCAGCCGACTAAAAAGACTATCCTTCTTTCATTTCTACGTAGTATTGATATGTGACTATATTGATCATGTGAAAGAGATGTTGTCATTTCTCCCTTGTTGCTATTTCAGGAGCCTGTCACTGTCCAGCTGACAGAGAATGGCTCACTCACGCCCTCTCTGCTCTCATTCCTACGTGATATGAATTCTACAAGCAAAAATAGTACAATCAGTCCAGGGGGACTCTTTGGTCAAGTCTGCAAAAAGTGAGTATCATCGACGTATTATCTGTTTTTATTTTCACTGACAATTTTAGACATATATGCATACATTTCCATCGGTTGTCAAAGATGTACCTTATGATGGGATGCTGGTTAGGTAACTAAGAATTGTATTCAGAATATATGGATTTCGTATATGTAGTTTGTGAGTTTTGTTTCAATATAAGGTAAATGGTTGGCCAGAATGTAATGGAAGCTCTGAGCATGATGCGTTGAATGCCTTCAATGTTTTTCTTAATTATCAATCTATTTTAAAGTCATCATAGATCCAGATGACACTTTCATAGAAGAGCCCTAGTCATTAAATTGGAAGATGATAATTATCACACTGATTGGTACCATTTTGCATTTCAGGGCACCTCGCTTCAAGGGCTTTCAGCAGCAAGACAGTCACGAGCTCCTGCGCCACCTATTGGACGGAATGAAAGCAGAGGAAATAAAGGTGAGGGGCGGTCCTTAGCCAGCAGGGTGACTAGGGTCTAATTTGGACACACCAACTCAGGACACACAGACCAGGACAGCTTACATTGCCTTTGTGTTATTAAGATATTTCCATGTGTTTCAGATCATGTGTATGGTTTGGAAATGAATGGGTTAAAGCAATTATACTTGATAAGTTTCACATTAATGTAAATAATAGGATGTCACAGAAAGATAAAGAAAAAAAAGGCTGAAGTTTCTTTACTCAATATGTGTTTGCATATCCTGTGGTAACCTTCTAGAACACCCCAAACACACAATATAGTAAATTCTGGACATTTCATAATCGTGGCAGAGTCCTAGGCGGGGGATGTATTTCTCTGCCTTTCCATGGAGTGTGTATATCTCTTGTGGGCTGGCCCTGCTGGAATATCAATCAATCCTACACATGCTTCATCTTGGTAAAGTGGTAATCAGTGAAGGAGCAGATCAGCAGCGGGAATATTGATATTCCATGAGTGAGTGGCTGACTAAGCTCCACACAGAATAAGCTCCGCTGTATCCCCATAGCGGGTTGGCTTGGTCGCTATATAACTGTGTGGCATCATGGAGGAGCAGATCAGCAGCGAAAATATTGATATTCCATGTGTGAGTGCGTGACTAAGCTCCACACAGAATAAGCTTCGCTGGATCCCCATAGCGGGTTGGCTTGGTCGCTATATAACTGTGTGGCATTATGTAGGGCTGTTTATGGTCCTTATGCAACTGAAAGATGCCTTGGAACTATTTGTAAAGGGAAAGGAATTTTCCCTGGTTCCAGGTTTCTATCCCGTCGTGATATGACCTAATCTTTTGAAAGCGACAAAAAAAAAAATTCCTTCCTTCCTTCTTTCCTGAAAGTTAGAAACATAGGGATTGGCTACAGGCTGAGTGAATTTCATTTCTCTGATTCTTTAGTCCATGGGATGATTAACCCATAACTGCTTTATGGTTCCCCTAGAAATTTTTGTCTGGATCCAAAATACTTATGACAATAACTTTTGAATGGAAAAGGATTTTTAGATATTTGAAGGAAAGTCATTTGTAGTGTACAAATTAGAAACAATTCTCCTTTCAACATAGATGGTCCCAGGGGTAGCCGCCCTCATGATATTTATCAAAAATTTGGAGTGATCTCACTGTGGCCACCTGGTGAGCAATAATATAATCAATGTCTGTGTCCTATTGTTACTGTACAGCAACTCAAAGATGAGTCAACACTTGGTCATCTTTGTCCTTCTCATAACTGTCTGCATAAACAACCCATTAATGCTTGAGAGTGCCTACAGAAAATGTTGTCTGGATCCCTAAGGCTTTTGACAATACTTTTGGAAGAATGATTTTACAAAATATAGGAGTAGTTTTTAAAATCATGATCGGCATTTCTCCATAAATAATTTCCTAACAATGCTTTTGTCTGCGGGGTTATATTAAAATTATGGACTGCTTTTGGCCGCTGCTAGCATTATCATTTTCATCTAGTTCTATTATATTTTAGCTTATGAGAGTTATACAAAGTCTGTCTTGGGGAAATATGAGTGTTTTGTTGTACGTTATTTCAGAGAATACAGACAGGTATCCTGAAGTTCTTTCACCTGCCAGAATCAGTCAACCCAAAGAAGGTCAGCGAGGAAACCAAGCAAAAAATCAAAGGTGAGACAGTGAGCCTCATACTGTAAAGTAAATGATAGATATTGCCGGGATTATTGAGTGGGTCTAGGTTCATATAGCAAGAAACGCACAAAAAAAAGTTCTATTCTTAAGAAAAATAAGAGTAATAATATGCATATAATGATAATAATGATGATGGTAATAATAATAATAATAATAATAATAATAATAATAATAGTGATAATAATAATAATAATAATAATAATAATAATAATAATAATAATAATAATAATGATAATAATAATGATAATAATAATAGTAATGATAATAATAATGATAGTAATAATAATAATAATAATAATAATAATAATAGTAATAATAATAATAGTAATAATAATAATGATAAAAGTAGTAGTAGAAGAAGAAGAAGAAGGATGATAATGATAATAACGATCAAATAATAATAATGATAATTACAATATTCTATTTTGAGTTACAAATGTAAAACTTGTTTCCATTTATTTCGTCTGAGAATGATTGTTGTCTCTTTGTTTCAGTTTATGGTCGTCAGGCTAAGTACACCTTTGTAGACAGCTTATTTGGCGGTGTCCTCATCAGTGCTGTGTTTTGTGAAGAATGCCATACTGTAAGTAAATGTTACCTAATCATGGGCCGTTTCCAATTCATTTGAAGGATGTCACCCCACTTGTTATTCCAGAGAAAACACATCAGCTTATGAAACTTATAAGTTGTATCACAGTTTATTTTACGGAGTGTTATACCCAAGTGGCAGTTGATTGTGTCATTTGACACTTTGTTGTTACTTTTGGCATGTAACAGGAGTGTCAGTTTAAAAGTCAATAGTGAATTGCTTTCGAAATTTCATATTTTTGAACACATAGCTTTTGCATAGTTCAATGCTGAAACTAAGAGACTGAAAATAGAGCTTATATCTCATACTTCTGTCTAATAACCTGATTCTGAAGTATAAGAAGTTTTAATATGTTGATATAAGCAAACTTGGTGGTTACTAACATCACTGACCAAAGCATTTAGGAAATATAACTGCAGCCAAAACAAACAGTGAAACAACCGAATAAGGAATATCAGGGTTTTCTGCAGCTTGAGTGTTCCCAAATTATAAATTGTCTCTTGCTTCATTCCTATTCAGCAGTCTTATGTTTTATTGTTTTTGGAAGTGACTCATCTTCGCTGTTTGCATTACAGCCCTCCCAGATCTTCGAGCCTTTCCTTGATTTGTCTTTACCTATCACCGAGGAGAAGGTAAGATATTATAATATTACATAAATTGTATTTCAGAAGATAAATCTGGGAAAAATAAGATGTCTATGATAATAAGATTTTTCGCATGATTTTAACATTTTCTAAAACTCAAGTTACTTAAAAGGTTTTGAAAATGTCAATGATTTCCATAACTGCTTATGATTTTGATGATTTTATTAATTCATAAATTCAGTTATTTTGATAATTGTAATTTTGATCTTAATAATTTTATAAATTTAAAAAATTGCATGAAAAAGATTTATCACTTCAAGGTATCATTTTTGACATAACGGTACATGAATGAGACCAGTGTCATTAAAGGTCTGCATGTCATCTAGGGTTAGATGATTCAACCACAATATTGTAATTTATTTTTTATGAATTTATTTTTTTTCTTTTGTGGGCCTTGCTGTGAAATTCTTACCTATTGTTTCTATGAACTTAGTGAATGGACTTATCATTTAGATGGCCTTAGATTTCAATTTTCTCCTTGAAAGATAGTGGTAGTTTTATCTAAGGACTACACCAGGTCTCAGCGTTCTCTGCATGATTCTTGAGGACTGTGAAGATAATAATATGATTAATTGCCTTTCTGAACTCAGACACCTCGTCCTAACAGTCCGTGGACCTCCAAGCGGCGGGAGCCAGTGCCTGCGGCCAGAAGTCCTGAAACAGATGACGCCTCATACACCCAAGGAAGGTCAAACACCAAGTCTGGGCCCAGTAAACACCAGACCAAGAAAGCTAAAAAACAAGCAAAGAAAGACGCCAAGGTTAGTGAGCTCTAAGTCCAAACTCACTTATCTCAATCCTCTATATAGATGTATAAAATAACTTTCATATGGTTTTACACTGAATTTTTAACCCATATATGTTTAGGGTTATTCTCGGAAAATATTTTGTTTGTTTTGTCTGCATCTGAGTAACTTCTCAGAATAAACCTTGAATTAAGCATGAATCTGATTATATGAGGAAGAACTGTTTATGGGTTCTGTTTAACAATTTTACTTTATAAGTTTTAGAATATTTTCTAGGGCTGAATAGGTTTAAACTTTTTTTTATCTAAGGATGCTACTTAAGAACGAACTCCAGCATGTCAATACTTCATCACCAATGATGGTCCCAAGCAGAAGCAGAAATAATTGTGTGATATAGTGTTTATTGTAATGATTGACTCTAAAAGTGCTGCCATTATGACCTGATAAATTCCAGCTATAACAGTTACAATATATGCTACAATTTACGCTACAAGTGGGTGGTACCCATTTGATATATCCTAAGAAAATATGCCGTCTGTATACTGATCTCTAATTTGCTAACTGATTTTTCCTCAGAGGAAGCAAAAACAAAAGTCTACTCAGCCTGCAGTGGCTGCCAATGGTGAGAACAAGGGTGAAGGAGAGGAGGAGAAGGAGGATGAAGAGAAGGACGAAGAGGAGGAGGAAGAAGAGGAGGGAGTACAGGATGAGAATGGCGACGGCAGCAGCAGCAGCAAGGCGGCAGAGGGCAAGGAACGCATGGAGGAGTCGGGGAGCAACGGAGATGAAGATATATCAGGTGCGTACCATATCATCCCTTCGGCCTTGGCTAGATTCTCATCTAGGAATGGAGACTTCCTCAGCCTTAATCCTATACTTAACCTGTATGCTACTGGTACAAAAATTGGCCAATACAAAATGATGCAAAAACCCTGAAAAATGATTGAAACCTTGGTACTCATCTGAGAGTAATCAGCGAGAGCTATCCAATGGATACCAACATGACAGGATTTAGATGATTTTCAAAAATCTTTGCAACCTTTTACTTTAGATGAAAGTAGCCTCAGCCTCAGCTTGGAAGGGTTAGCGTCTGATTTGCTGCAGCTGTATTTATCCTCCCTTATCATCACATAGTGAGATTAAAACTTTCACGTTCAATCTTTGGTTAAAAAGATGGTTTTTCAGATAGTCATGTGTATTAAATAATGCACTCATGAATACCTGGAATGGGGTCGACTACTCTTAAAAGGAACCATGAAGGAATTATAGAGACATATAGTACATCCTAGATGGCTTAGGCCCCTCTAAAACATGTTTGTGGTTACAGGCCAGAAAATGGCATGTAACCTATAACATAGAAGAATGTTGTTGTTTTTTACGTCATTGATTGCTCTAAAACAATCACTACCTTAAATGACTTTATTTAGGTTGCTTTACTCAAAGTAGGCCATTCACAGAGAAATAAACACCATTGAAACATAACGTTTCAATCATAGTCAAGTTAGTGTTGACAGACCTTTCCTTTACTTCTGAAAAATTTGGACTCATTTTCTTTTCACTTTTTTTTTGGTAAGGTAGGGTTACTTGAAACTCTTTTCATTTATCTATGCCTTATCGATAGGAAAGGATATTCAAGATTAGATCAGAATTCACTTCTCTTTCATCCTTATTTGACCTTTTTAAGTTATTTGGGATGTCCAGGTTATATTTTATTCATTGTATTTCATATTATGATATTTTATCACTTACATGAAGCTTGCAGTTTTTCTTCTAAAATCCTTATTTTAAGGCTCACCAAAAGGAATGCATTTTGCTTTTGGCAATATGCTTTACTTACTAATTAGGGTAGATGCTGGGTATTTAATACCCATTAATACTTCAGAGTGTTCATCCAATAATTGCCGTCTGGAACTGAGGTACTTTTGACATTATCTCTGTAATTGAAAAAAATGAGTTGACAAACTATTTGAAGGAGAGTTGTTGGTTATGTTCAGATCAACGTGTCTCCATCCAATATTTTACCTAGCCATGCTTTTGCCTGCAAGGTTTGATCAGAATTGTCAGGCGTTTTTTGGACGCCGTGAGCATTAGTCGTTTAAGAAGAATTGCCTTTATCTACTCTTTCCAAGCGTAAACATGTAAATAGGGCAATTTTAAACACTAACCTCTATGGAATATATAAGAATAGAAAGTCACATCACATAGGTTCCAAGACCTATTGTTCAGAAATCATATGCGCAGGTACTCAACAGTAATCTTATTAACAGATAATTCTTTTATCCACTCAACCCAACAGAAACAAAACAGTAAACTCCCACCCCAAATATCCCAACAGAAAAAAGAGTTCTTCATCCCACTCACACACTCACATTCAGATAGAGTAGAATTGAGAATGATATATCTTTTTTCATGGTGTAGTGTTAGTAATGATAGATTATTTGCATAACCCACTCATGCTTATTGGGTTCTACTGACATACTGTAAATACGGAAAAGATTGCATTAGTTAAATTATGCGTTTTTTAGGGTTAAGCCTCGGATGCAAAATTAAAATTCGCAATGATTAGTGCTGCCACTCCGTGAATTGTACAGCTGGCACTCCATGATGTGACCAATTCGCAAAGTTAAAAAACGCAAAAATCGATTTTCTGTAAATTTGCAGAATTTACTGAACACAATCTTTTTTGAATCTACAGTAGTTGTCTTGATGTGTAATGCCTTTTGCAAGTAACTCTGTAAAAGAGCATTTTCTTATGAGTGTTCCAAGAGCAGCGATAGTTGCGCGCGATAGAAAAATCCTATAAGTTAAGTGTACTACTGAGATGGATTACATGTTGGCAGTAGGTTGATAGATTATTGGCATGAATAGGAATGGGTAGTCTAATAAAAACTTGTTGGAAACCAGTGCTCAATGCCAATATACTCATATCTATCCTTTTTAAATCCTAATCCTTATTTAAAACTCCCATATTTCCCATATTTCTTATTTTGAATGTGTGTTCCACTTGTTTTGTTTACAATGAATACTACTTCTCCTCTCAGTTTACTATTCTGCACACCTTCTACAAATACTTTGTCTGTCTCCTTTAAATGTTGAATCTTTTCTAAATCCTAATTTTCTCGGTCAACATTAATGCACCTAACTTCATCCAGTGCTCATACCTTTCCCAATATCCAACCCATCCCCATCAATCCAGATCCTATCATTATGTTTCTCTAATTGTGTTCAGTATATTTAACCCTTTCATGGCTTTGAATCCCCTTCAAATCATCATCTAGAAGCTATGATACTTCTGAAAAGTGCTTTGGAATAAGGCATACATTTGTAAAGATATTTGGTGGATAGTTGTTTATAGTTGCCTATGATCCTGACTTACTGACACACATTACCAAAATACATTTTTGTTAGAAAGATATCAACAAAATAATATTGCCTTTCTTTAGCGGCTGCAGGCATGAAAATGATGATATATATACACAGACACACCGACACACACAGACACAATATATATATATATATATACATGTATATATATATATATATATATATATGTATATAGGTTCCCCTGCAGTCTAACTGCCTTATTACCACCCACACACTATGCTTGCCTCAAGGCTTATCCCTCACAAATCTCTCTTAGGTTTTATGCACCTCATTGTTTTTCCCTGTTAAGGAAACTAAGCGTCGTGGTGTGGTAACTCTTGATTCTATTGCAGTATGCACCTCTACGCAAGGTTCTGGTAGGTATTTTTGCCTTATGCCTGCATGGGAAACCATGGACTCAAGTCAATAACCCTGACCATTAAGGCTCATGCCCTGACCATCACCCACCCTGGCTTGGAGCATGTGCAACATGATGAAAGTGCTATATACTCTAAGCATAATATATATATATATATATATATATATATATATATATATATATATATATATATATATATATATATATATATATATATATATGTATATATATATATATATGTATATATGTATATATACATATATATATATATATATATATATATATATATATATATATATATATATATATATATACATATATATATATATATATATATATATATATATATATATATATATATATATATATACATGTATATATATACATATACATATATATATATATATATATATATATATATATATATATATATATATATATATATATATATATATATATATATATATATATATATATATATATATACATATATGTATGTATATACATATAAGTATACATACATATATATATACACATATATATGTCTGTTAATGTATATATATATATATATATATATATATATATATATATATATATATATATATATCATATTTCATAACATATAACAGGAAGTTATCATTAAGATGAATACACTAGATTGTGGTTAAGCATTTACTGTAATCACTTATGACTAACTTGACCTAGGTTTGCGAAGCTTGTGATGCTGATTATATTCAACTGACAGTAAAGGAACCCAAGTCAATTCTTACCGTTATCTGAGCAGCTGGTGGTTATAGTTTTGATGGAATTTTACCTCTTGTCTTGTCTGTCCCTCGACTCTGATTTGGCTATTCTTCCTGTATTAACCCATGCGTGCCTGTAGACCTCCATTACTTGTGTCGTCTGAACTTATCATGCCAAGAAATATTTCGAAATATTCATAAATGCAATAAATATTATAAGAAGTGCTCTGCTTTGGGTTGAGATCAATATTTCTCCTTCAAATATTTCCAGAAAAATGATTGTTTACAAAGATTCTACAAAAATAATCAGGAAACTTCTCAGTGCTAGAGGCATGTATTGGTTTTAACCTCTGATCAATCCTTCTTGATTCCTTCAACAAGTTCCATTACTCTGCTACATATTCTGCCATATTCTTGGCCGGAATTTGCTCTTAATTTCTCCTGATTCCATTCAAAATGGCCACATGGAGAGAAATAGGTGACAACATACCTCTGGTGTGTGAATGTGTGCTTTGCAATGATGTTTGTTGATTCTAAGGCAAGGGCAAATTGACCCATTCATGCTTTGAGATTTCCCTGACCTTTGTCGTCTGGACCGGTGATACTTATGAAAATAATTTCGTAATGAAGCATGAATTCCAAAAATATCGGAAGGGGAGTTGTAAGTTACTTTCTGATTTACATTTCTCCTTGAAATATTTTATCTGAAAAAAGCTCTTGTTAGAAAGATATCATCAACCTAGTCGGTTTGGGCTCTACAGGCATGAACGGGCCTAACCCCTGCTTACTCATCATGCTTGATGTTCCAGTCTAGCAAAGATATGTAATCTTCTCGACTGGTTCAGACTGAAATTCTAAAAAAGGAATTAGAGCATAGACTTAGCCAGCAGGGCGTCTGGGTGTCTTTTTGGACACCCAAACCCTTAAAAAGCACCCTTCAGGACACCCAAAACTATTTGTGAAAAAATTCTTAAAATGTCAATCTCAAGCATATAATTGAATTTTTTCATCCCCATATAATTCCCATGACATTGTATAAGGATATTATGCCTTATTTTGATAAATTTATACATGTTTATGGTTGAAATCTGAGTATATTGTGGTTCCCCTAATAAATTTGGACGCCCAAAAATTTCACAATTGCCAATTTTGGGCACCCAGTTTCTATTAATCCTGGCTAAGACCCTGATTTAGAGTCACCTCTCCTCACTTCCAGTGGGGAGGAATGTTATCTTCAGGTAAAATTGCAAGGCAAAGTCAGAGTGGAACTTGGTCTATAGATAACCTCCAAAGCTTTATTACCATTATTTATATGATTAAAGTTGAGTGGTGTCACCTACTCTTAGTATTTCAAGGGAACAATTTACTTAATCTACTGTTATTAAGTAAAGGCGTTAATCTTTAGGAGCAATCCTGTGATACGGCCTGTGTTTATTTAAGTAGCTTTACCAGCTGAAAGCTCTTCATCACAAAATACTTAAGCCACCTCCTATCAATCAATCTGCTCCTTAATACTTTACAGAAATGGGGAAGTCTGCAAGTCTTTAGGAAAAATTTACAAGTTCTTATGTTATTTTGAAGTATTGAGGAGCTGTTTATTTCCCCACCTTCTATGGCTAACCCTTACTACCCCAGCTATGTCGAGTTGCTATTGTGATGGGTAGGAGGTAGCATGGCTTAATATGTATAACCAACCATTTAATTCCTGTCAGAACAAGATGATAATAAAAAAGTATCCTAAGCTTCCATAACCAAGAACAGATAAGTGCTTTTGAATTAAGTGGGTTTAGCTACTCATCACTAGATTTTGAGGTAATAAAAGGATTAATAGTTGATTAAGTTAATATAAACACACATTATCTCAGAGGAGATAAACAAACTAGTGAGAAAGATGGCCATATATATGAGAATGATGGATATTTTTATTTTATAAACCGGAGTATTATTTCCACAGTGAGAAAGAACCAGAGAGAAGGATGACCATAGATTAAAGAATGGTTATTAATGTTGTTTTTATTTTAAACCTAAATGAGACTTTAGCCTAATGAAAGGGCCAATTAAAAGGGTGATGGGTAAGAGATTGTAAGAAATAGCTTGATAGTCCATTGGCTGCTGTGCTTGCAGGGCTGGCATCTCATCTCTAGTCAGTGCTGTTACCTATCACTGCAGCAATCTCCATGTCAGAAACAATAAAAAAAGATAATAGTGCTGCCCTTGCAGTGTAGAGTTTATCATCTTCATCCGAATTGAAGAGGAGAGAATAGATCTAAAGGTACTTCCCTCTTTCTCTTAAGACAGAAATATTTTTGAGAGATAGTATATTTATTATAGCCTTTAGATGTTTAAGTACTAGTAATGTAAATTCAAACAAAAATAGCTGTGACTAAACTATTGATAGGAGATGGTAAATATGCTGGGTGTTTTCTCTAAAAACATATAAACTGATCAAAGCACAATATTAGTTCATATGTATATAGGTTCAGAGCAATTTGTCATTGGACAGGGGAAACATATCTAAAGTAAGTTCTTGATATGATGACATTTTATGCAGCTTGAAAATGGCAGCCAAGTTGATCCGCTAAGTAATATAAGTGCTCTAAAAAGTAAGGTATGAAGCACCAACTACCCATGGTTGTAAGGCCAGAATACTAAATGAAATATGATATTTTGCTCTTTCAACTTGCAGTGACAGGTGACTTTTTCCCATTAAGGCTATTCATTTTGGTTGCAAGCAACTTCAGCAGCTATCTCAGTGCTTTTAGGTTAAGGCAATCAGAATAAGGCAATAATAATAATAATAATAATAATAATAATAATAATAATAATAATAATAATAATAATAATAATTATAATAATAATGATATTAATGATAATAATGATAATAATAATAACGATAATATTAATAATTATAATTGTTATAATGATATTGATGATAATAATAATCTTTATTTAAAAAGTGTAACTAATTCAGTCCAGTCGTAAGGATCTTCCGTGAAGCCTTCTGGCATGTATACATGTATCCTGAGGACCCCAGGGTTACCATATGGTAGAGTGTTGTGCATAACCTTTCGCTATTGAGATGTCCATGTGCTCATTATGTGTATGACAGCTTGGTGTATTGAGTCAATGGAAGTCCCCTCCTCTGAGACAGGCACAAGTCCCTCTATGAGGAATTGAACTGCTGATCCTCTGATCACTGCTTCAGGATGCAAACAATGATCAGGGGGGCCCTATTTAGAACATATTTCATCTTAGTTTTGCACATGTGTGTCGTTTGCATACAGTGAAGCAGTGAAGCATAGACCAGGGCTCTTAATAGGTCTCCAGCCACAAACACTGTCATTTGTATGGGAGCAGAACCTATCCACAGCAAGGGTTGGCTTCAAAACTTCTTGCATTTTGGTACAGAGGCCATTTTTTAATTTGCATATGAGTATAATAGGGTATCTCTGTCACAATCAGTGTAGGTGCCATTTACAAAAAAATTCTTTAACCCTTTTGCTGCTGATGGCTAATTTTGTCAATATGACTTGCTGACAAAAATAGGAGAAATGACGGAAACCCTGGCACATAGGTACTTATTTGAAAGTACTCAACAAGAGCTTTCAAATGAATACCAACATGACAGAGTTTAGATGAAATACATAAATTTTTGCCTTCTTGTGCATTAGGCGAAAGTAGCCCCAGCATCAGAAGGGTTAATGTGGTTAGCATCATCTACAGGTAGTTCAGCACACATCTAGATATGGACTTGTCATGGAAGCACCCCCGGTGGCCTGTACAAAAAATATAGAATTTTAGAGGTCTTGCAGGTCTGCCTACTTGTACACACTTAGTAATGTGCCTTTAAGCCATTCACACTCAGAGTTACTCTAGAAAGTATTATCTGCTACTCTCATACTTTTGAAAATAACTTTGGAAGGAAGCCAAAGTTCACAAAATATTTGAAGGAGACTTGTTGTTTGGCTTCTAATGAACATTTCTTCTTCAAATGTTTTCCAGAAAATACTTTTGTTGGTCCAATATTTCCAAAATTGTCAGGCCTGTTTTGGCCACTCTGAGTGTAAATGGGTTGATATTGAGGTATGATATTGGCATGTGAAATGCACCCTAGAAGTAGGGTCAACACATGTATGCCCACTGAACTACTAACATCATCATATGTAAGGCATATTTGTCATTGAAAGGTACTTTGATCAATGAATAGTGATAAGTACTGCATACATTTCAACATCCAGATTCTGCTTTTCACAGATAACTCTTGGTATGTATGAGTTGATTCCCCAAAATCGGCATTTGACAGCCTATATGGACATTGACTGCTCGGAGATGAAACTTCTACGACAAGCAGTTGGATGTTTTCTATATTATGAGTTGGTTGCTATGTTGCTTATTTGCCAGTACCGGTATCTAAACATGGCCCTTAGAATTGGACAAGGTTACATTTTCCAGCATTGGTGATGGGAAATGCTCTTAGCATGGCTCCTCATCTGGACCAAACATGTAATCTGTATCAAGTTTGCCTTACCTTGTTCACTGTTTTTCATTTGTTTACAGAAAGTATTGAAAACATTTATTTTGTAACCATAGTCTTAGCCAGCAGGGTGTCTGGGTGTCATT
The DNA here is from genome assembly GCA_963942565.1 of Maea johnstoni. Classification (NCBI taxonomy): domain Eukaryota; kingdom Metazoa; phylum Annelida; class Polychaeta; order Spionida; family Magelonidae; genus Maea; species Maea johnstoni. Next base: position 53,325,077 of record OZ012684.1, on the reverse strand, counting down.
TGGACACCCAAATCCTCAAAAATTACCCTCAGGACACTCAAAATATTTGTGTGAGTAATTTTTTAAAACGGCATTTAATTGTTTTTACACCTCAATATAATTCCCATGACATTGTATAATGATATTATGCTTTATTTCAATGAGTAAATACATGTTTATGGTTGCAATGTGGGTTTATCGGATCTCCCATGCAAAATAGGCCACCCCAAAATTTTGAAATTACCAGTTTTGGGCACCCAGTTAAAACATGGCTAAGAGCCTGTCTGTAGCACTGTGTTGGATAGTTAAAACTTGGCTAAGAGTTTGTATTCATGTGTTGGACAGTGTGCATATTTTTGTCTCTCAACAATTGTTCTCATTGCTATGATTGTTTTCTTTTTAGATGCGGACATTGAAGATAACCTGGAAAGTGATGCTTCAAAACACAAGTATTGCTCAAAGAAACCCAAGCAGCAGGAGGAGGTAGCAGCGAATGGAGTAGAAAATCACAAAGATGATTTTAGGACTAATGGCAATGGCTCTGTGGAGCAAACAACAATAGCAACAACAACAGCCACAGCAGCAGCAGGAGTAGTTAATGGAGATATAGCGCATAGTGGTAATAATAGTAAAACTAAAGAGGAGAATACACAACTCTGTAACGGCCAAGTTGACAAACTAGCAAATGGCTTAGAAGCAATGGACATCAACGATGATACACAAACACCTGGAAATGAGGACAGAAAGAATTGGGAGGAAGGGCCGTGTGCAAAAGAGAATGGTTGTGGGAAAGATGAAGCATCGCCAAATTGTGCCCGCGAGGAGAGTGCCCCAGAAAGCAGCCCTAAGTGTGTGAAGAGGAAGTTGGATATTAGGAGTGAGGCTGTTCTGAAGGCGATGGCGAGCCTCGCTCCGCGCCACCAGTCCGTGGCCCACGAGTGCTCAGTCATGTCCTGCCTCAACCAGTTCACGGCCGCAGAGCTGCTCACCGGCAACAACAAGTTCGGCTGCCGCGCCTGCACCAGGAGGAAATATGAAGGCCAGGCCTCGGGAGGTAGGAAGAGTTTTACATTTGCTACGAAAAATGTCAATAATCAAATAAAAAAAAGGATGTCAATGACAGCCATATTTCAGATAGGCTTTTGCTGGTGCCACTTCTAAATGTCACAAGCAGACTAGTCACATATCAAGCCATATCTCTGTGTTAGTATTCATATGTTTGCGTCATACATTGTTTAAACCATTAGTTATATTATTAAATTAAGTATTTGCAACTTCTCAGCACATTTTGAAAATGTTTCCACTTATATTACATGTTAAGATATATGGTAGATAGTGATAATCCGATGATTGATTATAATCGATCATCGGATCGAAAGGGTTTCGATTTCGATTAATTGATCCCAAAATTTGGCATCGCTTATGATTGAAATAAACAGCAAAAAGGATGTGTTTTTCGCCAAAACAGTACCAGAGAATGTCCGAAATATTACTTACTTAGTGGTGAAAATTATTAATTAGTGCTGCTGGGATGAAAGCGCGCACAACCAATTATGATCGATAATCGATCGGTTGTTCCCAACCGATGATCGATCATGAAAATCTGAGCCGATTCCTATCACTAATGGTAGAAACCCACTATGATGAAATTGCTGTCATACATTTTACATATCCCTATTACTATGCAAAAAAGCAATATATTCTTTTTTCAGCCTCTATTTTGGTAACAATGATTCCCTTTGCATGTTTGACAATGTATCTTTGTGTGTCCTCAGGTAAGAGGGAGACAGTGTACACTAATGCCAGTAAACAGTTGCTCATCTTTAGCCCACCTGCTGTGCTGACGCTACACCTGAAGAGGTTTCAACAGGTAAGGCTTAGCCTCTATTGTAATATTTGTATCCTGTCTGGAGGGGATTTAGCATAGCCTTGTGGTAACGATGCCTGGCGTATAAGATGGGTGATATCAGGATGGCCTGGTCGCTATACAGATGTGTGGCAATGTAAAGTGGTGTCTATAATGCGTTTGAAATTAAAAGACACCCTACTGGGACTATTGATAGAGAGAAGGAGAAGGGGAATTCAGTGCCCAATTCCTGGAGTCCTACAATGTGATATGCCAGCGTGCAACATAACCACTTGCCCCGGTGCAAGTTGCAAGTGAATTCGGCAAAAAATGCCAATGGGGCAAGCTGAACAAGACCCTGACTTGCCCTGCTCGGCAAGTAATGTTTTGGGGATGGGCAAAGTCAAATCTCACTTTGTTTAACAGAGGGGCGGGGCAAGTGGAAGTGCCAGCAGGGCAAGTCAACTTTAGGGGCAGCTTTGCCCCGCTTAGAAAATAATGTTTTGCAACCTATGTTGCACCCTGTATGCCCGAAGCTGTTTAAGGCAATGTAAATCCTGTCCAAAGTTTGAGATCCATATACAAATATGTACCCGATATGTATTCTAATTGCTCTTATTTGTTCTCCATGCAACTTGCCTTTATTAAGTCACTGCCAGGACCAGATATCCGGAGTAGAAATTCTTGTTGGTGCCTCATCAAGACAACTGAATTAAATAAGGAGAAAAGAGCATGTTTTCCTTTATAGATAGAGCCTAGTTTTAAGCCATGGTATTCATTTTTGATTGTTTTATACTTTTATTGCAAAGCCATTAAAAATGCTTAAAAAGTACAGTATCTCATTACCTACAATTCCTTAATTAGAGTTATTTCCTTTGTGTTTGCAGTTTGGCTATACCTTACGTAAGGTCAACCGTCATGTGGATTTCCCCTTGATATTGGATTTAGCACCATTCTGTAGTTCCCTATGTCAGGTAAGTGGGCTTTTTAAGGAGGCTGAATGGACTATCAGGTCTCCCTGATTTCTTATATTTAAATACAAATGGTTTACGTCAGAAGTAAAACTCCTTTGTTTAAGTATCATTTTCATAAATTAAATAAACAAAAAGCGTTTTTTTTTAATCAAAAAAATCATTGGAATTCTGTGGTTTAATACTGCTTTTCTTCTGATAGATCTTTACCATTGTTAGAGGTTGAATATTATGGAACCAACGAGAAAAAGAATTCCCAAAAAAATGTTCTGCCTTCTTTACAGTACCTATGACACCTGTATTTATAAAGTAAAACATATTTTTGTTGAAATCAGGAAGAGTTAAAATTGGAGCAGCAACTGAAGAAAAGACCTGATCATGGCAGGCAGGGGTCATGTCCGTTGAACCCTGGGAAAAGATTATTTCTATTGCAAAATATTTTCTTTGTTTTTCACTAGGTTGGCTACTCACTGTGTGCCACATATAGATAGCATTCAGTATACCAGTTCTTGGATGTATTTCTGAAAGTTCAAAAAAAAGAAATGATATAAAAATAAGTTAAAGATACATGGTTTTGTTGCTTTACATCAGGTTGGGTGAATGACTATACACTGTTTGCGAGATAGAGTTATCATGAGGACCAGCGCATTGCTTTTTGAATATTTTTAGGAAATGCAACAAAAATAAGTTGTAGGATAATTTTTACTAACACTTTATTAGTAAAGAGCTATGATGATAGATATCTCTCTACTTCAGGGTATCAAGCCCAGCCAGAGCAAGGTCCTCTATTCACTGTACGGTGTTGTGGAGCATAGTGGACGCTTGACCGGCGGCCATTACACGGCCTACGTAAAGGTGCGCCACAACAACGGCCGGTTCAGCCAGTTCCTTCGCAGCACCGACCACAACCAGATCAAGCTGAAGAAGATCCTCAGAGCGATGGCCAATCAGGAGAAGCCTGAGCAGGGCGAGGTGAACGGCGGGGAGCCGACGACGAATAATGACAACCAGACAGCGCCACCTGGGCGTTGGTTCTACATCAGCGATAGCAGGGTCAACGAGGTCACTGAGGCATCCGTTCTCAGGTGCCAAGCCTACATCCTCTTCTACGAGAGGATCTACTAACTGTACAGCAGCGATAGCAGGGTTAACGAGGTCACTGAGGCATCCGTTCTCAGGTGCCAAGCCTACATCCTCTTCTACGAGAGGATCTACTAACTCTACAGCAGCGATAGCAGGGTTAACGAGGTCACTGAGGCATCCGTTCTCAGGTGCCAAGCCTACATCCTCTTCTACGAGAGGATCTACTAACTCTACAGCAGCGATAGCAGGGTTAATGAGGTCACTGAGGCATCCGTTCTCAGGTGCCAAGCCTACATCCTCTTCTACGAGAGGATCTACTAACTCTAGGAAATGTCAACCTTTTGAGAGTTCATCCACTGTGCTATTATATAAAGACCTATTTTATACAAGGCATTTTACTTCTAGAACCTGTCCCTTGTTAAGTACCTAATTAGCATAATTTAAAAAAAAAGTGGTCATTGCCAATGGTGGAGCAGCACAAAGATAATATTTCATCAGATTATTATCGAAAATTATATGTAATCAAACACATGCAAAACAAACTAACAGCCAAGCACTGATTCTGTTATTTTATTTCCTTTTTTAGATCATAATGAATTAAAAACATGCTATTATCTGATTAGTGTTGGTCAACTTATGGTCTGTAGGGCTGGATGTGAAACAGATTCCATAAAGAGTTTTCATGTTTAATATATAGGTAGACTACAGCCCAAATTACCCTGCATATATTATTATCCCCCAGGATTTCTTCTGATATGGTCATTTTAACATTTGGGAAATTATGGAAAATACTATATAGTAAAACTCAATGATAAAACAAAATCTCCCACTCTTTTTATTGATATCTAGGATAGTGCAGTTGTGAATACGGATACAAAATGAACCTCTTATGCAGAAATCATGAATCTGTCCCATCTTGAGGATACTCTGAGAACTCAGATTTTTCTTTAACCCATTTGCCTCTGAATGACTTATAGTCTGACAATTTTGAATATTACTTGTCAGGTACGAAATAATGTTAAGATATTTGAAAGAATTTGCTACCCCAATTGAAACAACAGATTTCAGTCGAATATTCCTCTTAACTATTGCTTTGATATCATCAATATATTTCTATATGAGACAGTCCATGTGCAAATTTCATGTGTGAATGGGTCAACATGCCACAACTATTTCCCCCCTCTTTTTCTTGACCATACAGGAAGAAAGGTTGGAGTTGATCAAATACTTCTTTTTTGCAAACTGCATTTTCTGCATTCCAATTTCCAATTGAAAATTTTAAAAATGATTGAAAAGTGGATCTAGCAAATGAGATGTAGTTATGGCCTTGATAAGAGGCCGTTGTACTGTCCTATATGTTTGGTTTGTTATTTAAAAGGGTACTTATGCAGTGTTGGGATTTGTGATAATTTCTTATACACTCTGATTTTGGCATTCCCCCATTCACTACTAATGTACATTCTTATTGCCTTTGCTAGTACTAATTCACTACACAGGCATTCTCTGTGTGTCTGAGGTCATGCAGGTACAATATTGGTCCTTGCTCACAATGCTGGTAAAATATCATTCCTTGCTCGTTATGCAAGTGCAACATTTTTCTTTGCTCACAATGCAGGTACAATATTAGTCCATGCTCACAATGTAGGTACAATATTGGTCCTTGCTCACAATGCAGGTACAATATAGTTCCATGCTTGAAATGCAGGTTCAATATTGGTCCTTGCACACATTGCAGTTACAATATTTGTCCTTGTTTGCAATGCAGGTACAATATTGGTCCTTGTTCACAATGCAGGTACAATACTGGTCCTAGCTTGCATTACTGGTACAATATTGGCCCTTGCTGGTAATGCAGGTACAATATTGGTCCTTGCTCACAATGCAGGTACAATATTTTTCCTTGCTTGCGTTACTTGTACAATATTGGTCCTTTCTCGCAATGCACGCACAATATTGGTCTTTGCTCACAATGCAGGTACAATATTGGTCCTTAATTACAATGCAGGTACAATATTGGTCCTTGCTCACAATGCAAGTTTAATATTGGTCCTTGATCACATTGCAGTTACAATATTTGTCCTTGTTTGCAATGCGGGTCCAATATTTGTGCTTGTTTGCAATGCAGGTACAATATTGGTCTTTGCGCACTATGCAGGTACAATATTGGTCCTCGCTTACAATGCAGGTACAATATTGGTCCTTGCTTGCAATGCAGGTTCAATATTGGTCCTTGCTCACATTGCAGTTACAATATTTGTCCTTGTTTGCAATGCGGCTCCAATATTTGTGCTTGTTTTCAATGCAGGTACAATATTGGTCTTTGCGCACTATGCAGGTACAATATTGGTCTTTGCTCACAATGCAGTTACAATATTGGTCCTTGCTTACAATGCAGGTACAATATTGGTCCTTGCTCACAATGCAGGTACAATATTGGTCCATGCTCACAATGTAGGTACAATATTGGTCTTTGCTCACAATGCAGTTACTATATTGGTCCTTGCTTACAATGCAGGTACAATATTGGTCCTTGCTCACAATGCAGGTACATTATTGGTCCTTGCTAACAATGCAGGTACAATATTGGTCCTTGCTCACAATGTAGGTACAATATTGGTCCATGCTCACAATGTAGGTACAATATTGGTCCTTGATCACAATGCAGGTACAATATTGGTCCTTTCTTGCAATGCAGGTGCAATATTGGTCCTTGCTCGCAATGCAGGTACAATATTGGTCCTTGCTCACAATGCAGGTACAATATTGGTCCTTGCTCACAATGCAGGTTCAATATTGGTCCATGCTCACAATGTAGGTACAATATTGGTCTTTGCTCACAATGTAGGTACAATATTGGTCCATGCTCACAATGTAGGTACAATATTGGTCCTTGATCACAATGCAGGTACAATATTGGTCCTTTCTTGCAATGCAGGTACAATATTGGTCCTTGCTCGCAATGCAGGTACAATATTGGTCCTTGCTCACAATGCAGGTACAATATTGGTCCTTGCTCACAATGCAGGTACAATATTGGTCCATGCTCACAATGTAGGTACAATATTGGTCCTTGATCACAATGCAGGTACAATATTGGTCCTTTCTTGCAATGCAGGTACAATATTGGTCCTTGCTCGCAATGCAGGTACAATATTGGTCCTTGCTCACAATGCAGGTACAATATTGGTCCTTGCTCACAATGCAGGTTCAATATTGGTCCATGCTCACAATGTAGGTACAATATTGGTCTTTGCTCACAATGTAGGTACAATATTGGTCCATGCTCACAATGTAGGTACAATATTGGTCCTTGATCACAATGCAGGTACAATATTGGTCCTTTCTTGCAATGCAGGTACAATATTGGTCCTTGCTCGCAATGCAGGTACAATATTGGTCCTTGCTCACAATGCAGGTACAATATTGGTCCTTGCTCACAATGCAGGTTCAATATTGGTCCATGCTCACAATGTAGGTACAATGTTGGTCCTTGATCACAATGCAGGTACAATATTGGTCCTTGCACACAATGCAGGTACATGTACAATATTGGTCCTTGCACACAATGCAGGTACAATATTGGTCCATGCTCACAATGCAGGTACAATATTGGTCCTTTCTAACAATGTATTGTTGAAGTATATGTGGAACTGACATAAGCCTTAACCCAGTAATGCTCGGGGCTCACTTTAACAAGTGTCGTCTGGATCATACATACTTTTGAAAATGACTGTGGAATAAGTTGGAAGAGAGTTTCAGGTTGAGTTCTGATCAACATTTCTCCCTCGAATATTCTCCTACAGATTCCTTTGTCAGAATGATATCATCAGAACAGTCAGATCTTTTTGGCTGATGTAGACCATATTTGCCTATAGTGCTCTAAAAGGGTCTCCTGTTTCGGTAATATTAATTTAACCAGAGAAGGGGTATTAGTCGGAATCTGATTAAAAGACTTAACACTCTCCTTCAGATAATTATTGAATATGGTCTGTATTTGCAAGTTATCTGTAGAAGCAATATAGATCCAATCTTTGTAAATTTGTACTTTATTTTCATGTATGTAATCTATGTTATTTATAGATGTAACATAGATCCAAATCCAAATGATACTTCTTAAGGGGGCACTCTGAGTGCATAAGGGTTAATGAAATTATTCACTCCTCTATTTTGAATAAATCTATGATGATCCCTCGAGATTCTCAGGAATATGTAACATTGTATATTAAGATTTTATCTAATTGCAGTCTTATTATCTTCTATTGTTGCGTTAAGAGTATGTATAGATGATACACAAAACCTCTTTTGTTGTTATAAACTGTTCATAGGACAAATTATGAATATCAGTTTGGGTTGCATGACAGCATATGTTTATTGTAGCCTAAGCTGTAAAAACTTAGCTTGTTTTTATGAACTGCACAAGTTTGTTGTCAACTCTTTATACGAACTACAGTATATATCTGTGATTTGCTATCAAATATGTTTCCTGTGTTGTTTTTATACAATGAAATGTTGACAATGGTGCCCGATAGAGAAAGGAATATCTAAGTAAGATAGGCCTGTCTCTATTATTCACTGGTCGATCCAGGCTTTCTTGACTGGCTTAAAGTAAATCATATACTGGTGACTTATGTTAATCCCGTCTTGATGTGATATATTGGTCTACTGATATGGTCTCGTAAGCAGGGTCTTAGCTAGGATTTCAAAAATGCCTGTCCAAAACAGCAATTTCAAAATTTCTGCCCGTCCAGATTTAGCTACCAATCCACTTCAAATCCTTACACCAGCTACAAATAATAGCCTAGTGTATCAAAAAGGACAATTTACATTTCAGCTATGTCATAGAAGATGGTTTGTTAGGAAAATATTTGGTAATTACACTCCAAAAGTCAAAATTGAAAAGTTTTCATCGAAATTTTTGCCTGTCTAGGCAGGAGGTTTTTGGAAAACTACCTGTCCAAAAGACAGGTAGGACGGGTCCTGGCTAAGTCCCTGCTCGTAAGGCTATAGATAGGGCATCGAACTGTCACAGGTAAAATCAGCTTGTGACTCATGGTTTTGACTTGTTGAAAACCAATTCACAACCTGGCAGCAGGTGCCAGTGTAAGAATGAAGTTAGACCAGTGTACGAACAATATATAACTTGGGCTTAGTCAGGAAGGTCTTGGCTTGGTTGGTGTGTCATGGCGCTATGAGGGACCTTAAAGGTTTGCATCCCACTACATCTCATTACCTAAGTGTTTAATACACCACCAGGTTGGTTATTGTATACAAATCTATGTTTCACTATTTATGTTATACATTTCCTACTATTGTGATATGTGCCACTACAATTCTTATCAATTCTCAAAAAAAGGTGTGAATCTTGATCTAAACGTTGCATTCCCCATTGTCGATGTATCAGATTGTTTCTTGACTGTTTTCCTACAGAAGCATCACAGTTCATTTCCGAAAGCATCCCTCTTGAACCGAGTTATGCTTGACTGTTGTTCTGTCTTATACAATCTTCATGATATTCATTAATACAGAGGTCTACATTCCTGTCAGTCCATCAAGACAGACTGGTGAATTTATGCCACGGAATGAAAACATCCTATTAACCCTTATGCTGCTGGTGGCTAATTTGGCCAGTACAAAATATTGCAAAAATACTGAAAAATGACTGAAACCATGGCAAATGGGTACTCATCTGAGAGTACTCATGGAGAGCTATCCAATGAATATGAGCATGACAGGGTTTAGGTTTTCAAAAATATTTGTGTCCTTGTGCTTTTGAAGAAAGTAGCCTCAGCATTGAAAGGGTTAACCTTCCCAATGCTGAGGCTACTTTCGTCCAAAGGACAAGGAACCCGTGATTTTTGAAAAACATCTAAACCCTGTTATGCTTGTATTCATTGGATAGCTCTGACTGACTACTATCAGATGAGAACCCATGTGCCAGGGTTTCAGTCATTTTTTAGATTTTTTGCATCATTTTGTATTGGTCAAGTTAGCCACCTCAGACAAGTTAGACTGGCAGGGATTTGAGTACTTCACACACTCTCCTTGGGGTCATTAAATGCGGGGACTGGCAAAAAAGTTGCAGGACCTGCAGAATCTGGAAGTAATCAGTCCATTGGATTGGCAAAAAAAAATTAAAAGTAAACCTCTGTTAATGTTCATCCTCAGTGCACACTAACCATATATGTGTAAGGTGGAACTCATGTAGAGAGTATCTGTTACCTGTCAGCAAAATGGATTTTTTTCCTTCTAAACATGCAATATGAAATTGGTATAACTTCACATGCATTCAATCAATGTTGCTTTTCTAATCAGAAATCATTGACTATGTTAAATAGTCTTCACTGCTTGTATTTGTTGAACTATAATTTATTATGTAAATGTACCATACTTTATTGTACATGATGCGTGAACTTTGAAGGCAAAATAAGAATAAAAATTGAACAATGTTCTTTTACTGTAATGGTTTTTATTGCATCATTAGAAAAACTGATCACTTGCATTCACTTAATTTTTATAATGCCCTGGAGAGATTAGGCGTTGGTAGAGTTCATTCTGCATATTAAAGAATCTGCTTGTAGTCCTCATCATCATCACAAGTGGTCTAGTTGCTGTCCTTCACTGTCCGGGTTTGAATCCCAAACAGGGCATGTGAGAAAGTTGCACGTGACATGCGGTTAGGCGTTTGTTTTCGCCAGGTACTCCAGTTTCTTCCACCACTTACAACTGGCTAGTCAGAACTTAGCTTAATGATGATAATGGAAATTTCAAATTCCAACTCATAATCATTCCACATATTCTATAAAATCTGAAAAAAGTCACATTTAAGCGTACATTCTATAAATGAACATTTCTGTGATTTTGGGGGTAACTGATATATAATATTGAGCTTATCACTTCACTCATCCCCTTGTTTCTGCCTAAGGCAGCTAACTATTGCATTGCGTATGACTGGTGAGTTCCTTAAGGCATTCTGGGCCTCAACCACTCCCATCTTAGAGATAGCACACATCAACGCAGTGGGCACCACCTGAAACAAAACAAAATAGAACAACTTCAAATAGATTAACGCCAAGAATATACTGAAAGAGAACATTGGAATTCATGTCATGCTGTAGATATGTACAGATCCCTTTGTGTGGCAGCTCCCCTAATGTAGGCATCCCTCTAATATGACAATCCTCCATGATGAACCCTACTCAGTTCAGACAGACAGTATCAATTATTAATGCATGATGTGTAATGTGAAGTGCATTCCCAACTAGGTATATATATACAAATGATAAAGTAAATAGCCAGAAAGTTGCATTTCATTAATTGGGTAATGCATCGAATGGCATGGCCTAATTTATTATTATCTGACTTCTGAAATTGGTATTACCAAGGTTACAATCCTTCATACTAGACATGAATACTGTATACAGTGTTAATATTGTGGCAGTTAAATTAATGTGTACCATACTTTGCATACCCCAGGGGCCCATATTTATTAAACTGCGCACCATTGTTATGACATCCAATCCCTGTGCTAGTATCATACAACAAGCTGATATGATAGCTTGCATTTCGACACCCGTACGCATCAAAGGCAGCTGCCTGCTGACTAATACTTTACTTGCGCAAAATGAACATGGTAAACAGTAAACCTCATGAGTGCTTCTAATTTACCTTGTTACAGCCAAATTTTCGACTTTATACTACTGTAAATTCGGAAAAGATTGCGTTAGTTTAATTTTAGCATTTTTTAGCGTTTAGCCTCGGACGCAAAATTAAAATTCGCAATGATTAGTGCTGCCACTTTAAGTGTATAGCTGGCACTCCATGCTGCGGCCAATACGCAAAGTTAAAAAACGCAAAAATAGATTTTTCTGTTAATTAGCAACATTTACTCTACACAATCTTTTGTATATCCAGATACTAGTTCATCCATTCATGTATGTAGCACCAAAAACAACCTGGCCATTCTGGGGGTATTTCTCTAACAAAAGCATATTTTGGATAGCTATGTTCAGCAGAACTAGGCCAAAACTTTCCTTCAAATGTTATTAAAATTCATTTATCATTCCTACGTTATTTTCTAAAGTGTCCTGGATCCAGACGATACTCTTCCAGCGGTAACCTCAGCTAAGTACATGTACATGGGTTGATGATATCTTACCTTCTCCTTGCCTCCCGCTTCCTCTATGTGATCACTAATGGCTGCCTGTAACTGATCTTCAGTCAGGGTATCAGTGGAATAGATGGACCTCAAGAGATACGTCCTGGCCTCATCCTGCGAACAGCCCGCTACCCTCGCTATGATGCCTGTGGCCCGATGGAACAGTTTGCTATTACTGGGATAAAGTTAAAACGGCTATTTTATTAAATATGAAAACACTGCTGTGACCATCAACTAAACTGGAACCTATCAACTTAATCATCTCTATATTTTAAACCCTCATAATATGATCATTTTTATAAAGATCACAGAAATTAAATTGCATTTATGTAAGTGGAAATGAAACCTGGTTTAAGTTGTATAAGATGATGACAATTAGCTGTTTTCTTGGACCGCTGGCGTTTAACTTTCGAAGGATACACTGTAAAGATTATTTCATGGTACGAATACACTTTTCTTGTAATATGTAAAGTTTTGAAGATTACATGGCTAGAAAACATTCCTTGACTGATTTATTAGTCAACATTTTACAATCGTATAACGATTTAAACCAACTAAGAAATTCTTTTGAATTACCCTTGTTAAAAATTGATGTCAATGATGATAACCTACCTTGGTTTTACATCTATCATAATATTCTTGTAAACTGTTCCCTTTTTGATATGGGCTATCGTGCTTATGGCATTACATATCCATTTTGCCGCTATTTCTATGTAGAACCTTCCACAGAAGTCATCATCCGCAGGACATGGTGATGGTACGACAGCTTGGACCAAATCAATTATTTCCATGTTAACTTCACAAAACAATCCGACAGTATCAAGTTGTTGCTGCTGAAATAGATACAAGTAGCATATTAGTAGGTTATTTTTGATAAAGCATTGCAATGTTGGCATGACAATAACTTTGTGGCAGCCACTCTTAGCTTTATTGTTATGAGTGAATCAAAGCAAAGGTGCATCTAGAAAGTGAGTAACATATGTCACATCACAACAAAGGAACCTGATAGGAACTATCATCATGTGAGTTCTGTTGATTTGTGCGTCTCTTTTGAAACATAGGACATGCGTTCCCCAAATGTCAAAATGTTAGTCTACAGGTAGATAGCATTGATATAGTGGAATTGTTGCCATTTGTCTACTAGCCTCGGCTAAAACGTGACTAATTAAACCCTAATCCTTGGTGTCTTCCTCAAAAACATCAAACACGGAACCAGAGTTTTGCAGTGGTGGGACAGCAAAATTAGCCAGTCTATTTGCAATATATTAGACTGCTCAACCCCGGAGGTAGCCCAGGTGGATATATTCAATTCATCCAATATATATATATATATATATATATATATATATATATATATATATATATATATATATATATATATATATATATATATATATATATATATATATATATATATATATATATATATATATATATATATATATATATATATATATATATATATATATATATATACATACATACATGTATATATATATATATATATAAATATATATATACATATATATATATATATATATATATATATATATATATATATATATATATGTATATATATATATATATATATATATGTATATATATACATATTTGTTACTTAGTGAATCCCACTGAATATAATTAATTTATTCCTAATGAGGTTCTAGCATATGCTACTGATAACTAACATTTTTCAAACAGTTTGACAATAACTAACGTCCTGTGGGAAGTTGCTTTGTTTGTTTATACCTTAAATCATTCAAACCTTTTGTTTCACGCTGGATGACGTTTTGAAGTGAACGAGTGCTTTCTTGGCCTTGCTCTGTACTAGTTCGCCACACACTGTTTGGTCCGAATCTTGAGAAAAAAATGGACAGAAAAAAATCGTTAGCCAATTCACATCTGGTCCAACTAAGGCCCTAGGCCTGGCAAATCGTTTACACCACTCAACCCTGAATTACAATATACCCTGCTTTAGCTTTGAGATTGCACACTAGGTGGCCACATTGAGAACTTTCCAAATATTATCATTTGAAGTTGTTGTTCCCATTGGGTTTTAACAAAATATATTCACATATTTTCATTTATATAATGCTACGTCACAATTTATATGTCTTTAGTGAGGATTTTCGAGACTTGGACTTGCTGATTGTATATACATATTGCATATTTCCTAAAGTTATATACTCAGGTCAGCAATAATCTTTATTTGTCATCGCAAAATTGAAAATAAAATCATAGAAATTATCATTTAAGTAAAATCTTATTCTATACTTACCTAGACCTATACCACTAGTACAGCTACTGTTACAGCTACTACTACTACTGCTGCTGCACATCAAACAAAAATCTTACCATATTGAAATAAGATGACGAGGTCATTTTCAGTCACATGTGGCAGAACATCAGTCTCAAAGTTGTCCCATGATATTCTAAAGTGGGGACCCTATTGTACCAAAAGAAAACAACCACTTGATTCGCACAATGAAAAACATCTTCACAATCAAGTTCAAGTCCAAACAGAACTCTACCGTAGGTAACATCTCATGCAAGCACAATAACGATACCTCTATAGACACCAATGGGTGTTGGCAACTGTCGGATACAAGAAAGCGATATTATGGAATGCCATTAATGCATTTATTCACTATTTCTCTTTAAAGAAAAATCATTTTTCTTTAAAGAATAATATTTTTTCTTTAAAGAGAAATATTTCTTTTTTAAAGAAAAATATTTTTTCTTGAAGGAGAAATAGTGAATAAATCCGTTAATGGCATTCCATACGATATAGTTAAGGTCAAACGATATTGATTAGCATGAAAAAGAAGAAATTCACCATCTGGTTTCTGTTTTAAACAAAATGCATGTAAAATGATGTAGGGCAAAATAGGTTTTGTAGTAATGTTACTTAGCAAAATATGAATGAAAAACTCGGTAATCTCGGTTAAAACTGTTAAGAGTTGTATAGGTTGTTCCTCAAACTGACACAGCGCCACATAATGTTTTGTAGTACTAGTTCCTTGTTGAATTTCATCTATGATTCCAATAGTGGCATTTGTCTATATTTTACTTTTCTGAACTATGTTTTGCATTTCATATTATAAGTAAGCGTCTATATACGTACCAGATGAGACATATCTCCTTGCGCATTCTGCAGAGCTTTGAAACCACCAACGATGAATCCACGAACGTCATCGAAACCTATACATAGGAAGAATATGAAAATAAGAAATACTTTAACCAGAAAGAGTATTTTGAATGAGATAAAGAGAAATTGTATTAAACGATCATACAAATAGTATGTATTTAAAATGACATTTCCATAACGCAAATGCGTCACTTACGGGGCATTGGCCCCGATGGCTGAGTCGTCTTAGGTATGCCACTGATTGATTGCTGTCTCTCATAACTACCCGTTAGAATTCCTAAAGGGGTATGTCAAAACAGTTACCCGTGACTTGTGAACTGGCGGCGGTTTTCGCAGGGTACTGACTTTAATCGAAATTCCAATTCAACTGGGACACTTACTTGCCCCGTAGGTGGGTGGGCACTCGGATGCATCAATGAGTCCAACAATGCCCAGACTGTCGCCTCCGAGGTAGTACACATGCCCGCCGCTGCTTAGACTGTGAAGAAAAACAACAACCTTCTATATAATGCCAGTTGCTTTTCGACACCATTCCAATTGCTACATTTGCCCCCATAACCACTACACCACCACCACTTCAATGACGATGACGACTGTGATGACTACTACTTTTTCAACCACCGTCACCACCACCACCATTACCACTACAACTACTACAATATTGCTACTGCTGCAGTTGCTGCTAGTACTGTAGCAGCGCTAGAGCTAGGGAGGTAGTTTAACCAAGTAGGAAGTGTCGAAATTGGAATAATTTTTTATTAAAGTACTAGCTAAAAGCAGAATTGAATCTGAATTGCCACTCGAAGAGCCAGCGACTTCTTAAAACGCTTTTGAAAATATCTATTGAAAAAAGCGAACATTTATGCTGCCCTCATGTAAAATCAAACCTGTGTCCAGCCAAGTTAGCTATACCAGCAATGTCTTCCTGGTGCTGGTATATGATCTGCCTCACTGCATCGTAACGCCTCACATACACCTTGGCCTGTCTGAAATGGGAATGACACTTAATCCATCTATTTCAAACATGGTAATATTTGAAAAATGTTTGAACGAGAAATGTTAAATATCTCATTAAATATTCCCATAGACTGTTATATTTGGGATCTATAAAGATAGGAAATATATTTATTAAAAGAAAAAAATACATATTGAAGATCTTCCTAGATCTCAAAACCCATATATGAGTTTGTCAAATGGACATATATCGAAACTATATGTTCAATGTTTAAGTTTGGAAGTAATCATCTAAAACTTGATTTAAATGCTCTGTATATTCTACATTCTACGCATATGTATTTCAGGTATACCCACTGTAGTTCAACTGCAGCCGGGTGCATTGCCAACGTAAGTATGGTTTCCAAGAGGATCTTAGTGGCACTTCCACCCTTCATTCGGCTTGAGCCAGTAATTGGCTCCGGCTGCAATATATAAAACGCCTCTAATTAACTATGACTAGTAAAGAAATATTCATGAATGAATATAATTCATCAATTGGGGTCCTTCTTCCATCTATGCTTCAAACGGCCATTGTACTTTAATGAATCTTCACTATATTTCGCTATATAATCACTCTATGCGCGTTAAGTCGGAATTTAATCGTATACCAAAAGCATGATCGGTCGTTGGCGTTCCCAACCCCTTTCTCGAATTCGCGATATGTAAACATTAACTCACGCAAACTTTCCTGTGTTGCAGTATGTATTGTAAGATATGCTTTTATGTTTGCTTATTTTTGCGTTTTGACTACTTACTCCTACTATAGGGTTTAGTATGAACCCTTCTCCATCCGCAGCAATTCTCTCCAATCTCTGGACCACTATAAGGGAATATACAAAGTAGTGACATTATAAACATTATAAACATGTTGTAACTCATATCAACAGAATGCTTTTGTCAGTAAGTAAATATCTCATTCCATTGGCATGTATTCAGCGAACATTTTTCAACCGAAATATTTTCACTCTTCATGATTTTTAGTTATAGATATACATGTATTTATTGTTTATAAGCATGCAATCAACGATGAATTAGTTAAGTTTATATTATGTCATAGGCATGCATCATTTTGGCCAAAAAATGTAGACATAGATCAGTTTATCCTAGTTTGAAAAGCCCCAATTACAAGATTGGGTTGGGAAAGGAAAATGGTTTGTAATGGGATTATCAATATCTATAGGCTATAGCGTAATGAAGTAATATAAACTCATATTCCTTTATCTGCGCATCCCACGATATTATTGAGTTCAAATTACTTTTGAATAAGTACAAACCATAACAATGTTCAATTTAAATATCTGGCCAATACGCAGATTCGTATGAGTACAATTTCTGACTTCCATGTGTGTATGACGTATTGGCATGTTCTCACCTGACAAAAATGTCTGATCCCAGTTTTCTACAGCAATATTCCTGAAACATAAACATGCTGTTATGTATAAGCAAAGTTACTCACTGACTAACTAATGTATGAAGTAGATTTATAACTTTTATTCATTTCTCTTTCAACCATCTTGTAAATCAGGTCGAAGTACTGGTCATCTTACTAGTTTCAATTGTAATTAGTGCTAAGATATAGTAATGGATGAGAATGCGCCCAAGTACCACATAGGAACACTTATCTGCCTTTCTAGTTAGTGTTGTAGGGCAGTGAGTCCTCGCTAAAACTACTGGGAGTGATCCTATCTTGATCATTGGAAAAGTATCCGTGGCACAGGCTGTTTTCAACCAGGTACTCTGGTTTCCTCTACCGTGCATTACTGGTCAGTCAAGAATAAGCATATGGCGTGAGAAAAATTGACGAAATATTAATACGTTTACCCCAGTCTTTACTACTTGCATTAGAACGGTAAGTATGTATGGTACATAGAGTGTGGAACACGAAATATTCGCGTGAATATATTTTTAACGAACTCGCCTGATAGAGAGGGAAGCGCTAATTTTAAAAGTTAGTGGTTTGGGTATATAGTGGGACCATTGGAGTGCAACTATATCGAGAAATGAAGTCAATCTGTACATGCGAAAAATCGGAAGTTAAAAGATGAACATTTGCTGTTGTAGTGAACTTTACCTTGCCATGCTGGTGGGATTGAACCCGATGAGGACGGGAAGAAAGACGTCCAAGTGTTCCATGCAGTACTGCATCTGTCCCGCCACGTACGGAGCTGACAGTCCACACGTGATTCCTATAAACACCACACGGTCTGAACCCTCAGATGCCTCTCTCAACATTTTCTCCCCGGCTCTAGGGTCGTCTTCTGGCGCCTCCTGGGATGTGAACAGTGCTCTGAAGTATGCAAATCACACATGTAAAAGCTTTATGTTATAGATAGTTGGAGATCAGCCATGACCTTACAGTAGTAACGAAGGACGGCTTCCAAGCGCGCAATCTCTGGTTCGAGTCCCACGGTCGCTTTACAATCGTGCGGCGTCGTGATGGGTTGTGTATGACACCTTTAAAGTTGAAGGACTCTTTGGGACTATTCTTATCGGTAATATGTGAATATTGCGTCTACTAATCTGTTCGCGAGGCGACCTCTGAGATATCCCTACACAATGGGATCTGGATACCAATATCCTTCAGGAGGTACATGCATACTTCTACAAATTAGGTAACAAGAACGACTATACAGCTCTACACTTCAGTATATTATTTGATTACCTTACAATGAAGCTCTATGCATATATGTGAAACATTTCCCAACAAGTGAACCGTTCTACAAAAGAAACTCCATCAAACATATTTCTAGTAATGAAATGCCCAATTCCATTGAATAAAGCATACTTGTAGGCTGTTTTTAATTAATATTTCACTTCGAAAATATAGACCCTGGAGTGACAGCCACGATTGTTCCATTCCATTTGTAATTGAACAAACCTTGCGTAAGTTTACTTATGTCTTCGTTATGTATTTATGTTATCGCCTGGCTTGGTACAACGAACAAAGTACACATGGCAAGAACGATTCTATAAACTTTCTATGGCATTTTCTACTACGACTTCCTCAACGGGCAATCAAGTGAAATATCTTCTATCAATTTGAAGCATAGGATAGACACATTTAAGGGTGTATAGACCTACTTGTCTTCACCAGCGATGAGGTACTTGAATGATACGTTAGGTCTATTGCCATCATTTGATGATGCTTGTGCCTTACTGAGTG
>OZ012684.1:53293236-53300736 GCA_963942565.1 Maea johnstoni | reverse complement strand
GGGGTCACTGTACTAGAGGTTCTAACTTATATCTTTAGACTCAACGTGAGAGAAAAATTGCTCCTCTTGAGTTTGGCGATAGATTTGTTTGTATGGGCATTTCGGGTCATCTTGAGATTAGGCGGAAACTCGGGTCAGGATAGAAAATCCCCTCTCTTTACAAATAGGCTTTCAGTTGCAAGGGAGCCATAGGCAGCGCGTCATAACACCCCACATGCGTATAGCGACCAAGCCAATCAATTCTTAGGATACAGCTGAGACTCGAACTGGAGTGTACTGTCGAGAGCCTTGCGTATAATCATGACATATGAAAGGGCAGAAATTTTATGCCAGCTTTGCAACTGTCTTTTTTATTTAAAATTGTACAGAAATATAGACATACAGACACATAGTGTAACACGGTTTAGACAAAGTGGTAAAAAAAATTAAATTGAATTAAGTAAGGGATATAAGACAATGCTCTTGAAGAATAAACGTACGTTGATAACTAACTCATAATGATCATGGCTAAAATATATGTTTTAATTACTAAAATCCGCAGATACTAGTGCTACAGATCCAGTTTACCTAATGCAAATTGTAAAGACAGAATTATAATTAGCTCTTTACGATATGCAAAAGACTGAAAAAGATGAGTGCTACTTATATATTCATTGTATTGCTTGCAAACCTGAGGCACACTAGGAAAAAGGCATCCATAGATAAAACAACGCATAAAGGTATTCATTTACAAATCATATGATTTATAACTATGAATAGAACAGTTAACGGAACAGAAATAACCTAAATCCTGGCATCATGAGAAATTGTAAATATCCACAAAATCATCCGTTTCCAATTAGATCATCAGCACGTTCGTTTCCCAAGTATCCACATAAAGCATATATATATATATATATATATATATATATATATATATATATATATATATATATATATATATATATATATATATATATATATATATATGTGTGTGTATATATGTATATATATATATATATATATATATATATATATATATATATATATATATATATATATATATATATATATATATATATATATATATATATATATATGTGTATATATGTATATATGTATATATATATATATTTTCTGACACTTTAAAAAATACTTTTTTGGGAATAGTAGACTATAAAATGATAACCCGAACAAAGCTAACAGCTTACTTTCATATTCATTTATAAATCTATTTGAAAGTTTGAAAGCATCTTAGCTCAGGATGATACTTCAAGGAGCAATCTATGCTCGGATGTGTTGTCCCTGATTTGGCATAAGTATTCTAAAAAGTGAACTGTTTGGTTTTCTATTACTTTGATACGTTTAACTCTCACCATGGTAAAACATATAGTTGTGCGCTTAAGTTTGCCATTTCAATCCTCATAAACTTAACGAATGTCATATGTTTAAGTAAACTAAACTCTGGTGCCGTATATAATACTAGTAATGCATAAAAACATAACAGGATAGAAATTTAATTATCGCTAAGGTATCTTTCACTTTCTGACTGAATTCTTCATATGATGCCGTTATAACAAGGTTGCTAGATTAAACGGCACAATTCACAGCGTATTATAGTTTTGTTAATAAAAACGGAGGTAGCATACATGAATGCTTCGTATTTCTCACCACTTCACTTGAATATTCATAAATAATTTGTATTTGAGTTTTGATCAAATCTTTGATGAGTATTACAATAAACATACTTATTGCAATACATTTATATTTTATCAAATCAGAAGCTAAATGTTCTATTTGCTGTAGCTCCAAAATGCATACGTGTGTGCGTAAATTCACAAGGACGTGTGAAGCTCGAGTATAATTGACATCCTACCAAGAGTATTGCCAAGATGGTTATTGCAGGAACACATATAACATTATCCAAAATAAAAAACAATCAGTATATTAAGGTATCACTTTTTGGCACGCTTCCTCTTGATGACAACGACGACAACGATGATGACCAGTAAAGCTACACAACCGACCACCACCCCGGCTATGGCTCCTGGACTTAAGCCTGAAAAAGAACAAGGCAGGCATGAAGGATATTGACACTCATCTTATTGTAAAGATAAACTACTAAATTGCAGGGAATCTGCAAATATATACACTGTTCTGTCACAATCACAACTATGTATACATGGTTTCAGTATATAAACTGAGACCAGTTAGCCTCAGATATAAGGATCGCCGTGTATATAAGGGTATGCGCCTATTATAAATACATGGTTTCTAAATGTAAACTCATAAAAGGTTGCACGAATGCATGCACGCATACATAAATATGTATACATACATACATACACACAAACATACATATAAACATACATACATGCACGCACACACACTTGCATACATACATGTTTTTTTCATTCGCAAACAATGAAGTGTGCAATTTCAATGTATCGTTCCGAAATTCCATGAGGTATCTTATATGAAAATAACTGATTGGTAAGATAAGAATCCTGGCAAATATAAAAGTACATGTACCTCCGCAATATGCTGTTTTGTAGTTTTCATCGGCCATGTCCCCGCAGTTATCATAGCCATCACATTTCAGCGACGACGCTATGCACCTTTCTGGGCTATCATCCCCGCAGCTGAACTCATCAGAGTTACATTTTACACCTGTGGAGAAGTAAACTACTGTTAATCACTTAAATATGGCGAGAACATTAAATAGCGCAAATACGATACTGCCCTGGATAGCGTGATCTAGGTATAGCGGTGAACGAGAACAGCAGCAGCAAGTTCAAATAAGATTTTTTTTTAAAGACGGGGATTTTACAATAGCGCATATGGGCAGAGCTCTATTATCGCTATCTTATTGTTCCCGCTACACTTAAGTGATTTACACTATATAGTAAAATACTGTCGTAATAGCATAAAGGCAAGTTACCAAGGCAAAATCAACTAAATCTTGATAAGAATCATCTAATAGTGATTATTGTCATAAATATATTGATCAATCATTTTCCTTGTATACATCAATTGCAATTGGCAAACATTTCGGATAATTTATTCAAAAAGGTTAAACGGCAAAAATAAATAATCCTGCCCTTTTTGGGCGCCGCAGGTATGAATGGGGTTTTAAAATGTTGCCTGATTCAGGTATCAGACTTATTGCCCAAAACTAAAGCCACCTGTCTTGTTCAGATTGATAACTGACAATATCAACTTACCTATCCTTATTGCAGTGACAATTATTTCGAAGCCAAAGGAGGCGCCAGAATATTTATCACCTTTGAAATGCAAGGAAAGTGTGGAGGCCCCCGAGGTCAATGGCCTGATGCTTTTTGGATTACTATAATGCGTGCAGTATGGACCTATGAAATAAAATACAAAAAAACGCATATCAACAAGTTGTAGTTACCTACTTCAGTGAAATAAAGAAGTAATCTGGTAATAAATTGCATATACAGTGTAAGAGATTGATCTACTGAAAAAAAATACAAATGAAGATATTCGGCGGCTTTCTTTATTTTCTATTATACCTTTGAAATAGTGTTCACATACATATGGGGGTCGGTGTTTTCTTTTAAACTTTAGAAAATATACGTATATTACCGCATTTCGAGTCGAAGCTTTGAATTGATACGAGACGATCATGATATGGTAATTGGGCCATCGCTATGCTACGGCTAAATGATACTATACTATGGAAGCAATGCATTTTTCATATCAGTTGATAAGAACGACTGTAGTGCGTATCATTGTTGCAGGAGTATTTAGAACCTGCTATATGCTCAGCTGCATGCTCTGGCCAACATGCTTGGCTGTAGAATATCAAATTGCTTGCGGGGATTGGAACACTATTTAATTTTATCGTCCTCTGTCCTGCCACGTTTAGTCATGTCCAGGTAGTTGATATTAAGTGGAGGAATCGAAAATACCCGGGGAAACCATCTACTAACGCTGATGAGTCAATAGCAAATTTATCGCATGCATGTCTTGAACAAGATTCGAACCCATGACCTTTTGCAGTGGTTTCAGACAACTACTTGTCAATTCGCACTGCATACTGCTACTGCTGCAGACCGATTGGGGTTATAACTTTAACCTTCCGATGCTGGGGCTACTTCCGCCCTAAGCAAAAAGACATAAAGATGTTTAAAAGCAACCTAATAATCGTGTCATATTGGCATTCATCTAATAGCTTTCACTGAGTACTCTCATCTCGAGTCATCTGAGTACCAATATGCCAGGGTTTTAGTCATTTTTCGGTTGTTATTTTTTGCATCAATTTCTATGGCCACCAGCATAAGGGTTAATTTGGAAAGGGCTCTCATTTCCGAAGACTATTAGTTAATTGAGATTCATCATACACATCATTCAACAGGAATGCACATCGTTAGTGTCACATGTTCATAATCGTAGTATGATCTATGGAAAGCCGTTCTTGCAGAAAAGCAGTATATTTAGCATGCATGCTAAATGAATTGGCGTGCATGCCAAATACGTTATTTGGCATGCATGCTAAATGAATTGGCATGCGTGCTAAGTAGTGCTTTTCTGCAAGAACGGCCTTCCATAATGATCGACACATTATTGAACGTGCATCTATCATAATAATATGGATGGCTACTGGCATTTACGATTAGATAAAACGACCACATTGATAAATGAGCATACACGCCCAGTCAAATCTGCTAGGTAAAGCCACTGATGGGATGAGTCAAGGTGATCGTTCAAGACGGAAAGTCCCATTGTTAGATGAAGCTCCGAAGTGTATTTTACAAAACTAGGGGGTTTGGTAGTGGTTTGATTAGGGAGATGGTTTGATCACGAATGCTCTCGAGGTGATTTTACTATATATGGTTAGAAATGCCATCCTACCTCCTATGCGAGACTTGCTGGTTGTGTATCCGCTAAACACCTCTAGCCCAGTGCAGCCGGGCCCTGAATTGATGTTCAGCGCTTCAAACTTGAGTAGTAGATGCTTGTCTGTCCTGCCTTTTGATTGTTAGCCAGCAGTCCAGATTAGACTGGGTAGCCTGACTTCTCCGTCAGGCGTACCTTGATGGCGTTATAATGGTACATGTCTATTTCTCCGCCACACATTCTGTCCATGTACACTACAAAAGGAAGTTCTTTTCAAATACAATACATCTGTCTAGCTTAGCTATATCAATATATTTACCTATCCATGTAATATAAGTATCTATGTATGTATGTGTGTATATATATATATATATATATATATATATATATATATATATATATATATATATATATATATATATATATATAAGATGTATAAAATATATATATATATATATATATATATATATATGCATGTTTTTTTTTTTTTTTGTGTTGTGTGTGTATTTGATATCCTTCATCCTCATATGTACATATATATCCATCCTTAGTTTAGGTTTTCGTTACTGTTAAAGTGGAACCAAGAGAGGTAGTCTCGAAACAATGAATTTGCTTGGAAATGATATATAAATATATATATATATATATATATATATATATATATATATATATATAATATATATATATATATATATATTATATATATATATATATATATATATATATATATATATATATATATATATATATATATATATATATATATAATATATATATATATATTATATATATATATATATATATATATATATATACACACATATACACACATGTATATATGTATATATATATATATATATATATATATATATATATAAATATATATATATATATATATATATATATATATATATATATATATATATATAATATATATATATATATATATATATATATATATATATATATATATATATATATATATATTTGGTATCTAGTCATCACTAAGTCTTGAATTAAGTCGAGGTCCGGTGATCTATGTATCTAAATAACCTCTCGCAGTATTGAAATATCCTCGCCCTGTCACCAAACCCTAATCTATACCCTTATCTATACCAACGAGTAACAAAGGTATTCTTACACATGGTGTAATCGGGGGCCCTTGGTTGGGTACGAGTAGGCGTGCGCTAACCTGCAGGTTCCCATCCACAGAATAAGAACCTGTAACTCTAAGAGACTTGTTAAAATCCTCATCTTGCTTGGAGACACCTCTAGCCGTGTATGATCGCCACTTAGTTCGTGTCCTTCGCTGTCGCACCTAGCAAGCATATGACGGCCAGAACCAATATTATCAGATTATAGTGTGACCTGGGTTTTCCCCCGAAACCAACCAGGAAGTATTGCTAGCACCAGTGCATTATTACCCTCAGTAATAGGCTACTCAGGAAAATTGTGGCTAAAGGGCCGTTTTGCACTGCTATAATTGCGGACCAGGACAAAAAGTAGCGAACAGTCTATACAGGCTGAATGCTCTGAATAGTTGTTTATAATAGCAGCAGCTTCCAGGCATCGAATGCCCTATTTCTACGTTTTCTAGGTTAGATTATGCTCCGTTCATTTCATAGGATAAGGCGACCACCCAGGGAGACCTAATCACTGTTATCATAAAGCACCTGCCATGTTTAATGTGGCGCAGCACCTCGGGAAGGTTAATTTTAATCTGAAATAAAAGGTGGATTAGGTCCTTGGTAAAAGAGTAAATCTATTTCCTGAAAGCCGATTGCACGAAGAAACCAATTTCAGAGTTGAAAATAGGTCCATACATATACTGTATATTGTATATGGCATAACTATGCAAAGCTATAAGCACATAAGAACACATTCTTTCACTTCGCTATACTTAAAATGCATTCAAGTTTGCTGTTAGATCGCCAAGATATATAATCAAATTGCAAATTTTGATTTTCCAGTGAAACTAGCAATCATTAATTTCATTATTTTCTCATATATTCTTTTCTGTTCATAATTTGTCTCTCATATTGTAGATTAAGTTCCTAGTCCCGGAAAATGTAAAAGTTGGCCGACTGATTGTAGTAATGGGATTGATTTTAGATATAAGGTCATTTTAGATGTTTTTCCTATGCAGCTGTCTAGACAACTAGATAGCAGAATAGAAAACAGAACAGGCTTGCACACAAATAGGAAAGCTCTTAGACCATTTTCTCCAAAATGTATTTTACCAGAACATGGTTACTTCAAACCTGCATTTTGGGTATCAAAAGCTAATAGATATGTTCGTAATCCGGCACACTTATAGATGAGAATAATGAATGGAAGTTTATCTGATTTTTTTTTCTAATGTTAGACTTTGTTCCAAAGCAATATCATATAGAAGTTGAAAAAACAACAACATTTTTTCTCATTTTCAAAAAAAAAATCCGTTACAAGGGAGCATTAGGTTAGAAAATGGTTTCCTTCCTCAGTATTGTACTTTCCTCCACATTAATGAAAGTTGATTGTCCCTGCCCAGTCTAGAATTGTGGATAGGAGTTCCGTTGTATTCTTCGTTGAAGTCGTTTACTCCCCATATTTTACACTCTGCTGTATGGCATGCCTTTTGCACATTTATTCAAGATGTGCGAGGGAGAGTCAACCTGT
>OZ012684.1:53288236-53290736 GCA_963942565.1 Maea johnstoni | reverse complement strand
ATCTGATTTGTGATGACGTCAACTGTTTAACCTAACCCCACTCATGTATATTAATTACCCATATACTTATCCACATGTTGGTTCCCTTTTCACAATCTTGACTCACTTTTAAATGTTGACACTAAAACTCTCGCATCTTGTATATCAACCCAGCATGTTGCCACTCAATCTCTGTATGTTAGTACTCCCCCCGTACAGGTTGACTCTCCCTCGCACATCTTGAATAAATGTGCAAAAGGCATGCCATACTGCTGGGAAGGTGCATTTGTGATGTTTATGTGTTCCTCAGCAGAAGACCATACTGGCAATATAGAAGAGCGTCTGTCAATATAGACCTTGTATAAGGTAACTAGTCAAATAAAAGCAGGGTAGAGGAAAACTGATTTTAAAAAAATCAACTGCATAAGCTACCCGAAGCGTACATTAATGCTGTCGATACTATATAGGTGGCGCCAGTCAGCCTCTTCAGTCATTGGTTGTGACATTTACTTAGACAGAGCTATGTTTGGCTCTACCAAGGGAGAAAAATCAAAAGCTACATGGCCGCAGAAGAAACTTGCATTGTCCACGTAGATACGTTAATGCAGATGTAAAATTACATTTATACCACATGCCAAAATCTAACATCACTGGCTCTCAAGTGCGTGGTCGCAAGATTGTTTTCAGAGTGGCCTGGTCCCTATACAAACGTGCAGCGTTGAGAAGTACTATCTATGGTTCCTTTGCAACGGAAGGAACCATTGAGACTTTGCGTAATTAGGTGGGAATTACTTCCTGGTTTTGGGTGTCTACACACATGCATTCTGAATTTACAGGGCAAACATGTTGCTTATCAGAAAATCTTTTGACGTCTTTCTCTTAGTTAATCATTTTAGGTTTCTGCTCTCTCGTGGAGAAGGCGAGGTTGGAATTTGTAGTTTTCTAGGATTTGACGTCTGCGGAAGGAAATAACGTGGTATTTTTCCAATAATGTTTATGTGAAGTCAGAACTAATGAACATTAACTCATGCCCCCCACCCCCTCCCACATACACATTTATCAACCTCGCCAGGCTCAGCAAGGTAACGAGTGCACAATAAGCATTTTGCACACATTCATGACAGGATATGGTCACAGAGAACTTTTTAAAGTCACTTGTTACAACTTTCAACCCTCAAGAGCATGCTAAAACTCTATATTAAGCTGCACGCCAGAGTATCGTATACTTCCTAAACTAAATATACCACTTTCTTGTAGCCATTTCCATGAAAACCGCCTTTATACTCAATTTTCTGCTGCAAGTGGAAATCTGTATGGCTGTCACATTTAGCGTCAACACTCCATCCTACACTGGTACTAGGTGGCTGCATTTGACCCATATAGATAAGGGATGCACGCCAGTGCCGGCCAGGTGGGTAGCGTTCTCTAGGGAGTGTGTATGACAGGAAGCATTGCTGTATCACAGTGTGGCCACACCCCCAACCGTACGGGCCACCACGGTACCGTGGTGGCCAGTACGGTTGGTACTGTGGCCATATCCTGTAATGTTTCTAAATTTTCTTTATGTGCCAATATACCTAAAAGTTGGAAAAGCGAAGCAAGAGTCGTGGTAACTTTTAAAATTGGTCCATGCTATGCACTTGGATGTCTTGGCAGCTAAGCATATTTTATCTAATTATTTTCAGTTGATTCATGCCATTTTCAAATCACTCAAACATGATGACTTGAGTTAGGGTTTAAGTGTAATACTGTAGTTGCGGTAAGTGTGGTTATTTTAGTACTCTGAACATTTTAGGTAATAACTTTTTGCACACTTTCCGTTCTTTTCTTAAGTTAGTAGCTCTTCACCAGAAAGAATAGGACAAATAATAAATATAGTAATATCTCGTTCTCCAGTGATCAGCACATATCTCTCCATGTGGAACCATAAAAGAGCGTAGCATAAAAAGATCACAAACCCTTGCCAATCACTGCTCTCTCTCTCTCTCTGAATATACTAAAGATATTAATCTAGCCACCTTTACTAGTTCAGCCTTCCTCCGATAAAAAAGCCACCAGATATATATTCCCAGGAATATTTAATCTATTGTTAAGGGTCTGCCCTTATAGCCAAGCCGTCTAAGGCTCTGCCAGTGAATCTTCCTGCCTCTCATAACAGTATTGGTTCAAATCTGGCTCAGAGCATGTGAGAAAGTTACCAGTGACAACGGTTTCCTCAGGAAACTCCAGTTTCCTCCACCACTTAGAACTGGCTAATCACAATTCAGGCCCAATAATAGCAGAAAAGCTGACGAAAAAAACACGAAATTCCAAATTGTATGGCAAGGACCAGAATAGTACAAGAGAGATGGGGTGGTCAGCTGATTGACCAGTACCTTGAGGCAAATAGGTACACATGAAGCGCATGTTCTTAGCTTGATGCCAGGACCAGAATAGTAGAAGAGGGATGGGGTTGTCAGCTGATTGACCAGTACCTTGAGGCAAATAGGTACACATGAAGCGCATGTTCTTAGCTTGATGC
>OZ012684.1:53203236-53283236 GCA_963942565.1 Maea johnstoni | reverse complement strand
TTGAGGACCTTTGCCATGTTAATACAGTGAGGTGAAAAAATAGGCAATTTTACACTAGACAACACATCCTATTATAATTAATCATTGCTCTTACAGACTAAAAGGAAGACTAGTGCCTTTAACTGAAAAGTTATATATAAAATGAACACCACCATTTGCAACAGCAGGTACACTATAGGTATATGGCTTTTTGCTCGCAAATGAAGTATTTGAGTATTAGTGGCTTTCTTTTTCGATTATGTAAATAAATGAGAACTGGAACTTTGCATATAAAAAGTTTTGAAGTACCGCTTTGCTGGATATGGAAGGGGTTAGTTTGAAATGCCAACCCTGATATAGATAATCTCCTCTGCTGAACTCATGTCCGTTCAGTCTATCCTTTTATACTTGAAGCTTTAAAATTCCATGGTAACCAATGGAAACTGATTGCAAATGGAGTAAATATAAACAATAAATGGGTCATTATGAAACAAATGAGCAGGTATTGTAATTATGTACAATTTATCTTGCCATGATCGATAACTAAAATCCAGCAGAACAGGTAAATTACAACTCCAAAGGCGACCAGAGCTCATAGAAGCTTATTTCTCCTCCTACACAAAGTGCTATTTACACTTTCATGCTTAGAAGAAAAGTGAAGTTTTGATAGTTATTGCATAATCCATAACTTTTTTCTGCACTACAAGAGTTAAATCAAACTAAAAAGTTGTATCAATCTTAAAATCAATAGTTGATATACTCGTATCATTCTTTGTCTTACTAGTCATTTAAACACCAGGAGCACCAGCTTCAAATTTTAGATAACAAAGGGGTCATTTTCCAATTCAAATTCCAAGTTAGCATCTGAACTTCAGTTCCAGTTTATATCCCATTTTTAGTTCAGGTATGCATGAAGATAGCATTTTGTGATTTACTACTGGATGGACATACACGTTTATGATTCATACACAGCTAAATTTGACAACATTTTCAGGACCTTATTCTACCAGACATGCACATATAGCACTTTCAGAATTACAATGACTTCGACTCAGGCTGCCATGGGGTAAAAAATTAACATTCCGTGCCTGTGAAATATATAACAAAGATTGTCCATCATGAATGAATGGCAAGAGGGGTGGATGATTGATCAATAATTGATTGATCCTATGATCCTGTGGACATGTGTGTACTGTAAAACCCATTATTATCGCGCTCCTTTTAATTTCACGCATTTCGCGCTAGGTGATGGTAACGCATATATTACTGGCGCTGATATACGTTCAAAATAGCATAACAATGCCCCATCTAGTGGTGATACAGTTGGTGCGTGTAATTAAATGGCCGCGCTCAGATTCAGATGGCAGTTGCGTGAATAAAAAGGGGCGTGGTTATAAAGGGTTTTACAGTATAACATGCAGCTAGATGAATAGGCGATCTCTTGGAGCTGGTAGAGACCTGATTATAGCACTTGTCCATGACTCTCGCTTCAAACTTATCTACCGCAAAGAAAATAGTCCCATGTTGAAAAATCTGTAAGGATAAAATGGATTCAATAAATATTTTACCTTCCCTCAATAGTAAACAGGTTATTTCTACACATAATTATTCTGGGAAAATACATTTACCTTGAGATGATTAGTTCTTTTAATTTGAAAAACAACTTGAAATATCCTTTTATGTTTAAGGTATTTCTACATTCATTTTAAAGGATATTTGCAAAAGTGCAAAAAATACAAATATCATAAGTGTGAATATGCTGAGCATCAAGCTCTACTGGTAGGATGGGATTGAGGCTTGTATTCCATTTAGCAGGGGTGTCCTCCACGTTTAGCATAGACAAACATTTTCAAAGAAGAACCATAAATAAGTTTTATTATGAATATCATTACATATTACATAAATATAGACTGTTTTAGAGTCTCTATTACAGGCTTTTGTGGTAATGGTAGAATTAGACATCACTGTTCAATAGACTTTTAGACTCATAAGGATAGTCTTCAAATCCAATTTTAGGGGTGAATCAGAATTTCAGAAATAGGCTTCATAAAATCAGGAAATTGTGAGTTCACCACATCTGTATATATTTAGTGTGACTCATTCATACCAGGAGGCAGGGTCTTAGCCAGGAATTAGAAACTGGGCGCCTAAAATTGGCCATTGTAAAATTTTTGGGTGTCCAATATAAGGGGGACCACAATATACTTATATACATATAAACATGTTTATATTTATCAAAATAAGGCATGATAGCCTTATACAAGGTTATGGAAATTTTATGACAATGAAATAATTCAACTATATGCTTGAGATTGACATTTAAAGAAATTCCTCACAAAAAAATTTGGGTGTCCTGAGGGGTGCTTTTTAAGGGTTTCGGTGTCCAAAAAGACACCCAGACGCCCTGCTTGCTAAGACCATGCCAGGAGGTACACAGCAAATGACACACATGAAAATATCCAAATAACGAAGCAACATTTTGAAAAGTATTCAACTGAAAGGTTTTGTTTCAGGAGGATTAACAGATCCTCTTCAAATAGTTTTTTAAATATTACTCTATTAGACAAGTTATGCAAATGTGCTGAGTTTTGTATGTGAAAGGGATACACAGATCCCTTGTTCCTCCCCAAAGTCATGCCAGCTTTAATCAATATCGAGAAAGTAAGACATGTTTTGAAATTCTCACCTCTTTCATTTTTATTTCCTCTTCCTGTAGAGAAGACTGAAAAATGCTGCACCAACAACAAGTATAGCAACAATCACTAGCAGGGTGCTAACAATGGCACGGATACCCATCACTGAAAGGAAAAGAAAAAATAGAAACTTCTCTAGAAATGGATGATGTTGTTCAAAATATATCACATGATATAAATTTGACTCAATTGATAAAGGGAGAGCAAATAAAGCCTTGTGTAATGCAATGCAGAATGGTAATACAGAGCTTCCCTAAACGGGATGTATAAGAACAAATATTTTGATATGAAGTTTATCATTTTAACCTTGATAACAAGCCAGGGTAAGTTCCCAATGCCCCAAAAAATGATACATTGAAGGTCAGAAATAGTGCGACCATGGAGCATGCTAACCGCATTGTTAAAATGTGATCCTATTATTGTCATTTAAGTAATATATGGAACCAAAAAACAATATAACACCAATTATAAACTGACATTTTCTTTAATAGGTATTTTTACCTCATACTATTAAAAATTAATATCTCCTCTAATGATGTGATATACAACGTGATAATCTTTTCCCATGATGCAATGCGTGGTAGCCATTTTGAATACTGACCTCCACAGGATGCTGTCTCTGTGGCCTCATCTTTCCTGTCTCCACAGTTATCCCTGCCGTCACAGCGTAGCGACGACTTGATGCACACTAAAGGCGCATCGTTATTGCAGGGGAATTCATCTGGCTTGCACCTATCTCCTGAAAGCACAATGTGAAAATTATAATCAGCATCATATAACATTTAAACCTTATATAATAATTAAAACAATAATGACAATAATAATAATAATAATAATAATAATAATAATAATAATAATAATAATAATAATAATAATAATGAAAATAATAATTAATCATAATTGTAATAATAATAATAATTTTAATAATTATAATAATAACAATAATAACAATAATAATGATATTTATAAAAATAATAATGATAACAATGATGATGATGATAATAATAATAATAATAATAATAATAATAATAATAATAATAACAATAATAATAATAATAATTATAATTATAATAATAACAATAATGATAATAAACATTTTCTCATCCACAGCTCCTAGTTAAGTTGACGCTTATACCAAGATAGTTGTTGAAAATGAATAGCCATGTGGAGAAAGTTTCTTTCCGCTGAACTGAACACACTTCTTTGAATATATCTCCAATTTCACTGATTGAATGTCATTATTTCTGAAATTCAAGAATGATTGACAGAAAGATTCCGATTCTATTGGATTTTCCATTTACAATCCCACTACAAATAATTTTCAAATATTATGGAAATATGTGAGTTGCGTTTACGTTTGCACTAGAGATGCAAATGGGTTAACCATACATTCCTGTAGTGCCCCAAAAATATGACTTTTTGGCGACACTTTTCGGACCAAAGCATATTTTCTGAAAATATCTGAAGGAGAAATGTTGATCGGAATACAATCACCAACTTTCCTTCAAATATTTAGTAAGTCCTTAGTTTTAAAATTATTTTCAACAGCATAGCAGATCCAGACAAACTTCGGATATAAATGAGGAAAAATTCTTACTGATTGCTGCTTGTGTGATGAGTATAGTGAAGCCACTCATGTGCGACGTAGCTTTACAGGCGAAGTGTAATGAAATGACGTTTGATTGGGAGACGACATGAGGCACCTTCTCTGGACTCTGATGATACCCGCAGTATGGACCTGAAAACAACATGGAAAACTTATAGGGAAAACACTGCATGGAATTCATACATAGAAATCAGTTATATACCCAATAAAAGTCTATATGTTATCGAAATAATTTAAGTAATCAGTAATATGATGTAATATCTTGAAATATAATCAATTAATCTACAATATTCCAAATACTCAAAATAGGAATAATGGTCATTTGCTCATCTAGAATACCATTACATTATACCATCTTATCAACTTACATTATCTAAATTATTGATTGATTCTTTGTATCAAAACTTAATATATGATTATAAGTTTACAATATACAATACATGAATACCAAATCTAATAGGGATAGTTTGTGATTCTAAATAAGGTAAAAATTCAAAATACTTAAATGAGACTTTAAGGTGAGTAAGGTCATCAACAGTCTTATAAGTTAAATTCTACTACCTGTCTAATAAGTACATTTATCTAGACTTAGGTAGGATAAGTAAATTATTCAATATACTAATTAAATGAGAGTATTAGGTTAGTAAGATCATCAACAGTCTATAGGTTAATGCTACTACCTGTGTACATAAGATGTACATTTATCTAGAATACACTTACCTCCAATCAAAGAGAGATTTCTCACAGTATTCTCAAATATGTTGAGTTTATTTTTCACGCAGTGGCCTACATCATATAAGCTGAGTCTCAGGAACTTCAGCATGAGTATTTTATTTTCTGCCCCCCTTATCCGTAACCAGCAGTCCATATCTGGCTCGTATCTTAGCGACGTGCTCCTCAGCTGAAGCAGCACCGCATCATTGTCCCGGATGTCCAGCTCCCCCTGCTGGCGACGACAGAAATCATCCAGAAAGTCTGAAAGTAAAGAGCAGTCATCATTTATAACCCATTTAGGATTAGGTTAAGAAAAAAATATAGTTTGTTATACCTGTAACGGTCTGAATTCTTTTTTTTTGGTCAATAATGTGTGTTTTATGCATGTTTTACATTGATTGGGAGTTGAGAGGGTGATAAAAACTTTAGGGTAGGGATTTTTTTGAATAAAAACTTGTTAGGGTAGGGTTACAGCCTTACAGGAAACAAACACCTTTTTTCTTTAGGCCTTAGAGTTCCTCTCACTGGTGGTGAGGATGCCTGGCTACAAAGTAACTTGACGCAGGATTGAGTCTCCATTGGAATTTCATAGGAAGTTTGGCCATACTCTTGAGCAGTCAATATTAAAGACTCTAATGTGCTCAGAACCCTATAAATCTTTTGCAGATTAAGACTATGGGCAAGGTTGTACCCAGCAGGGTGTCTGGGTGTCATCTGGACACCCAAACCCTAAAACATCACACATCAGGACATCCAAATCTTTATCAAGGAGTTTCAATAAATGTTTATTTAATGCAAAATTAGAAATTATTGAATATTTTCACCTCAGTATCATTAAAAATGTATACAGATATTATACCTTTTGTCAGTATACTATGTAAATATGATTACTTATGGTTGTTTTCTCAATATATTGTGGTCTCTCTTGAAAAATAGGGCACCTAAAAAGTTTTACAGTTGCCAATTTTGGGCAGCAGTTAGTAGCCTGGTTATGGGACTCTATAGATTGGCCTAATACACACTGTTCAGCCAATCACCAATGATCCAGGTTACACAAGCACACACTTAGAGCTGGAGGATTTAAACAAAGAACTACTACCTAGGACAAAAATAGCATTGCAAAGCAATAATGATAACAATCCTTGCACTGGTGATAATAATCAATACATTCTTTCTGAGACAAGTTATGCTCTAGATAGCATATCAATGCTGAATTTCTCTCCATGGAGGTGCAAGTGGTATTATTCATGAATATCAGTGACGCTGATAAATGTCTATAATCTTCCCAAAAGGGAGTTCATATAAATTTCCACTTTTCCGAAGTAGAAAACTAAAACACAAGTACCTGTACAACTTTTTTTCATTGTTCATGGGGCAACTATTCAAAGCCCATTCGGGTCGAGAGTAGGCCATGTTGATAATTGGCCTGTATGAAGAGTATGCAAAGGCTACAGAGGAATTATGGCCAGCACATATATGAAATGATCAATATTTCTCCTTCTCTGGGGCTGCATTATTAATGAGCCTGGCGAGAGAGGTGATGGGGTCAGGAGTCCACATTGATCTGTGTAATAGAGGGCCAGGAGAAGGGGGAGGAAGAGGATTGGGAGGAGGGGCTGCACGGTCCCTGCTGTCAATAGATCATCACAACTCTACATGAACAATCATCATAACCCTTGCTGGCTGATACTATAGACACACGCACCATCTACAATCATCATAACCCTATAGCCAGGCTTGACTACTTGCTGGCTTGACTGCCTGCTGGCTGATACTAAAGACACACGCACCATCTACAATCATCATAACCCTATAGCTAGCCTTGACTGCCTGCTGGCTGATACTATAGACACACGCATCATCTACAATCATCATAATCCTATAGCCGGCCTTGACTGCCTGCTGGCTGATACTATAGACACACGCACCATCTACAATCATCATAACCCTATAGCCAGCCTTGACTGCCTGCTGGCTGATACTAAGACACACGCACAATCTACAATCATCATAACCCTATAGCCAGCCTTGACTGCTTGCTGGCTGATACTATAGACACACGCACAATCTACAATCATCATAACCCTATAGCCAGGCTTGACTGCTTGCTGGCTGATACTATAGACACACGCACAATCTACAATCATCATAACCCTATAGCCAGCCTTGACTGCTTGCTGGCTGATACTATAGACACACGCACAATCTACAATCATCATAACCCTATAGCCAGCCTTGACTGGCTGCTGCTGATACTAAAGACACACGCACCATCTACAATCATCATAACCCTATAGCCAGCCTTGACTGCCTGCTGGCTGATACTATAGACACACGCACCATCTACAATCATCATAACCCTATAGCCAGCCTTGACTGCCTGCTGGCTGATACTATAGACACACGCACCATCTACAATCATCATAACCCTATAGCTAGGCTTGACTGCTTGCTGGCTGATACTATAGACACACGCACAATCTACAATCATCATAACCCTTGCTGGCTGATACTATAGACACACGCACAATCTACAATCATCATAACCCTTGCTGGCTGATACTATAGACACACGCATAATCTACAATCATCATAACCCTTGCTGGCTGATACTATAGACACACACACAATCTACAATCATCATAACCCTTGCTGGCTGATACTATAGACACACGCACAATCTACAATCATCATAACCCTATAGCCAGCCTTGACTGCTTCCTGGCTGATACTATAGACACACACACAATCTACAATCATCATAACCCTTGCTGGCTGATACTATAGACACACACACACAATCTACAATCATCATAACCCTTGCTGGCTGATACTATAGACACACGCACAATCTACAATCATCTTAACCCTATAGCCAGCCTTGACTGCTTCCTGGCTGATACTATAGACACACACACACAATCTACAATCCTCATAACCCTTGCTGGCTGATACTATAGACACACGCACAATCTACAATCATCATAACCCTTGCTGGCTACTATAGCCAGCCTTGACTGCTTGCTGGCTGATACTATAGACACACGCACAATCTACAATCATCATAACCCTATAGCCAGCCTTGACTGACTTCTGGCTGATACTATAGACACACGCACCATCTACAATCATCATAACCCTATAGCCAGCCTTGACTGCTTGCTGGCTGAAACTATAGACACACGCACCATCTACAATCATCATAACCCTTGCTAGCTGATACTATAGACACACGCACCATCTACAATCATCATAACCCTATAGCCAGCCTTGACTGCTTGCTGGCTGAAACTATAGACACACGCACCATCTACAATCATCATAACCCTATAGCCAGCCTTGACTGCCTGCTGGCTGATACTATAGACACACGCACCATCTACAATCATCATAACCCTATAGCCAGCCTTGACTGCTTGCTGGCTGAAACCATAGACACACGCACCATCTACAATCATCATAACCCTTGCTAGCTGATACTATAGACACACGCACCATCTACAATCATCATAACCCTATAGCCAGCCTTGACTGCTTGCTGGCTGAAACTATAGACACACGCACCATCTACAATCATCATAACCCTTGCTGGCTGATACTTTAGACACACGCACCATCTACAATCATCATAACCCTATAGCCAGCCTTGACTGCCTGCTGGCTGATACTATAGACACACGCACAATCTACAATCATCATAACCCTATAGCCAGCCTTGACTACTTGCTGGCTGGTACTATAGTCACACACAATCTACAATCATCATGACCCTATAGCTAGCCTTGACTGCCTGCTGGCTGATACTATAGTCACACACAATCTACAATCATCATAACCCTATAGCCAGCCTTGACTGCCTGCTGGCTGATACTATAGTCACACACAATCTACAATCATCATAACCCTATAGCCAGCCTTGACTACTTGCTGGCTGGTACTATAGTCACACACAATCTACAATCATCATAACCCTATAGCTAGCCTTGACTGCCTGCTGGCTGATACTATAGTCACACACAATCTACAATCATCATAACCCTATAGCCAGCCTTGACTACTTGCTGGCTGGTACTATAGTCACACACAATCTACAATCATCATGACCCTTGCTGGCTGATGCTATAGACACACCCACCATCTACAATCATCATAACCCTATAGCCAGCCTTGACTACTTGCTGGCTGGTACTATAGACACACACAATCTACAATCACCATGACCCTTGCTAGCTGGTACTGTAGACACACACACCATCTACTATAGTCATGACCCTAGAGCCAGCCTTGACTACTTGCTGGCTGGTACTATAGACATATGCACTATCTACAATCATCATAACCAGGGTTGCCTTTGGTCTACGACCAGGCCTGACACTTTTGCTTTTTTAAATTTTGGGCATTTAATGCCTTTATTTGCCAGAAAATGCCACATTGTCAATGGCAACTAAAATGATACAATTGTTATACAATGTATTTCATACGGTTATACAATGTATGTTATACAATGTATTTCATACAACTGTATCTATAAAGTAATACAATGTTGCAAATCTACAAATTCCATTTCCTGCATGAATCTTTTCCCCATTATCACTGTATTCTCCTTTGTTTCTTTCTTTTTCTGCATCTCTCTCTCTCTCTCTCTCTCTCCGACATACTGACCAATGCATTCAAAAATTGTATCTCATTCTCACCCATCTCCTTCCTCTCTCTCTCTCTCTCTCTCTCTCTCTCTCTCTCTCTCTCTCTCTCTCTCTCTCTCTCTCTCTCTCTCTCTCTCTCTCTCTCTCTCTCTCCCTCTGTTATACTGACCAATGCATTCAAAAATTCTCTCTCTCTCTAACACACATACTGGCCAATATATTCTGTCCTGTTCATCGCATTCGCTTTCTTCTTGCAAGAGAAGGAATAAAATTCTCCAGCATCATTTTTCCATTTGCATCCTCCTTGTATTTTAGATTTTTTGGGCCATAATTTTCTCTCCAATCTATAATTTTGCCAAAAGGTTTATCTGATCTCTCTCTCTCTCTCTCTCTCTCTCTCTCTCTCTCTCTCTCTCTCTCTCTCTCTCTCTCTCTCTCTTTCCTCTTAAAGTAACTAATTCTGGAGGGGAGATGGGGGGGGGGGGGGGGGGGGGGGTGGTGGAGATATACTATATACTGCTTGTTGTCTATATATTGTATTATGTACCCTATCTGTATTCTCTCTCTCTGATTTATTCATATTATCATATTTTGCAATTTCTTTCTTCTGTATTTACTTTAGAGTCCAAACCCTCGAAGGAATTATTTCCCTCGGGCGCTGCTCTCGGGAAATAATTCCTCCTCAGGGTGATAATCTGCACTATCCACCAACAAGCCAGGCAATCACTGTTTATTATATGCTTGAAATTGACGATTTAAGAAATTCCTCACAAAATATTTTGGGTGTCTAGAAGGGGGTTCTTTGAGTGTTTAGGTGTCCAAATAATGGTCAGACGCCCTGCTGGCTAAGACCATGTTCCTGTCTAGTATTAACCAGCAGGCAGAGAAAAAAGCAGGCTAGAGGATGTCAAGAATGACAGCTGCCCTAGCAACACAATAAAGTTCAGTAGCTGTACTTACAATGTTCAATGTGAGAACAGATCTGCCAATAGACTATGAACACAACACAGCCTGCTCTGCATGCAACCCATTGGCTAAGCACTGACACTGGTCCCTTTGAAACACCAGCCTTCAGCCCGCTCTGTGATGAGAAAACCTGCTATCCATGATTCTCACTTTCAGGATCGTGCTTGCTTTGGACGTACACTAATATATAATGTATATTTGGTGTTGAAAAAACAGGTTAAATGTGATGAAAACTGATGAAGAATCTTGTGATGAAATGTTTGGACTCATTGAATTCTCACTGAACTATGAGACAATGATAGCAGTGCTGTAAAAAGATGCACTGTGAGCCATAGTCAGGTTTTTGTCTTTATAAATAGAATTGTATATTTGGAGATAGTTGGAAATTGCAATTTGACCCCAATAATCCTCCCAGACATTAGCTTGTATGTGAAAGTGTTCAAAAGCTTACATGCACAGGCCTGAAACAGGCTCATGTTGCAACCTTGAACCTGCCCCATGGGAGGAAATTGGCCTAGATGGCAACAGAAAGAATCTAGTGAGAATTATCTCATTATCATCACTTGCCAAGAGTTAGTTACATGGAGATATTATCTTAGCTCCAAATGTAATTTACCCTGTCATTTCATCTCCAATACCCGGGGGAGGGATGCACCTCTCACAGAACCACACTCACCTTCAGCTTTACCTCAGATGAATGAAAGAATGGATTTATAGCGAGAGACCAATTACTATATGCGCTATTTAGTTAAGGCCTGGCTATCCCAACTAGATCTCAAATCTGGCCTCAATGTGACATCACTTAAGGAGACAAAGACCAATGAAGGCTCCCATATCGTTTACATTAATTACAGAGAAACTTGCGCACCAACATGCGCAGAACACAATCATTGGCTATTTGCCTGCCATCTGCAGTCAGCCTGTTCAGGTTGACCGGCTGAGCTGGTTTCATATCAAATTGTTTTTTATTTATCTATAGGGCCCTACCGTGACTGGATATCTGTTAGGCCGAGTAGGAAAGTAACATACCTATTTCATAAATAGTTGTGTACATGTGCTATAATTTATGGACATACCGAAATAAAAAACATAAAAAAACAAGTCTAACAGCCTGAGCCTTCTTCCCCCTGCTACCCCAGGCTCCACCCCCACGGGGCCTCCCACCCTTTGCCTTTGGGAGGCTGTCCCAGGATATGTTGATTATTATGAGGTCTATTACAATTACAGCCGTCACAATAATTAGACACACGTATTAAGGTTGAAGTTACTTACATCGTTTATAGGTTTGACGG
Organism: Maea johnstoni; assembly: GCA_963942565.1. Classification (NCBI taxonomy): domain Eukaryota; kingdom Metazoa; phylum Annelida; class Polychaeta; order Spionida; family Magelonidae; genus Maea; species Maea johnstoni. The sequence continues at coordinate 53,271,343 of OZ012684.1, read as the reverse complement.
GCTTTGGCAGAGTCAACAATTGACGATAAAACAAACAGAATGATGACAGTGAGTCCCAATGGACCTCCCCCTCCTCTTCTCTCTCCTCCATTCCAAAACCAGCTCCACAACCACGAGACGTGCATGTCCTCCTATTAAGATGACCTTGCGAAATAATCCGACCTTTTCCACCTACGACATCGTCTTTTCCTGTTTACATCATTAACTACTAGCCTATATCACGCGCTAATCTAAGACCACCAAATTGAGATGAGCGACACTGCGAGATTGTTACATTTTCTTATTCTGAGCGTATTAGTGAATAGATGGCAGCACCAGTTTCACTTCCGGGAATTTTTTCTTATGGACGCGTTCAATTCCATACTCCGATTTAAGACTCCGTCTATGCCGATTGCTGTTTAGTGTCTTGTGACAACTTTAACTAAGAGCATTTGTTTAAGGTGATGAGTACATTGCAAGCAAGTTAAAAGACCCATCCCAAAACACACCTCACAGCAGCATAATCATATAACAAGGTGTATCTCCAGGTTGCTGAGTGTTATCAGGGAGAGAATATCATAGTCAGCCGTCTGTAGTCAACCCATATTCTAATTAATTTCAATATTTACAACTTTTCACTCAAATGACATAATCTCATTACTTACGCAGGTGATGGTGACTACAGTTTCACAGTTACCTTAGGAATATCATTGACTATGCCCAATAAGAAGTAATCTTTTGATTTTTTACTGCTAAAGATTTTTACAGGCCATAACATTGAAAGTTTTAGTGAGATATCTCGTGTGTGGAGGCATGGGAACTCCATTGATAGTAGTGGACAAGCCTCGCTGATCACTTCTGAGCACTGGAAACAAAAGACAGTTCCACAAAGATACATCTCGACGGATATACGTCAGGAACTAGCTTGCAATGGTACTCATCACCTTAATTTTCCTGAAACCAGGAACGTTGATTTAATGAACATTGCAGATGAAACTTCGCATGAATAAAAAACAATAGTACATGTGTATTTGAAAACATTTTTTTCATGAAGTCAAAGTCTTTGAATGTTCACCGACGTAGGAACGAAAAATAATAATCCAATGTATATTGTCTCTCATTAATATCATCTAGGATGTGTCACTCGTTTTCAAACTAAGGTTACCTGATTGGTATTACCGTATTTACCAATTCTTATCTAAGATCGTTTATCAAGGGAACTCCTTTTACGCGAAGCTTCGGATGATTTAATTTTTTTTGTCCTGACCAAAAGATAGCATAAATTTACCGAAGATTGATGGCATAAAAATACGACAACTTCAACCTGTCGCAAAATCGCCATTTTGTAACAGGTTTGAAAGAGTAGTTAGAGGCGCAAGTAGAGTAAATTGTGAAGTTTAAACATTTTAAATCGCATTAAAACCCACGGAAGGGAGAGTAATTTATATTTACCCGCTACTAAAAATGGCATAAAAATTACTAAAATTTCAATCTTTCGCAAAATCTTCATTTCGAAAAAGAATTAAAAGCAAATTACATGGCATGTAGAATGAATTATGCCGGTTCTAACGATCTAAACCGCATTAAGATTGCCCTACGGAAAGCGAGTAATTCAATTCTAACGTGAACATTGAGTCCACTACCGTGACAAAATTTCCCGCTACTAAAGATGGCCTAAAAATATTTCAACCTTTCACAAAATCGTCATTTCGCAACAGATTTCTAAGCGAATTGAAAGGCATGTAGAAGAAATTGTGGCTTGTAGAAGAAATAGACCCTAATCCTCCCATTACTGAAGGAAGGTAATTTTAAGTGTGGTGGGGGGGGGGGGGGGGGGGGGGGGGGGGGGGACAGGAGAATTCAGCCCCTCCCTCCCTTAAAAAAACCTTCAGTTGCATTTCGCCTTTCCTGTCTTTCCAATCTCTGATGCTCTTAACCTCAACCCATTTGGAAGTCCTAGACCTAGAACAGGTGCTCTACATTATGTGGAGCTCAGAAAAAGGCGCAGTTTAGGGGAAGGTCCTCTTACCCATTTCACGATTTGAAAATGGTAAATATAAAACAAACAAAAGGAAATCAAGTATGTTTACAAAGAATTTATTGAATCATTCTTATGTAAAAGATTTCTAGTGAAGATATAAAATAAATTACGTAGTAATTGTTCATATTTTCAAGAAACTAACATTTATTTATAACTATCAAGTTGCTGCGTAACTTTGATTGAACTTCAGAGAGTACATACTGTGAAATACTGAGTCGTGTTCTTGGCACACAGGTGATCTGACACATACCCTTCATAAAACAGGATAACTTTACAGAAATACAGTATATAAATGATTGCTATCCCATTCATGCCTAGAGTTCCCCTCAAACTCTGCCATCTACTGCAATGCTAATTTTAGAAATAACTTTGGAATAAAGCATACATTGGCTAACTGTATAAAGTTGATTTGTTGCTTAAGTTCTGATTAACATTACACTTTCAAATATTTCGTGCTTTTATCAGAAAAATACCTATGTTTTAACCAGGGAAATATCACTTAAATAGTAAGGCTGTTTTGGGGTGCTGCAGGCATGAATGGGTTTTTATTATACCTCACATGAAAATCGTAAGCAGTGATTGGCTTACAAAGGTTGGCCATTCCATCATGTCCACCGGCGAAATGTCCACCGTCAAAACGTCCACCGTTCTCACTGGATCTACCGGCAGTCATTGTTGTTTTCATTGATATTGTACCAAATTGGGGTTTGTTCGGTATAACAAAACAAATATGCCACGCCAGTGTGGGCCATCAGGATACCCACACTGGCATGGCATATTTGTATAATGCTGCCCCTTTTGAGAGACTTCCTTCCACATAGATTCTGAAAGATTTTCTTCTGAGACTTCATTGAAGTTGTCAGACCACCTGCACCAGCTTCCCATTCTGTCACAAGGAGCGTTCTCATAATAAATGCCAATTGATAGACATCCTATCTTAAGATATCTATCCCTATTGTAATTTGAAACCTGGACAAACCGACTGCCCTAGGTATTGGCTACACTAACCTAAAGCATGCATTATGTGAACCACTCCTGAAGTAATGACAACCTGGGCATTTTTGGAAATGCTTATGTTTGTAGAACACCATGTTCAGTTACTTGTCGAACCCAGGAGTCACACAAATACACCACAATATACCAGGGGATAGAAGTTGTAGGAACTTGAAGCTAGAAATATGTTAACTGCGATCTACCATTTGATTGACTGTAGAGGGGAAGTTATTCTATGGCAGACTGTTTTTTTATATCTAAATTTGAAAATGTTTTACTAAAAAGTAATCCAATTTTTTTTTAATTATTCTTTCCTTGGGATCAAACTTTCTGTGTTGAATCATTGTAGGTTTCTCTAACTATGTAAGGCTCAATCCTTGATGATTTCCTCTGTAAGGCCCGAGCAACCCTTGTCAGGAATTTAGGAAGTTTGGGTTTGCTGATATGGAAATGTACCATAGGAAAAAAAAACAGAGTGAATCCAGCACGAGGACAGGATTGGTCATTGCTGTAAAGCCTTTTCTTAACACTACTAGTAGAGCATGTGGAAGTTGTTTGCTTTGAGACAATCTCTGTTTCAACTGATTTTGACTGTGTAAGTGCCTTGGAACCAGGAGTCTGCAAATAAAAAAGATACGATTAAGCACATTATAAATGCACCTCTGTCTAAAATATCATTTTTATATCTATTACATGTATACATGATGCAAGGTCTTTTTTGTGACATAATTAATCAATTATCAACAAACGAAAATCATGAAATGCAGCAGCACAACACGTTGACTTAAAGTATCTTTTAAAAAGATAGAATAATTGACACTATCATACCAAGTAAACCATATGAGACAGCTGTGTTGGGGACAACAATTCCATCCATATTTTAGTTTTTAAAAACCCGATCAACTCTCATGTTAACATATAATACTATATTAAATCAGAATGACTTACCGACAAATGAGCCAATCTCTCAAGAGTTTTGCTGCCCAAGCTCAAAGGATCAAGTTCACTTTTGATGCTCTGATCACAGTCTATTTTTGAAATAGATTTTTTAGTATGGTGTGCTTGAGAAATCTGGAAAATGCAATAAGGAATACTTTAATGAAGAGATTTTCAAGTGCTAGTAAATGGTATTTCGTAGTGGATATAAGGCATTGTCTTGTGTGGTTGCACAGTTACTGCATTCATGTATTTTTTATCATGACCATATGCCTAGGCAAGTGCAATAATAAACCTAAGTGGAGTGAAACTAATGTTTAGTACATATGTTTTTATGGTTTCTTTATAATGAAGCTAAAGGAGGATGGTCTTGAATAAGGAAAAATCAACAAAAGGCAAGCAACAACACTAGGATGGGTGTATTTTATTGCAATGCCTAGTTAATGAAAGTGCAAAGCTGTTAACGTTAAATGTATCTAAAAAAGAAATCATAACTGAAATGTGTGTGCTGTAAATGTTAGTGTATTATTTAAATCATTAACCGTTGGTTTGGATCTAAGGCATATACCTGTTAGCAAAATTATATGAGATTATCTCTCCAACTAACATTAAAAGTCAACATAATCAAGCCCTATGTTAATTCAATTTCTAGTTTGTTATTACATTTGATATTTACCTTTTTCACAATACTCCTGTATCCATCAGCTGGCAATGGTTCAGGGCCATGGAGATTCAGAAGACTTCCTGTTTCTGTCTTTTCAGGTCCACATAGTTTACAACGCTTGAAATCTTTATAGATATTTCCATTATCACAAGGCCCAGCTTTGTACTGTGATTTACCAGCAGGGCAGGAAAGACGTCTCTCATCCCAACCTCGAAGATGATTGTGTGCACTGGTTGGTTTCTTATCATCTTCAGACTGCTACAAATGAAAGAAAATGATGACATCTTTATTAGCTTTATTGCCAATATTACTGAAAGTTTTTTTACATTTTGATGCAATCAGCCAATATGCTGTGCACCTGATATTTATTCAAAAATCACAAGGAAGAAGAAACATTACCATACATGTACTGTCGACGCCACATAACGCACAGTATATTGAAAACAAAAGCAAAAAGGCATACAATCAGGGGGTAGACCTTGACAGGTCTTGTGTACTTTGTAAAGTGATACAGACAATATATACAGCATTTGAGATCTGCATAGAAAAGAAGTTATATGAAGACCTTTCAACAAAATATTGATGGAAACTTAAACAGCGTAAGAGATATTTCATTATTGTCACCACTAATCAATACTCAAAGGCTTTTTATCAACGTTCACATATGTGGTATATTCCATTAGTTTATCAAGAACTGCCTATTGTATAATTCAATTCTGGACTCTCGTATAATAAAAGTATGAGAAATAGGAAAAGACTTAAGGATCAAGACAACCTACCAATACATCAGTGTCTGAACGTGATGCCAGAGGTTGCTTATTAAAGTTGAAATTGCCTTTGCACATCTCCAGCCATTGCAAGATGAATGTCAGCCTCGTCTCCTCTCGCTTAATTGCTGGAATGTGCTGGGGATCAATGGTAGGGTCATCAAGATAGGACTTGACTATGTCACTTTCAAAGTGAATGTACCTCCCAAACATGGCATTCTTCAGAGTTACGTCCTCTATAAATTAGAGAGAAATACATTATCATCTATTTACATAAACAGTAGGAGAATTATGACATTTTATTTATTATGACATTCTAAGCTCTGAATGTACAAATAATGACTCGGTGACTCGACGTTAGGCGGTGGTTTTTGACTGGTACTTTGATTTTCTCCACTACTTACAATTGGTTAGTCATGAACTAGTCTAAAATATGGCAGAAAAAGTGACAATAATTGAAATTCCTTATTACATTCTTTGATTGAACTTAAAGAAGACAGGGATTCTCTTTGAGAGACTAGATTATACCCATTCAAGCTGGGCAGCACGTAGTCAGTCCGATTAACTCCAGACAACACACTAAAAGGGGAGATAAATAGGTATGATCGATTATAAATGACGAGCTATCCACTTACAATTTAGTTTCACGATTTTCCCATTGTTAAATACTTTTGAAACAAAATGAGATGTGAATGAAAGTGTGATAAATTAATTTATGATTATTGATATTTTCTAAGTTTTCCACGATCTATGTTAGCACTGAACAATCTTGAGAATCAGAATTGCATTAAAACTATAATGCTTATCATGCTTTTAAGCTGAAAATGATTAAGAAACGCTTTGTCTTTTAGTTTAAATAAGAGGAGTGTGCTTCAAAATGGGGTGCATTTTCGATACAGTGGAAAGCAAACACGTCATGAGTATTTACTCAAAGTAAAACAATTTTGAAAGAAAGAGTACGCACAAATATGTCCATAAATGAATTTTGGCAAAAACAACTATCGGTGGACGGAATGTTAGATCTAGTATATAGCGACACTTTAAGATACGGGGCACGAATATGAAGTATACGTAGACAATGCAACGTTCTTCGTTCCAAGTACAGGTGGACCAAATGGTATTATGCAACAGAAAAAAATGTTGGAAAGGGGTGTTTTGTATGTCAATCACGAGGCAATAAGAACTGGGTATACGCGTCCGCCTCTTCATTTCACCAAGCTATTAACACATAGTGAGGGCTTATTACAATACATTTATTCTGCTATCATTGCCAGGTGGGCGACTTTGGAAGCAATGGGACAAAAGTGGTTGCATTGACTTTTAGACGTGTTAGTTGAAAGGAAAAAAACTGATCACTCAATTCCTGATTAAATAAACAATTTAGAAATACAAATTCCTGAATCCGCAAACAAGTACAGGTGGACCAAATGGTATTATGCAACAGAAAAAAATGTTGGAAAGGGGTGTTTTGTATGTCAATCACGAGGCAATAAGAACTGGGTATACGCGTCCGCCTCTTCATTTCACCAAGCTATTAACACATAGTGAGGGCTTATTACAATACATTTATTCTGCTATCATTGCCAGGTGGGCGACTTTGGAAGCAATGGGACAAAAGTGGTTGCATTGACTTTTAGACGTGTTAGTTGAAAGGAAAAAAACTGATCACTCAATTCCTGATTTAATAAACAATTTAGAAATACAAATTCCTGAATCCGCAAACATTAGAATATATGTTACAAAATGCGTTTCCTAGTATTTGCAAAAGACATCGGTTCGCCACCAATGCGCACATGGCGACCACTTCTAGCAGACTTTTCACATTCTAAATATTTCCGATGTAAGGTTCAAACGCGTTTTGGAAATGAGAATAAATGAGTATTGACATATAAGAAATAGGAAGTACGCATAAATGCAGACATTAGATTGATATGATCTCCCAGAGAAAATAACCAACAGTTTGTTTTTTGACTTTCTTGCAATTTTTCAGTGGTGTTTTCATATATACGGTGGATTACGATAAAATAAGCCTCCACATTCTTTTAAAATACAATGTTGTAAAGTACATGCCTGGAATTTCTCCTTTCAGCGTATCCGGATATTTTTGTATCATCAGCTTCAGTGTTCTATCAACGAACATTCTCCCAACTTTCCTATTCATTTTGAACTTTTTATCAAAAAGTTCGAGGAATTTAAAGATATTTAAGCGCTTTCTAAGACTGCGTGTGTGTACTGTCGTAGATATGTGTATGTAGATCTGGCTACTATGACGTCACTACGTTGGTAGTCAAGGACACGACAGCCAAGAATGTCGGGAACGTATAAAGTTTATTGATAGAATTTCAAAAATATCGAAAAAGTAGTAAATCACATGAATGGACTTGCATTAGGACTACGATATCAAAAACAATATATCAATATCATATCATTGCAACTCGTATTCTGATAAATGAAAAACAAATAACAATGCTACGTGATTTCTTCTGGGAAATGGTCACAGGCTTATGATGACGTCACTAAATAAACAGCCCATTGTTGACGTTACGCGCTGCGCAGAACGGCGAGGCAGCCATTCTAAAAATAGATCGATTGTTGGCGACGTCCTATTGTTGCGCATCTGAGAACAGCACGAACAAGAAATCGTGCTTAGCGAAATGAATGGCATGTGTCAACTGAGTTTTGTATTTATCTTTAAACTTTCATCCACATGTTTGACCTATACAAAGATGAAAATTTCCTATGGACAAAAGCCTGGTGCGGGGATCCCTAAGATGAAAATGGTCTAAATACGCAAAAGCGTACCGCGAAATCAAGCGACTTTGAATCAAAATTCTTATTAAGAATTTGTCAAATTTCACGACTGTTTTCAATATTTCTCAATTTAACTTCTCAACACACAGATTGCTAATTCAGTGAGTGACTGCTAGTGAGTTCCTTTTAGTTTCCTTTACATAGACTTGTTGTTTAAAAGCTCGCTTGGAAAGCCCTGTTTTTGATGAAGTCTGGTTTAGAATTTGAAAAAAAAAACACATATCTACCCTAAAAACACAGACGGTCTGAAAGGGACTCGAAAATAAGTGTCGGGAAACGAATTGCGAATTAATAATCTTCAGAGCCACGAAAAGTTTATAGGGATTAAGATCCGCCGCTGAGCCATGGGGCAGATTTATAGCCGAGACGTAGGTGTTTGTTGCCAAAGCTGCGGCCGCCAAGGCCGAAGCTTTGCCACAAACACCTACGGCGAGGCTATAAGTCTGCACCAATGCTCAGTGGCGGGTCTTAATGGCTATTATAGCGAGTTTGAGTGATAAAAAATTCAAACAACTCTTGTGAAAATGACACAAAAATCATGTTTTCTAGTGGTTGCTGGGCCTGGATTTGGTCCCGGCTCTGGAGCCTCATTCTGGATTTGGTCCCGGCTCCCTGCTGTGAACCGGGACCACTTTAAAGCCACAGAAACAGCTTCTCACTGTACATAGTGTGTTTTCCAAGCCTAGGTATTTTCATGGCAGCGCGCTATAATAACCTATTAAGGCTTCATTAAAGGTTACTCTTGAAATTGACGTCTGGAACCTAGATACTTTTGACAATAACTCAAAACTTAAGAATGATTCTACAAAATATTTGAAGAAGAATTGCAATAATGATCGGATGAACACTTCTCCCAAAACTATTTTCAAAGGTTTCAATAAAATGGCAAGCTGCCGCTGTAAGGATTAACGGACTAAAACTTAATAAAACGGTCCATCTTTTTGCTATGTTCCTCCGCCGTATTTTGACACGAGTATATGAATTGTATCGGAATCTTTAGCATTTGGTTTCTACGCATGATCTTAAAAATTTGAACACAACCCATATCAGTGAGAGCTGTATTTAAAAACAATATTTAAAATTGGATTGGTTTGCACCAGCTCTCGATAAGATGTTTCTTAGAATAATACTTGAGAACCTTAGAGAATGATCTGGATTTGAAACCAGCAGATTTCGCGTGTGACTTGGGGGAGCGGAGCACGGCTGGGGATCAACTGATATACATCTCTTCCAGCCAAAAGGCGAGCTCCATGTCCAGAGTTGAACATTGATTACAGGCGTGTTCGTCACGTTCAACGCACATCCGTGTGCGTTGATTGCGCTCTGGGCCTAGTGGGATTGTATACATGGTAATTAGTCCCTCGTTACTTTTCGTTACTCCCTAGTATCTAGCTCTCTGTTTTTTACTAAGAGTTTTCCAATTACGTGTCAGATAGGGGCCTGCCCTGATGGCCGTATGGTATAAGGCGTTGCCACTGACTGCTAGCTGCCTCTGACCACTGACCGGGTTCAAAACCCCTACCGCGGCATGTGAGAAAGTTGCCAGTGTCTTGGGGTTAAGCGGTGGTTTTTACCGGGTACTCCGGTTATCCCCACTCACTTGTCACGACTTAGCCGCAATATGGAAGCCTAAGTATATTTCGAGCAATGACTGGTTGATTGGTTCATTTTCCTGGCAAGGGGGGAACAGAAAGCAATTCAGAATTTAGGGGGAGGGAGGGGCGGGTCCTGGGTAATCAGAAATGGGGGGGGGGGGGGAGGCAAAATTTCACCGCTCATCCCCCATACACTCCCCCTTTGACTTGGATTCATTCGTCCCTACTATATTGTGTGAATGAAAACTTGTGATTTGTAATTGGTGGAGGGAGGAGGAGAAGGGGGGGGGGGGGGGGGGTCCTGGGTATTCACAATTGGGAGGGCAAACTTCCTATAAGCTGATCCATTTTAAAAAGTGGTGGGGGGGGGGGGGTGTAATGGAAAACACTTCAGAATTCATGGGGAGTTGTGGAATCTTAATACCCCTCCTGGGTATTCAGAACTCGGGGGAGTGGAGGTTGTTAAAGAAAAATAGAGTTTAGAATTGGGGGTTGTGGGGGGTATTAAGATTTTTTTTTAAGGGATAAGGGAGAAAATGTCTTCCGAGCTGACCCATTTAAAGACGTGGTGGGGTGGGAGTTGAAACCAATTCATAATTTGGGAAATGGAGGGGGGGGGGGGTGGGATAATGCCAATTTAGAATTTAGGGGGAGGGGTGCGTGTCCTGAGTATTACACACTTGGGGGAGTAGGGGTTGTTGAAAAAGAAAAAAAACTAGAGTTCAGAATTTGGGTTAGGAGGGGCCAAAATTTCCTCCAAGCTGAGGGGACAGGTGGGGTTACAGACAACAATTCAGAATTTGGCTGAAGGGGTTGGTGGTGAAAGAATGCCAATTCAAAGATGGGGGGGGGGGGGGTGATTCCTGCGTATTAAAGAAAAAAAAAGAAAAATCAAGTTCAGAATCAGGGTTATTCTGAATTGAGGGCCAAAGATTTCCTCTGATCTATTTGAAAATATGGTGGGGGGAGGGGGGGGGGGCGGAAAACAATTTAGAATTAAGGGGGAGGGGGGTCTTGGCCCCCCCCCCCCCCCCCCATACCCTCATCCCACCCATCCAACTCCCCCTTTTGACTTGGATTCGTTCACCCCTACTATATTGTGAGGATGAAATCCTGTGCATCATATGAGCTAATCCATTTTAAAAAGTGTTGGGGGGGGGGGGGGGGGGCAAATTAATGGGGAGTTGGGGGGGGGGGGGGGATCGTTTAAAAAAAGAAAAATAGAGTTCCAAATTTGGGTTAGGGGGCCAGCTTGCATTTACGAATAGAAGACAAGAAGGTATAAGAGTTTTAAGACGAATATTGCCTTCATTTAAGAATGGGGTTGAATTTAAAAAGAAATAATTCAAAAGTCAAGTAGAACCTAGATAACAACAATTTTGTTCAACTCCATATTGCAAGTTCATTATGCGTATCGTTTTTTCAGATAACATATGTGTTCACGCATCGAAACTTCTCTGCATGTAGGTCATTCGTCTATATCATTTGGCTAGATGTATCATACAGACAAATAAATGCATGGTGAATTATTTCTGCATGTGAAGGTTGATTCGTTTTGGCCATTCACTAATGTCGCACTTGAAGTGGGGAATCAATGGTGAAGGGGAAAGTCCTTCCATGCCATATGGAATTCCTTAATGCTTAGCCCAATTCTGGTTCTAGATTTAGATCTGGATCGAGATTAAGATTTAGATTTGGATCTCGATTCGGAATTATTTCAGATCTGGATCTCGATTATATTCTTTATATTAGAGAGATTGGGCTATCCCGTTTCCAACAACGGGAACGGGATAGGCGACGATGACGTCACCATATAATGTGTTGACGTCATCGTTTCCCACATAGCTCGGGTCTGCGCCGTTCTCGTAACCCGACATAAACTGGCTGTATCCCATAAGTATCGAACGGCGTAGCTTCTTGCTAAATTTATGCTGTAAGCAGTTTGTTAAAAACATCTTACAGTGGCTACGTGGAAGCTAACCATACGTATTGTGTAACCGAACTGTATTTGCGCCACATTTCAATTGTTTCATGCCGAAAGAAGGAGTTTTGTTTGGTAGTGGCCTTGTCAGTACGACTCCTCGGCCTAGCACCATGGACAGATACTTATCCCGACGGCATAGCCCAACCTTGGATACGATGTTCCAACATCGAGATCGGGAACGGCATAGAAGGTGATATGCTAACCCGATCTCGATGTCGGAAACGGGATAGCCCAACCTCTCTATTTAGAGCTCGATCTTGATTTAGTTTTTCAAAAGGTAAATGAGTAAAATGAATTATGAATTTTAATTTGAGAACCCGAAACTACACTTTTGGTAAATATTTTTGTGCTTTTGTCAACCAATATCATAATGATACAGGGGGCAGGTTTGAGAGGGGCAGACCAAGGAAAAGTAATTGTTTTAACATGTTCTTCTGGAAATATCTGCCCGGTGTAACAGATTACTTTGACCCCCCAGTTTTAAGCGATCTCAGACCACTTTGGCCGCAATAGACAGCTAATGACTCAGTAACACAATATCACATGAAGGAACCAAAATAGTCCTGTACCAGCCGTGTAACAGCATTGTCATGCCTTTACCACCCCTTGCTCAGGTAATAACCCTTCATTTCAATTACAAATAATGGGCTCATAATCAATATAAAATGTAAGGCAAGCAGAAGTGTTTAAATAATTTTTCGGCCCATCAAATGCCTGGGATTGTTATGGGGAACCCCGTTCAGCATGGTAATTGTTACATTCAGATTTCTTTTTGATTTAAAGCATGACAGTTGTGTATGGATAAGGTTGTATTTTTGAAATAAATGAATATAAAATAGATAAAAATAAATGTTGTCAGTGAATTGTATTCAATGTTTTTCTTTTTATGTCATTAAACATCATTCATGGAAATTGGGATATGAATTATGAATATTGATGAATGATTTGTGATTATCAAACATTATTTATGAATATTGAAAATATAGATATTTCTTCAATATTCATAAATGATTTTTCAATAATCTTAATTTATTTTTCAATATTGAAAATGATATTTCATTAACTGGAAATATTTTTTTCAAAATTCATAATCCATTATAAATATTCACCCGAGGTATATATGAATATTGAAAAATGAATTATGAATATTAAAAAAAAATAATTATGGATATTGAAGTGAATTATAAATATTGAAAAATAATTCTACATGTTCTTTCTTTTGCAAGTAAATAAATAAATTCCCATTCTGTATAATTTTCCTATAATTCATAAAAGGCATTATTTCTTTTAATTCTATTCGTATTCAGGGTTTCTTTGATTCTCTTTATTTCTTCAAGGTTGTCCTGAAATATCTATCACTCTCTTTCTCCATGTCCGATGCTCAGAATACCTAACTCCACCTATACACATTGATGCATGTTGAACTTGTCTGAATATCATGACAAGGACTTTCCCTTTCACCATTGGTCCCTCCCTTAAAGCGTTGCAGAAGTGGAATCCAAAAAACGAATCAACTTACACTTGCAGAAATAATTCAACATGCATTCTTCTATGTCTGGCCGAATACTATCGAAGAATGCGAAGAATTGTTTTTTTCATGTTGAGTTGTTTTGAAGTCAAGTTGAATTATTTTTGCATGTAAGCAGAATGTTTTTCAGTCAGGTTGAATGTTTTTTCCTAAGTTGAGATTTTGGTCATATTGCGTTCCATAGTTTACGCCTATAAGCCGTGTGTATTTGGGTGCCATATCAACCCCTGTATACCACAGCATCCGCTCTCCTACTTATGAAAGCGCCGGCTAGGGTACCTTAGAACACAAGTAAGCAACTGACGGACGATAATGCCCACACCCGGATATTCATACATTTTTACTGTTGACTCTAAGGCGTGAGAAACCACCAGACTATAACCTGAGCAATCGAGTCGGCCACGTCTAACAAGTAAGTGAACGAACACCTTTAATCAGAGAGCTATAAACATGATTCATTTATTCAAGCTTTGATTGTTAGCACGATTGCACAACCCTTGATCTCGGGTGTTCGTGAGGAAGGATTAACAGAAATAATGGCCGCGGCTTGCAAATGGTTGAGTGGGATTGTCTCAACGTTACTGCCCGGTTTTTGAGGGGTAAAGGTTCTTTCCCCACGAGTACCACAAGACTACGCGCATTTAGGGATACGGTCTCCACTAGGCCTACCCACTATATCAACCCAAACAATATACCTCTCACCTTTACCCACATGCCCATTACCAATATACAGTGGTAGCTCAGAGGTGTTCAGCATCTTGGGACTTGTGCAAAAGCGTTCAAATTATGGGGTGTTCACAACTCGGGGTTTTCTCGTCGTAAAATATATAAATGGGACGAGGAAAGTTTTCAGTTACAATAGTTGATCACATCTCCGATGTATTCACAATTGGGGGAGGGGTTCACTGTGCTAATGTAATACGACCTACCTACACGCATGGCAAAACCCCTTGCGTGATAATTTGTATTCTCAATGACGTGGTTTTGATAGACTGTCTGGACTACCGTGAATTGCATGTTTTTCTTTTTACAAAGTTTGTGACCCAGTTCTTCTTTACCCTGGAACAGTTAACCCTTTATTCATCCCACTTTCCATGGAGACCTTAATTTCAATTACGTTTCAACTTTGCTTTGTATGAAATACTATCAGCATCGCCCTGTTTGAAAGTGCTATCCGGCCTGCAACCGAAGTCATCCATATCCCACGAGACAGCGCCGAGTGGAATAAGATGACTGAGGGTGGATAGTAGGCCGGATCGCACTTTTAAACCTCTACCATCTGAGTTGCAGATATCGATGAAGACAATTTAGGCCCTATTTTCCATTTGACAGTTAACCAAAACCCTATATGCCCACTGAATGTACTATTTACGCATTGATGTCAACGTTGCCCGAAAAATTGGCGGCCAAGTGGTGATATCAATTGTGCTGGTGGGCCAACTGATAGTGTTGGATTTAAAATTACTGGCCAAGTGGTAACATCAATTATGCTGGTGCACCAAATGATAACATTGAATTTCGGAGGTTTAATATTGGATCTACAAAGTGTGAACGGCTATACGTCTGACACCTATCAACCAATCTACTAATATAAGTCAATTATTCTCGTTGTGAACATGGCATGTGAGAGAAGCCAGCAGTTTAGAAAAACAATTCCTAGTGGCAGTGCGACCAGCAGTGGCCGCCATTTTGTTGCTAGGGTAAAGCGACCTCTAGTGGGAAATATTGAGCTCCTAACAATGAATGTTGTAAAAATAATTGTTAAGATCCCAATATAGGATTATTATTGGGCTCTTAATAATGAACGTTGTGAAAAGCTTTGTTAGGATCTCAATACAGTCCAGTACAATAAATGATTTGACCAATCGGCTGGGAGATTCAGAGTGGAGCTGATGATATGTCACACACAACATGGCTGGATGGGAGGTTTTATATGCCAAACATGTCTTTATAACAGAGTTAGTCCGATACAAAGGTTGGTTTCACAGCATTTATTCCTAATATTAGAGAGATGAAATCTCATTTCTGTAACTACCTGTAAAGGAATTAAAATGTATTTACAAGCGAGTGGTACAATTGTAGGTGATATAAAAATATCAGAGCTGGTTACTTCATGTAAAGCAGCCACCACCCTTGAGCTATAGAAAGATTCAAATGGCTTGATGGAGGATGGACGGGTAGCTAAAAGAGAAAAACTGAACAGTGGCTTTCTTTCAACTAGTCGTTTTCTTGATTTGGGTGTTTTTCTATAATGGTAAGCAGGTAGTGGATCTGGAATTTTCTCAGAAGGCCCATTATCACGAACAGTATGCAAAGTTGACAAGGTATATACAGGGCGTCCAAAAAATGCAATCCTCACCTTTTCCCAATATATTTTCCAAACAGTTTAAGTAACATCAAAAATGGCTTCATGGTTACATACAAGGATATCTTAGGGATATCCTGTTGAAGTATCAAGCAAATCCGTTCATCCACGTCAAAGTTGTGATATAAAGTTTGACCCCCTTATCATTTCACTCCAACCAGAGAAATACATCCCTGTCTACTTCTCTCAGCTCCAACGCAATGTAAAACCTATGGTGAAGACTGGTTTTTCATGTCACCTTTGACAGGAGCCATAGCAGAATGCTAAAAATTGCTTGGTCAGTATGCAGCTTGCATTGGAAATTTACCTTGTGTTGGAGTGAAATGATAAAGGGGTCAAACTTTGCCTAACAGCTTTGACATGGATGATTGGATTTGCTCGATACTGAAACAGATTATCTCTGAGATATCCTTCTATCTAACCATGAAGTCATTTTAGATCTTACTTAAGCTGTTTTGAAAAAATATTGGGGAAATGGGGAGGACTGCATTTTCTCTGAGACGTCCTGTGCAGGGTGTCCATGCCCAAAATTCTTGTAGCCAAAACTGGGAATCGTGTAGCTAAAGGAAGTGGGGGCGGAACATATTTTGAACATGTGATAATAATAATAATAATAATAATAATAATAATAATAATAATATATGTAATAATAGTAGTAGTAGTAGTAGTAGTAGTAGTAGTGATAGTAGTAGTAGTAGTAGTAGTCATTGATATCAATACTAACGGCCCTCTTCTTTCCAAGAGCTCAATGGCGTAACTGTATTTTAGTCTACTATGCGTTATTGAACATAACCTTCATTGGCCTACAAAAGTCGTAGGGACCCCCACATTTTACCCCTTGTCATCGTGGGGCTTTTTCAAAGGTGTCAGTTATGCCAGTTAAAAGTGTGGATGGCAGGCGTGGGATATGGCTCAAAATATCCCATTAAAACCTTGCAGCACTTGGGCATGATGAAGTTTGTTGTGAATAAATAGTGACAATAGTAAAAGTAGTCGTAATTAGTAATACTGATACAGACGGGCCTCTAATTGTTGGTCACCTACTCTGAATCAGAAGGTATCAGTTTTACCTGTTGATGTTGTGGTTGGCAGGTTTGTGCTATGACCCATAATATTCAGATAATCCCTTGAAGCACAGGGATTTGTGGAATATTCAGAAATTAAGGGAAATATTCTCCACTCCACTCTATAATTATTTCAAAAGAAAGTATAATCCAGGATTGTGTAGCACAAAAGTAATCCGGTATTACTTAAACCTGGGCATGCTGAAGCTTTTATGAATAGAAAGTATTTAACTTGCATCTGCAAGATAGATACAGTGGAGCTAATTATGTAATATCCTCTACAAAGGTAGGCCTCCATTCAGCATTTTAAATCCTCACTTAAAGGGTTAATCAGATTATTTTAGAATTCGTCATGAACTTACCATCAACAACTTTCTGAAAGATAACGCCAGAGACAAATAGTCTATACATTATATTTGTTTTATAATCCAGCATGATACAAATAGGTATGAAGTATGTTTAAAGATAAATACTTTAGAATGGGTAATTACAATTTTCCCTAATTTATAATTTTTGGGTGTTTCCGCTTCTAATATTTCCTAAGAGAGCACATATGTTTTTTCCGTTTCTAATTTTTCCGTTTTATGTAGATTTTTAATTTTAGTCTACCAAAAAGCAAATATTAATGGTTAAGGACAATGATTTATCCATGTTTTTTAAGTACGGATATGTACTGTATGGGTTTTCCCTGTGTTGTTTATTCACGTTTGAAACATCTAATGGGAAAAATCATTAATGTTTATCTTTAATATTTATATAATGCTTATTTGACTTATTTGATATGCATCAACATTAACCTTAACATAATCACATAATAAAATGCCTCATTAGTAATTACAAATGCACTTAGACATATCAGTGACCAGTTGAAATAGTACATGACTTGATGATACTTCATGTGCTGGTCGAATTTGACCAGTTGCACGCTTCGAGGCATCTGTCACAGGTTGTTGCGACAATGTGACAGTTGGACTCCCCTGAAATGCTGCAAGTGATCGATGGATTGAATATTATTAGTGCTCATAATAAGGTTAGATTATAGACCAAAATATGTCAGAAAAATATTGATATTAGTATAAACTAATTAGCATTAATCTCATGAAAAGTGGTTTATTTTTATATCAAGTATGCCAGTAGATGCCTGTAAAAACTTTCTAACTACCTAAGACTAAATATCCATGTACATATGAATGGAACTCAGTTTTCACTGGATTACTGGCATCCTCTATATACTATCCCTATGCGTACAAGAACGTATTGTACATGCATAATCTACCATAGTATGGGTATCAATTTATCTGTTTAAGTCCCTGTAATGCATGATTAGACACCGACCTTTGAGCACTAAAAGGGTGTGCTTTGATTTTGTTAAGATTCAATTGTTCATGGTGACAACCACAGGCCTTGATCCGTCATAGACATTTGTCTAGCTTAGTTTTTGTTTTGGGAAATGGAAAAAACCATACCCCAACCGTATGTGGCCAGTCCTTGTACCTAGTATCACTATTGCAAGTTCCCCAGGAGCACCTTCTTCACCATTCTCATAAATAATCAATACATTCTCAAAACATCACACAAAATATTGAGGGGCCATGTATTCACTATGGGGAAGAACTGGTGGACTCGTAGTGTTCGGGCCGCTATGACGCGAGAGATAAGCCAGATATCATCTATAAGCCGGGTTTTATGCTGCACTAGATCACGAGAGTCTGGCGCGATGGTCAAGTGGTCCCAAGTATTGCCGCTAATTGCTCGCTGTATACTGCCACTGCACGGGTTAAATTTTATTGACGTGCCACCCCCTTGAAAGTATCGGGCACAGGACAACTGAAAATGTAAATTACGACACCCTTGTTAACTCGGGCTGGGGGACTGGTACATGTAGAACGTCATGGGGCTCAAAATGTCGACGACCGTATGGGAAGTCAGTTATTTCATTTTATGGACTGTATAGAGGTGACACCATATGATTCGTTAATTGTGTGATATGCTCCAGGGTTTTAAGTCAGAAATTATTAGTTATCCTCCTTGTAAAAAATAGATACGCCTGGTATCTGCGAGAAGCCAGCCGTATCGCACGAGGCCGGAGGTTTTTTTGTGTTTTTTGAATAAAATTTTCTAATTTTTAAAAAAAGATTTTTTAATTTTTTAAAAAGTTTTTTTGATCTATTTATGTATTTTTTAATTTTTATTTATTCAATTTGAAAAAAAAATTTATCTTTTTTTATTTATTTATTTATTTATTTATTTTTTTTTTTTTTTAATAAATTTTTTTTTTTTATTTCAATTTTTTTTTTTTTTATTTTTTATAAAACATTTAGAATGGGGATAAAACACTTATTGGGATACTAACATTGACAATTAATGAAAGCAATGCTAGTACACCACAGCTATTGACCAATCAGCTGCCAGTATCAGAGTGGAGCTGATGATAAACATCCATATTGAATGTTAGAAATATTATTTTTGCACAATTTCATATCCGAATAAAATGGATTTTGTCATTTACCCTCAATTTTCTGGTCACTTCCTGTTCCCACTCTCTGAGCAGTGCGTCATACACTGCAGTGCTCTTCTCAAGTTGCATAAAAACTTATATCGAACAGCAATATATATATATATATATATATATATATATATATATATATATATATATATATATATATATATATATATATATATATATATATATATATATATATGTTTGTGTGTGCACATATGCACACACCGCTCATGGATGTTATAATTTGAATTATATCTCATTCATACTTGTATTTGGCTTTGATTTCAGATAGTCATGGCGACAACTTTAGCATCCTTGACAGAAAATAGCACTGGGCGGCTGAATGATTCGTTGAGCAACATCACCGCCAGGAGGCCCCCTTCAGAAAATCCCACCACCAAAGCCCTGACAACAGCTTATGAAGTGTTGTCTGTTGGTCTGATTGTGATCGTCATGCTGGCAATTGGCTGTACTATGACATGGGAAAGTGTGAAGAAACACCTTAAGAGGCCAACGGGAGTCGCCGTAGGTAGGTATAACGTCTAAATGAACGTTTCCTTTCCAAAATCTAAAATATCGGGAGGATCAAATCCTTCCAACCAGTTAAGTCACAGGACGACACATTTTCTGTGATGTTCGTCTCAGATTGTCGGTTGTGTGGTTTTGAGTCACTAGTTTAGCAAAGTGGCCTGCTCGTCATAAAATTGTTCATGATATGTTTATGCTCTTGTTTCCGTAGTTTCAAGTGATGCCAATCCAAGACTACTGAATTGAATAAAACCAACTACAACATGACACGATGAATGCAATTGTATTTCAAGTAAAACAATGCAAAACAGGCATGCAAGCCCATGAATGACACATAAACCAAAACAAATTAAAACAGGCATGCAAGCACATTCATCGAGTAGTCGGTAAAATACGTGCATAAAACAAGCAATGGAACCTCAGTTCAAACCCATACAAAAACAAGCATGTAAGCCCATAGGCCCAGTAGACGAGAAAATCCATACCTAAAACAGACATGCAAAACCATTCATGGAGTAGGCGTGAAAACCCTGCATGAAACAGGGTAAACCTTTGAATATAACATGTGTGAAGAAACAACCCATTTGACGCTCTACTATACCTTACGATTTGACTGGTGGAACATGCTGCTTTAAAAGGCTGACGCAAGTGCTGTAAATAATGCCAGAAAGTTAACAACTCTGTCTCATCCAAGTTTCTTATCTGACCTTTTCAATTGCAGGATTTTTGTGCCAGTTTATCATCTTGCCACCTATTGGATTTGGATTCGGCACATGCATTGCAATTGCCAATCTACCAAGCGATTGGCGTGATTTTGGTGTGTAGTTGTCCAGGGGGTTCCGTATCCAACATGATAACATTCTGGGTCGGTGGCGATGTTTCATTAAGGTATAGTAAGCTTATTGATTTCTTGATAGCACTAATCTAAGACTTTCTATCTCTCTATCTATCTATCTATCTATATACATGTACACACACACACACACACACACATGTATATATATGTATATATATATATATATATATATATATATATATATATATATATATTATATATATATATATATATATATATTATATATATATATGTATATATATACCGTATATATATATATATATATATATATATATATATATATATATATATATATATATATATATATATATATATATATATATATATATATAATATATATATATATATATGTATATATGTACCGTATATATATATATATATATATATATATATATATATATATATATATATATATATATATTATATATATATATATATATATATATATATATATATATATATATATATATATATATATATATATATACATATATATATATATATATATATATATAAAGATATGTTATTCGTTATTCTACGTTTCCTCCCCTCTCCAGCGTTATCATGACGGCAGGCTCCACTATTCTCGCGACTGAATGATGCCACTGAATCTTTTCATCTACACCCGCAGCTGGACATCTACATCTGCTGTCATTCCGTTCCTCAATATTCTCATCACCCTCGTCTCCCTACTTATACCGTGGTAGTTGGAATGATCATCCGCTGGAAATTACCAAAGTAGCAAAAGTAGCTGAAATGGTAGGTGGAATCCATTCTACTGTCGCTGCTTAGTTTATTCTGTACCTAAAATGTTGGTGGTGTAGCTATGATCACATCATGGTGGGTTTCATATGCTCCCCACTCTAACTGTCATGAGAAGACACTTTTTTATGGGCGTAATTTCCGCTCCCATGTACGTTAGTCAAACAGATTGAGACCTATTGGGGTCTTGAATCTGAGTCTACAGATCTATTGTTAAAACTTGCTGGCAAAAATTCTTTCTTTTTTAAAAAAATGTTCATATTAAGAATAGCTGTTTAAATAATATATACATTTACACCCAAATTCTTTCCGATTGCTAAAAGATATAAAAAAAATCTAACGAGCTAGTTGGTAAGTATATATACATACTACTTCTAAAATACCTTTTTCAATCCGAATGCCAATATATGTTAGGCTGGAGAACGATAATAGGGAAATGTATTATTGGCTACTTAACATACAATAACATTAGGCCCAATGCGCAGCAGAGCATACTTGTGGTGTCCAGGGCGACCAACATGCCTGCAGTGTAATCGGGGCCGTACTTGATTCATTAACTGCCAATGCAACTAACTTGCCTGCAGCCAGAGAAATACATCCCCTGCCTGTCTACTACTCCCAGCTGCAGCGTAATCATGCTGCACTTGGGTCAATATATTGGCAGGTTTCGAACGCAATTCTAGTGCACATATTGGCTGCAAGCGTGGTATATCAGTTGATATACTGTGCTGTTTGGATATACAACCATAAAAAAACATTTATTTTTCCTAACTATACGAAAAATGCATGAACATTGCAATTGTGGCGTTTTTGACATATTCCACTTTAAAATGAGGGCGATGATTGAATGTGTATAAAGGATTAGTGGTACCAACACGAATTGCAAAAGGGGCGTGGACAGTGGTGTTAATGGCAAGGACCACACCATCCTGCAAACTACAGTACCTAGGGGTAGGTGAGGCTCAATGACAGGTTTCCCTGTGGGATCTTTGTGTTTTGTGGTGTGACTACGGTCACTCAGGCACACGTTTCTTTCTATAATGCGTAGCCGGTGACCTGTTACAACTCGATGTATTTTGGAGGCAACATAGAGAGACATATATAGGATGGAATTGGAAAGGGGTACGCAAGTGGTACGCAGAATCCTATCCAGTCCAGCCCCCCCCCCCCCCCCCCCCCCCCCCCCCCCCCCACACACACACACCACTTCAGAGCTTCTCTTTTGACAGGTGGAGTTCGTTGAAGATCAAGGCATCATTTAGACAAAAAGACCTGTATGTTTCACTGATACCTCAAGTTGACCAAAGTCGTAGTATCTATTTTTGTTATGCATACATACATACATACATTACATACATACATACATACATATATATATATATATATATATATATATATATATATATATATATATATATATATATATATATATATATATATATATATATATATATGTCTGTAAGTGTGTCTGTGTTTGTACATGCTTGCTCACACACACACACACACACACATACATACATACATACATACATACATACATACATACATACATAATACTTGTATGCGAGTTTGTTTATATCATTGAAATATTTTGTGTGTCACTTGGGTGTTTTCTGTATTCCAGGTAATCAATATCCTAGGGCTTATCACGATTGCAGTCCTCATCATCTTACTGAGCATCCTTTACCCATTTGTCTACCTTTCATCCTGGCAAATGTACACCGCAGCTACTATCATACCGGTGATAGGCTTCTTCTCTGGATTCATCATATCTAAGATGTTCTGTATGTCCTACCGGTACGCTCGCACGGCAGCCATCGAGACTGGCTGTCAACAGGTCGCCCTGTGCCTTGCCCTCATCATCCTCACGTTCAAGAAGGATCAGCGAGTTCTCGCTGAAATCATCCGCTTCCCCTTGCTATTCGGTATTGCTTCATTCGTGGAGGGGGCCATCGTGGCCTTCATCTATAAGATGGTCAAGTGCTGCTGTCTCCCTGATGACGCACCCGAGGAAGATGCTAAAGAAGGAGGAGGAGGAGGGGATGCGGAGAAGGCAGCTATGGACAATGAAGCGTACAAGAGTAACACTAGAGATGAGGAGACATCAAGGTTCTAACTCACTGTGAAACATGAACACCAATGACGTACAATTCGTACCGAAGGCAATCTGTGTGGTATGCGTAAAACATTACTTCTAAGTAATGCGCCAGTGAAGACTAATAATACATAGTTTCGGGTCTCTCGCAGTAAAACCGAGGAGATTTACAACTTTAAGGCGAAAAAAACTCAATTAACAATGCTTACTTGTACTGGTCAGTAGATATTGATTTATACGACTGATAACGTATAGCTTAATATGCTAGTGTTTATAGTATACTAATCACAATGTTTTATAAATGGTATCTCATTGAGCTTTAAAAATCGTACAATGCAAAAGTGCACTTTTACTTTTGATGATACTAGTAGCTAATTAGTTTCAACAATTTGTGTGGAATCATCGTTTGTTCAAAATGTTTTCCTACTAGGCCAAAACTGACATTTTGCTATAATGCAGTTTTGCAGGGTTTTGGTGGGTCTGGATTCCTTTGAAACTCAGTTTCGTCAAACCGGCGCAATTCTGTGAAAATGTTTCTGGTACAGTTGTTGGTGTTTATATGAAGATGTAGGTTTTTGATATGTTTTGTGGTGGTTGACTGTGTGTGGCTGGCTTTTTTTGTTTCACCTGGATATTGTGTTCATCATCAAATAATTTTTCTATGTCTGATGTTTTAAAATGACAGTCGTGAATGAGTCTTACCCAATCTTTTGTTGCCTTCCATAAGCTTCTAACATGTTCATAATCGATATACACATGCTTAATAGTGTCTATACAGTTTTACAGATGAGGCAGCTTGCTGTTTCTGATATTCCCATCTTATATAAACAAAAGTTATGTTATGTACCGTCCTTCTATCTAATATTATTATACCTCACTTGAAGATCGTAAGCCGTGATTTGCTGACTTAACAGTGAACAAGCATCATGTTGCCTGATGCCATCAGTGAGGGCTTCATGTTGCCCGTTGCCACTAGCGACACCTAGCGGGGAATGTGTGAATCACCAGTCATCTGTGACCTTGCTTTGTTTAGATTACAAATGGGGTTTGTTTGATATAATAAAACAAATATGCCATGCCAGTGTGGGTAACATGATGGAATGTTACCCCTCGGGAGGATGGTTTTCCCTCGGGCTCCGCCCTCGGGAAAACCATCCTCCCTCGGGGAAACATTCCATCATGTTACCCCCACTGGCATGGCATATTTGTATAATGTGTACTGCTTGAAATGTTGATACACTGATGGGGCACTATTTTTGGCATTCTTGAATCCCTTAAGTACTGTCTCAAAATTAACATTTTCATTCAAACACTAATTTGACCATTTATCTTGGCAAAGTTTTATATTGGCATTCCCTGATTCTACTGTACTGAAGTATACTTTTCTATTACCTTTTGTTCCTATATGTAGGATATATAATATACATGGAAGTTGCGGATATTGGTTTGTGTGTTTCCATGTTGCTATTTCTCAAAATATCTTGTATTTTCTTTTTTATCCTTAGGTAAAATAAAAAGTAACATTTGAATTTGTATGTGGTTTCCAATTCTTCCATTGAAATAGCATTACCATCATCTCCCAACAGATCATTTATTGTATTTATCCCTCTATCTGACCATTCACTTACTTTCCCTTCAGAATATTTTACTATACCACTAAAGGCTCACATACATATTAGCTTATATGAAAGTAATACACTTCAAGAATAGGATGCTGTCCTCCTTTTTCTCTCAGCGATCCCATGAGGGGAGAATTTTGTGTATTGCCACGAGCCTGCCCAGCTCCTAGCAGCCCCTGGTAGCAGCCATGTTCTTCAACTGCTATCAGCTGTGACTCGACGAGTGGCAGCCCACTTCCTGTCCCCTAGCTCTGAGCAGTGTATCATATACTGTAGTGCTCTACACACCAACACTCTTCGAAAGTTGCATAACAACTTGTATGAGTATCAAACAGGTAAATGGTAAAATCATATAAGCTAATATGTATGTGAGCCTTTAGTTCCCCTTTAAGATCGAGGTTTTCCATTGTATTTGGCACTTTTATAAATTGTATATAAGGATCTTGTTGCATCTTTCCAAAATCCTCACAATGTACATAGTTTTTTTGTAGGATTTCTAAGTATACATGCCCATATACATACACACCGTTTTGCACATATTAGGAAAAGTAGCCCAACCTTTGCAGGGGCGGATCCAGGATTTCACATTAGTGGAAGCGTTTAATTTAGATGAACAAAGTCCGCGAGTGCCATACCACAACGCCACATCTTGGGGGCCTGGATATTGAGGGTGGTTTTCTGTTACGATGGCTTTGAAGGGGAACCGTTCTATCAATTCACTTCTAGTACTCTCAGTCAGGGTCTGTGAGTTTTAAGGGGCGTACGACGGGTGGACCCCCCCCCCCCCCCTCCCCTGGATCCGCCTATGCTTCGTTTTTGAACCATGAGGCCTTTAAAGACATATTAACTTATGTTTTGAATATATATATATATATATATATATATATATATATATATATATATATATATATATATATATATATATATATATATATATATATATATATATATATATATATATATATATAATTCACCCTGTCACTAATGTTTCATACGCTGTATCTAGATCTTTGCCCTCATTTAAAAGAAGCGATTTATTAGATAGTATTCAGATGTATTAGAATATCATTTTGGTAGTCGTGCGGTCTCCCATGTCTATCAAAAATTGGTTGATTAGTATTATTAACTAAATAAGGAAAATGCATGCCTTTTTATAAGAAAATATGGTAAATATGGAAACACCAAATACAGAGATCGAGCAGACTTCTAGCCAACCGCACTATGGAGAAGTACTGCAACACCAAAGACTTAACTTATTAGCCACTTGTTGGTACATGTTTTATGAGGAAACTTTGACCACTTTAGTTTACACACACCCTGGCGCCTAGCTCTCAGTGTTTACAAGTAGCTTAAAAGGCAATGAATCCAAAGATATATGATACGGTGACTGTTTTCAATAGCATGTTCCTTATTTCAAAGATGAAGAAATATACTTATTTTATTAATCAATGAGATTTCTGTAAACGTCTGTTAAGTACCATTCAAATGTGATTAAGCACCATAAGCAATTGGATAGGATTTGGAAGATTATGATATTGACGAACAATTTCACGGGTGTACCATGCAAACCATATGCATTTAACCGTCAGAAACAATTAAGATCCTATGGGAAAATGAGAATACTAACTCTTGAGACACGCGTATAGAGTGAATACACACATTTCTCTCATGCACATATGATGACACTGCAAGCCGTTTATGCTTGTCAACTAGACACATGTAGATTTAGACAGCCGTGGGAGTGCCTGCGTAACTAAATGCAACTATTCGAGGTCGAGGCTTAGGGTTGACAACACACAATATTCAGGCAATGGGCATGATCGAATGTAGGCTCACGTGTGACCTTATTCATGTTGGGATAACTTAATTCGACCCAAATAATATCTCACATCGTTATCTGTAGGGACATCATGTGATAAATAACGAAGAAATTGTGATAAATGGAAATTATAATACATCAACACAGCCATGTACATTCAGTGAGTTGGTACGTAGTATATTTGGTATGCAAAATGGATAAGCACGAGCGGTTGAAGAGGACCATAGGACTTGTACCTGGTATAGTTCTGGATAAACTCTGCTTCAGTATAGCAGAGAGGGCGAACGTGGCTGCTGAAAACAGACTTGAGAAAGTACTGAATAGCCTGACTGTCGCACAGGAGAAAGATTTGAGGAGATACAAGCTCGAGCGTTCACGAATGCTGGCACGATACCATTCTTTACAATCCACCATCAGGCAGCAGACAGCTTCGTCACAACTTTCTGGAGATGGGGCTACTAGGTCTAGTATTCCACCCAGTGCACGTACACCATCTAAGCTTAACGAGGGGAATCCTGGTCGACAGATGACCACAAGATCAGATATGGTGGCTAAGTATGCCAAACCTGACATGGATAGTCAAGAGGGTGACCTTAAGGTGGTGCATGTACATGTTTCTTCGCGTATGTCACGTCACCACAATAATTGTATACGTTCTGAGGAAGCATGTTTACAAACAAACCTCTTTTCCCGCGTGAGAGGACATGATACAGGTTCTGAGATTACCCATTGGCACGTTGAGCCAGCGGTATTTCCGAGGAGAGGACACGATAAAATGTCTGGCAGGCTCTATTGCTGCAAAAAGCAATCTTTTAGTAATGCCTTTTTGGGAGAAGTACATTCTCCACTTCACACAAGTCATGGGTATAATGACGTAACAAATGTGCATGGTGGCGCACATAGTGCACTACCATCGCGGCATAAAGCGTACCAAAACAAAGCGAACTTCATCAATACTAGTGCATATTGTATACATAGCCATTTGGATAAAGGGAGCACTTTCCCCCACATAAAGAAAACCAACCATAAGCGATTGCCTACCGCTTAGAATCTTAGTATACAGGAGTTTGGTTAGCGGTGATAATAGTATATTATTGGACACGATGCAAAGCCTTTAACTATTTCGACTCTTGTATTTTACGTATCGTTACTTTTCCTGACATTTTAATTTCAAATCATGAATATGTAGGTGATGTTTGAAGGAACCGGAGTACCTGAGCAAAACCATGGACTAACCCAAAGTCATTGGCATGTTTTCGAATACTAGTATGCCTCCAGTCTAATACGAATCTGGCACCTTTTGACAGGTGATGAGATACAGCGACTAATGACACGACAGCTATAGAGTAGCCGCAACACTATTCACCACTGAGCGAATCTTGAAGACGAAACTATTTCTTTGATTTTACTCATGTGCTTTCATGGTGTAACGAAATCGTTTACCACTGCGTAGTATGATTTAGTGTTATTGCATTGAATCAAAGTATGTTTATTTCTATCTAGTAACTCAACATTAACATATCTACGTTTGCAATTGAATTAGTGATTACCTGTCAGCACAGTGAATCAGGATAATTTAATTTCATTACGAAGTGGCAGTTCTGTAAGCATAGCAGTTTTACAAAGATAACCTTGCATAAAGGTTACATTGATTGTGCCCTTCCTAAAATCATTTTAAGGTCTTATGACACTTTTGTAAATCTGTCTAAATTTCTTAAAACTTGGCACCAATACAGATGAAGGCAGAGGGATCGTAAAAAGAACTTTTATTCATGGTGTCATGCACTTGACAGATTTTTGAAGAAATAATGCAAGTAATATCATAGACTGTTTTAATGCATAATTGGTCTCTTTCTATGTGCATCTCATCTTATCCCTTCAGATATACTAACACTGTCTGAGACATTGTTCTGCTATAATAAAAGAAAGTCTGTAGTAACTATTTAGCAAGACCAAAGAATTCAGAAATAAAGGT
Organism: Maea johnstoni; assembly: GCA_963942565.1. Classification (NCBI taxonomy): domain Eukaryota; kingdom Metazoa; phylum Annelida; class Polychaeta; order Spionida; family Magelonidae; genus Maea; species Maea johnstoni. Next base: position 53,242,459 of record OZ012684.1, on the reverse strand, counting down.
TTTAGCCAAAAAGTAGTACAGGTCCAAATCGCTCAGTTTAATTTTGTTTAAAATGTGTCTAAATGTTCTACTCAATGCCCGTAACAGATATACATGAAAAAATAGTAGGTCATCAAGCTAGTTTTCCTACCAAAAATGGTGGAACCTTTTTGGGAGATTTTGTAAGAATGATACAAAAAAGAAAAAAGCTGGTATTGATCCATCTTTATTTAAAACATTTTATGGCAAGGGTTCTCTTTACATACAAAAATGATTGGTTATACATACTTTCTGAAAAATGCTGAATTAACAAGCATAAGATATAAAAATCGCTGCTTTTCATCCAAAACATAAGTGTTCAAAACTATCACACTGGATATTATACGGAATATGCATGCAGAGTCATAATGGTACAAATATGGTGAAAATAATAATTGTTTCTAATTTCCTCTCCCAATAGGCACCACAGTCTGATAACTTGTTAGATAAATTCTAATAAACACAATACAAATCTGTGGTATGTTTCCTCCTTTGGATGTACAATCAAAGTTGATGCTTTTATTGTGGGGGAAATTACCACACCACTGAAACCTGCCAAAATTGATTTGAAATCATCAGTCAGACAAGTGCGATTAAGTGCCCTTATTAGATGTTTGCCATCAAAGATATGGCCATTATGGGCGACTAGCACTATAGATTTCCCATGACTATTTTCATCGAAGAAAGAAAGAAAATTTGTTATGCCTTCTTTAGCATAAACCGATGGTATCTTTTCATTATTATCATTTATCAGTTGATTACCTATTTTTCGCACACCGGTTATTCTGGAGCTGATGGGGTTCAATATGGGGTAAAATATATAATTTAAATGTTTTCTGGTTGGTAGTGGAAGCACCAGTCTGGAATTCTCTCACTGTCTTCCCCACTTGCAGATGTTTCAAGAGCAATAATTCTATTCAATTTCCACTTGAAAATAAACGTCCCTGCTCTCCTTATCTTATTTGCATACTAAGTAATTTGATACTACTATACAACCAGACTTCTAGCATGGAAGACCACACTGACTTTGTTATAAGGTATCAAACAGTTGCCTTTACCTGTTCTAAGTGCTGCCACCTATTGGGTAGGTGAGACACTTAAGTTTTGAAACTTTGCTTAGTTTGCTACCCAAAATATGTCTCCGGCATTGAGTATCGTAAGACCTTAAAAGGGAGTTTTTTTGCTACCTTTTATTATGGCAGCGCCATCTACTGGGCTGTTTAGATAAACTGGGGAAAGGGTTATAGTTATACAAGTATAGGTTCAACCTGCCACTGCAGTGTTAATCTTTCTTTATAAATGCTAAAAAGCGTGCATTTGTTAGCTGTGAATGTCAACTGGGTAGATAGATCTAAAAATGACCAAGAGAGTATAATTGGTTATAAAAAAGGTTCATTAAGAAATAAAAATACGTTTGTCAATTTCCTGTCACTATGTGTGAGCTCAGTGTTGCCAAATTTCTCAAAGTCACTTGAAACAATCCTTTTGTTAGGTTGATAAAATATTTCAAACTGTGGGTCTCTATGGTCTCTCGTTTGTCATGACCAGTGGTCAAGAGATATTTTTTAAGCAATTAAATAAACCTTACGGCTCCCGCAAGTGACTATTTTCTCTGTATAGTATAGCAGAATATTAGACTCCAGGGTAAGTTCCAACGTACGTTGGGGGTATTCTAGTTCTTGAAATCGATACCGGGGTCGCACCCAATACGCATGTTTGCCATTAAGAGTTCCGGTATAAGCATGTTACTTAACTATAGTGAAACTCCACAACAGCTTAACTATCAATGAATCTATGGCGCCAGCAGGGAAGTAAATTATAATCCGAGTACGTTAATCCTATTACACAAAATGTTTGAGATCAGCTACCACGTAAGTTTCAAAACAACATACCTGCATTTATAGGCATGAGTGTTTTGATCTGGAGAAATATGTTACAGTCATAGCCGTAAAATCATAAGCATTTAATTTTAAGGAGTATCTTTGCTATACCACAGGACATCGGTGAGTTGGAAACCTCTATCAAAAAACTACAGCTAGGCTATTACATTGAGCTCCTGTGAAAAGAGGAATTAATGCTCGTATGGTTTCATTTCCTTGGAGGTCTCATTTCCTTAACGACACATTTTAAGTTGCCATTATGCTTCGAAGTGATACTGTCGACGTCGCTAGATTATCATATGGAACTACTACTACTACGAACAGACAGATTTTCTTCACGTAGAGGTGAATAGGAACTGTGTGTGTATGTATGTATGTATGATGTATGCATGAGTGTATGTATGTATGTGTGTGTATGTATGTATGTACGATGTATGCATGAGTGTATGTATGTATGACTGCATGAGTGTATGAATGTATGACTAAGCATGAGTGCATGCATGTATGTATGCATGTATGACTATTAATCAGTGTATGAATGTATATTTATGTATATATGTGTGTATGTTTGTATGTACGTATGATGATGATTGTGATCCTTCACCGCATATGGCCCGTGGGGTAAATTCCCGAGAGGACCCACGGAAAGCTGCAGTCTCTCCCAGTCTTCCCCCAGGGCCTTTTTATTTCTCGATGTGTTTCTTATGTGTTTCGTAATCAAAGTATTGGAACATTGTGTACCTTCCAATCAAAATTGTTTAAAAGAATCAGCATATTGGTGAAACCATGATACATACCAAAAACAAAGTAAAAATGCTGACATTTATTTGAGAATTCACAAGATAAGTTTATTTCATGTTTTACTAAAGAACTGGGTAGACTATGAAACAATTTAAACTGCGATTATATTCTAGCAGCGAGAAAACTGAATAATAGCAACCCAGTCAATTCATCCTACACCAGAATAACATGAATACATCAATGCTATGATTCTTGTCTACTGGTACCATATATACATATACATACACACGTACGTGCTTGAGTGGTGCATATATACATTCATGCATTACTACATACATAGTGTACACATGCGTGTGTGTGTACGTACATACCTACATACATTCATTTTTGTGTTTTCCAGACCCATCTTCAGGCATTGTCTTGATTGTAAATCTACACTTTTATGCAGTATCATATAGACCTAAGTCAGCAAACATGTCATCTAGAGTGCCAAAGACAACGAAGGACTACTCTTATGCTTGCCTGGCGAATATCAAATTGGAAGGGAAGCTGAAAAGTGACACGGCAGAAATTAACAAGCGGAGGTATGAAGTCCTTTGCCATGCAGATGACACTATTAGCGAAGTCCAAAAGGATGTTGAAAAACTTCGACTGCAAAAAGAGTCCAATGTAAGTAGTAAATCAAGGATGATTGAAGGCAGTCCTGCTAAGAGTAACCAGGGTTTAGGTGAAAATGCAGCGGACAGTGACCAGGCAGTGGCAAGTAGCGCGTCTCACCAACAAGAAATAGATCTAAAAGTGCCCGGAAATAAACCAAAAAAGAAAACAGCACATAGTAGCTTGACAATTCCAAGGTTCAAGTCATTGCCATGTATTCCAGTATCTTCCAAAAATACAATATCAGACATTAGTGTGCCAAATGGTGGACTTATACCCTTCTTACGCAGACGTCCAAAAGAAACCCGTGGTATGGCAGGTGTGTACAACAGTCGCTCATATGAAGAAACTTCACTCGCTGACCTGGGAAAACCTAAGATGGAGGGAACTCGACAAGTGAAACCTAGACGCAGAGAAAATGTTGCTTCTACTTGCAATGCTGCAAGGTCCTTCTACGAGATTAAAGGGACTACACAAGCACAAATTGTGGAAGAGGAATCGCCACAAAAACTTCTCATAGAGAAAAATAGGATGAGAGACCATGAACTCAATAACCGTATCGATAATTATTTTGCAAACTTAAAAAAGTAGAAAATTCCAATTGCATGGATGATGTCATCATTATCATATTCACACATGACTATGTTGTATATAGGTTTGTATGTATGTGTGTGTATATATATATATATATATATATATATATATATATATATATATATATATATATATATATATATATACTAGTATATATATATATATATATATATATATATATATATATATATATATATATATATATATATATATATATATGTGTGTGTATAAATATATATATATATATGTATATATATATATATATATATGTATATATATATATATATATATATATATATATATATATATATATATATATATATATATATATATATATATATATATATTTGTGTGTGTGTGTATACAATTTAGACTCCAGCTCTAAATTGGGCTAGGACCCAACGTTTTGCTCTGGGTAAATTATCTGAAACATAAGGTTTAGCCTCGAAATTTGTTTAAAGGTATTGTGTCCTCTGTTTTTACCCTCACCATTTATTTACGTGAGCCGCTAAAGCCTTTCGGCCTCCCCCAGAATTGAATCTGAATTAGGAATTACCGTTTCTGCCAGGTAGATTTGGTCAACATTGGCCAAATAATTCAATTGATCAGAAATAAAGTATTTCCTCACTTTAAAAATCCCAGTTTTTTCTTGAGCTTGGTTATTTGTCCTCTGAAACACTCCTCTGGTCAAACGGTTTATTAGGCATTACACTTAGTCTTGCACTACATCTTTGTAACACAACCACTGATGGGGGTAAGGAGTCTCCCATCCCATATCACCTCTCACTGCAGCATCAGAGGTGTATTCAAAAACTACAGGCTAGATTGTGAACAAAATTAATATACTTGAATTCAGAAGTTCCCCAGGTGGCAGCACTGATTGTCATTTTTTCAGAATGTTTTCCTTCGAGATTCAGGTGGGATTGGGTACAGTAAGCAACGTCCAGTTTCATGACCTATTCCATAGTTCGAAATCTCTGGCATTGGCCATGAATCATGTGAAATATACAGACATAACAAGTTCACTGAATAAGACCTTCGCTGGCCTAGGGCATTGCCATTTAGATTTTGTATACAAGCGGGATGGTCCAGACGGATTAGTTGCCATTTTGAAAGAATATTTCAATGAAAAGACCAAGAGTAATAACAGACAAAGAATCCACCTCTCTCTGATAAGCCATTCTGCTGATAAGCAAGGTCAGAAGTAGAAAAATATTTCGTGAATTGTTTGATATGACAATTCCCACCAAATAAAAACATCAACTTTGATTGAACATCCAAACGAGGAAACATGCATGCCACAGAATTGAATTGTATTTATTGGAATTTATCTAACTATTTACCAGACTGTGCAGCCTATTGGGAGAGGAAATTAAACAACAAACATTCTTCTCACAATATTTGTACCATTATGACTCTACGTGTATATTTCTTATAATATCCTATAAGATAGTTGCGAACATGTTTTGGATAAAAAGCAGCGATTTGTATATCTCAAATTTGATAATTCAGCATTTTCAGAAAATATGTATTACCATTCATCTTTGTATGCAAACATAACTTCTGCCATACAATGTCTTGAATAAAGATGGCTAATGAACAGCTTTTTTGTTTAGTTTTTGTACCATCCTTACAAAATCTCCAAAAAAGGTCCTATTCTACAAAGCTCCACCATTTTTGATTGGAAAACTAAACTGATGACCTGTCATTATTTTCATGTATGTGTGTTAAGGGCATTGTGTAGAATATCAAGACAAATTTTTGAACAAAATTAAATGGTGATTTGGACCTGTTGCACTTCTGGGTTAAAACCTTGATTTTTGAATTCTTCGATCTTGCTAAATACTCGTAGTTACTACAGACGAGCTAAATATTTCTTTTATCATAGCAGAATAATATCTCGGACAGTGTTAGAATATCTGAAGGGATAAGATGCATATATAGAAAGAGACCAATTATGCATTTAAAAGGTGTATTATATTACTTGCATTATTTTTTCAAAAATCTGTGAAGTTGATGACCTCATGAATAACAGTCTTTTTAGAGATCCCTCTGCCTTGATCTTTGTTCATGCCAAGTTTTAGGAAAATTAAACTGAGATTTGCAAAAGTGTGGTAATACCTCAATTGAATCATGTCCAAAATAGAATATTCATTACAATTTGTAACTTTTTATTGATTTTAAACTCCAAGTAACCTGTTTAGGACCAACGGTGACAGACTTTGTTAGGGAACAATGAGGACTATTTAAGTAAATTAGGAAAAATAGGTAGTTTAAGAACTATTCCATATCAATGCAATGAACATAAAAAATATCATTTTCATGAACAGAAATTAATTTTAAGATATATTTCATACTCTTTTAAATTTATTTTCCCGGTAGACAGTTTTCAGCACTTATAGAACAAATGAGGGAAACATTCAAGGGAGGTGTGTTTGGTGGCAAAGGGTAAGTAACAATGCAGCAAAGATGGTGGAAAAACAAGGAAGATGTGTGGGATAGATTAAGGAAGGGTGAAGATAGGTGTGAGGAGCTATGTATGTGGGAGGGAGGGTAGAAGCGAAGATAGTGAGAATACGGATTATAGGGTTCAGGTGTGTTATGATGTCAGGCTCATAGGTAAGGAGTAGGTTGTTTAATAGAGGATACAAAAAAGACAACTCCGATAAAGTACTGTTACTTCAGGATCTGCTGTTAGTATGCCTCTTTTCTAACCGCACAATGAGATGGTGTAAATTGGAATCACTAACTGTGTAATTAAGCGCATGGAACCCTGAAATGTGGGGACAAAGGCGTGGTGTTAAAGAAATTGGACCAAATGTATATCCCTATTAAAGGCAAATTAATGAGCTATGTCAGGAGGTATATCAATGTCATGTCAGTATTTAGTATAATAAGAACAAACTTGATGTGGAGATCTTTAATGGTTTTGTAAATATCAATTTATTGTCAGTGTAACCATAACATCCTTACTTAAGATTTACTTTATTACATTCGTTTAAGGTGCTTCAGTAGGGGCTTAAAGAGTGTTAACCGACTTCCCTAGAATACAGCCTGTATCAGGCTGTATGCCCATCATATCAGCGGGTCTATATAATGCATAGGTGCAGAGCACGAGGACACCCAACCTCCATGAAAACCATAACATTAAACTGCTGGATAGTGCAAAACAAACGAAAATATTGATCAAAATAAAGGGAAAATTACAACATCCAAACGTTTAGATTTGACGACCAAATTATGCAACAGTAAGGTTTTAGAAGTCCAATATGGGTTTGTCTGTAACCATACCCACAGGCATACCGCAAAATAAACTCATATCATGCTGCCAACTCTATACAGTTTATGCCTGAAGTGATCATGTGTACCAAAATACTCACTTTGTCGCCATTTGCATTGTCGCTGGACGGGTTTCATGGCCCCACACTCGAGTTAGCAACTGTCTCATTAATTACGATTGTGGTATGCCTGTGCGCAGTAATACAAGGTACATATAACGCCAATAAAACTAGAATTTCGAGTTGTTGTTTATCTGAAATTCGCAAAACGGCATACTCGTGAATTCAATTGGTACTGCCATCTAGTGGTGTTACGGCAAATCACTGGACCTTGTTTTCTATGCAGTAAACCAAGGGTTGGTTCTTGTATAGCGGAGAATGGTAGTTATTGATTGCTAGTGGTGTGTCTGTCTGTTATGCGCACATCGCAGACAGTTTCTGTAGTATTTCATTTTCAACCACTCAAAATTCCTTTGCTGTAATATATTTGGATACATAGAAAATATACATATATTTATATAGAAATTAAGTTTGAAATTGCCTGTGACCAAAATAAGCTTAATTTCAGTCGTGCATTAATAGGGCTTGCAAAGGAGACGTTCTTTGATTTTTAATTAGTTTTCGACCAACAGTTCACTTGTGGCTATTTTTGAAATAACTCGGAACACAGGAGAATGCCTTAATTAACCAGGTCAATTTTGGGGATCACAGGCATGAATGTGGTCAAGGTTGAAAAAAGGTGACCTTGCTTGAGATTGGGGTGTCTGTGGTCAGGACGGCTGCACCCCATCTGCAGCCGATTGAAGAGACCAGTGGCGCCGCTATGCTGTACTGAAGGACCTTAAGGACCTGTTCTGGTTTACTGTATAAATTACCCAATTTCAAAAATCCCTCATTACAGGCTTTCTGATGATAGAAATGGATAGTCACACTCATTGTGAGTACACTGAATGCATTTTTGGCATGAACATGTTATTCATGGTCGGGGGGTGGGCGTTTTCAAGACTGGGGGGATAGATGAGCAAACTATTAAAAGTTTGGAAAAAATGAATATTCATGAACAAACATAAAGGTTTATTTTCATCAGCATCATATTCTGAATCAATATACCATATGGAATGATAAAACAAAGTTTTCATATAGGTTCAAAACTGTCAACATCCTGCAAAGTAAAACATATATGCTCAATCATAACTTGAGCGTAATGTGCAGAACCACAGTTCAGTACATCACATTTCCAGATGAAATAACACAAACATATTACCAGATCATAGTTTGAGGGAATACATGAGATTAGCACAGGTGCATGACATTGACATTCTCATTCAAACTACTTTATAAAAGAATATTTTATGATGAATATCAGCCCTCTTTAACTAATGTATGCAAGGAGAGAACACAAAAAGAGTCACCAGATACCACATTTCTTTTTTGAGGATATGTTAAAAAACAACAAGGATATTCCAGTTTTCACAAAATATATACTATAAAAAACTTCAAATAACTTGAAAAGAAAAATAGCAACACTAGTACAACTGTACACATAACCAATAAGGCATACCCACAGTATATCCACTTCTCACAGGTAAAAAAACAAAAATCATTCCATTTGAATTGTTTGCAAATACTGGTTTCACATCTGCCCACTGTACTTTTTGGCACAATTAAGCTTTTTCACTTCATGAGACATGAGGAAAAACATTTCTTGCCGCATGGTATGTCTGACTGAACCACACCTACCCAGGCTGAAAATAATAACAGTGTGAGGCCTTCCTGGACAATACACTATCAATTAAGGTCTCTTGAGAGACAAAGAATCCCTAGGGAACAGCTACAGGAGTTTTGTTTTTGTGAGTGCCCTGTATATGCTCTTATGAACTATCTAGTATGGTGAATTTTATACAAATGACCAAGGGTCACTAAGTCACAAAATTCACCCTTTTGCCCAGTGAGCGCGTTCAAATGAAATTCACATAATCTGTATTTATTAGTTACACATAATATATTTATCTGGCTTGAACGCGCTTGGTGGGCAAAGTTACTATTTGGATCCCGGAGCCATTTCTACATAGGCTCAAATCTCATTAGTAGGCATGGAGGCAGCCATTTTGTAGAAGGTCATAGGTCAAGGTCACACCATTGAAAATTTCTGATTTTTATCAAAATCCATAAGTAAGGCCTTCTATGAAATGTCATTACTAGATCTCTTCCAACATCATCATAGTTTACCCATAAAATAGGTTTTTGATCAACTGGGTACAGTTATAACTGAAATAGGAGTCAATGCAAATATGCTGACACATGTCATTTCAGAGTGGTCATATGCAACATCCAGGGCGAGGGTTGGGGAATATGTTAGCAATTATGAACAAGCAACACCTCAGCTACATAATCATAAGAATTTTGGTTAAATTCATGAAACTTGAAAAAATTGGGTAAATTGTATAGTAAACCAGAACAGGTCCTTTGATATTTTAAGTCGCCATGATAAAAGTGTCAGTGAGTAAGACGTATAAATAGTTGTCATGTGACTCGAAAATGTGCCCTACAACGATATATTAGAGAGCGAGATACCCAATTCATTCATCCAATGCTATGCGGGCAACACCAAAAAGCCAACAGAGGCTTCTTGTTCACACTCCCTTTCCATCCTTCATAGTCCACGAAACTTTCGTCTGAAAATGATATAGGAGTGATACATTTGAAGGTGAGTTGAAGGATGATTTCTGTTGAACATTGCTCTTTCAAATATGTTGGGAGATAAGCTGCTTTCAGAGATGTATCGCCAAAATCACAAAGCCATTTTTGGCAATAGAGATACGTTTAAGTTCAGGAAAACACTTACCTTCCAATAACGAGTGGCATAAGTTGGTTCTCTTATTAGCAAACAAAACAATAATTGTGATTAAAGAGTGACTTGAAATCTGCTCCGATCTCGTATCTAAACATATCAGGTTACATACCGGTAGTTGTTTTAAGATTGGTCCAGCACTTATTCCATTATCAGAAAGACAAAATACGTTTTTCGTTTATCTGGTATACATTTTTTATAGGGTGGCTAAATTGAAATTAGGCAATTCCATTTTCAAGTGTTATTATGGAAGAAAAACAAACAAAGTCATCCTAATCTAGTGGAAGCACATGGCAAGTTCCAGCATTCCCCTTGGTGTATTTACTAACACTTTAGCAGGGTTTACAGCTAATTACCCTCTCACATTGGTGCCTGAATATATGTAATGAGTGAGAAATCCGTCGACTCCTCACGAGGTTAACTCTTTTCCAATAACACATACTTTTGCAAACTTTATCTTTGAATGGACATTGCTAGCTGAATAGTAACTATCCTTAACAGTGGGTATTGTACTTTAACTTTACCATGGTTGTCAAATACACTGGTTGGATTCGTTCAAAGAACTAAAGAAACATGTTAATTACCCAGGCTATATAATTGAATAGCTATTCATTCATCTGGTATGTGTCCTTTTGGGACCCTCATCATCCGTGCATAAATAACTGAAGGAAGAGTGTATCACCTGGCAAACCACTACTTCACATGGCGGGAAAGTGCAGCTCCAAGCTATTTCAGTAAGTTTACTTTAGTAGTTGGCATAAAACCAACATAATCTCAGAGTAACGAAAGGAATGCTAAGATTTACAATGCAAATGTCTTGTAAACATAATGAAAATATTTCAACTACCCTGACAGAATCTGATTACCTCCTCCCGTTTCTCTGCTATTGGACCATTTCCAAGTGAGGATGGAAAAAAGGTATTTCTGACGAATTAATAAATAGCTGAAATGGGTTGCTATACGAATTTTCCCATTCCGATTGAAATAGCAGGCAATGACAGTTAAACCCCTGTGGTCATCACCAGCAATGGAGCAACAAAAGGATGTTTTGGATTTACAATAGTATGACCACTTCCTGAGATAAGTGGGAAATTACTCATTTCTAAAGAAAGCCATTGAAATTCAATGGCTCTCAAAGGGATGTACACAATAGAAATCCCAGACACCCTTTTCCGAGTACATGCTTGAACTTGTAATCCATCCAAATTAATTAGGAATTCTGCCCCTCGTCTGTGAGCTGAAAGTAATTTCGTTGAAAAATAACATTTATATATTTTTCTGATAAAACCATGAAATCTAAAAATAAACAAATCAAATATACTGTGAAATCGCTGAAAAGCTCTCCTTTAAAAAAATATATATTTTGTTGGATGTTTGAATCCCCTAGTGACTGTTTATGAGTAAAATGCTAGCTAATGTCGTAAGTGTTAGACCTATCTTGACTCATGCAGGTTAATTTGTCTGCATGTGCACATTTAGGTGTTCAACTTTTAAGATATCCAAATATTCAACTTATCTAGGTTCCATCTTGTGTTTTCTAATAGAGAATGCCGGGCAATGAAAAAGTATTCAACATATTCAGACGATCAACTTATCAAGGTGTGTAAGTTGACAACATAACAGGATCCACTGTATTTTAATAAGATAAAACAGAATGTTTGGATCAACTTGATTAAGTTGCTGTCATGTCATTTTTATAGATGAATAAAACCAATCAATCACTGTTCTTCTTTTCTACTCCTAAAGCGAAAGCACATCACAGGCACTACGCTAAGTTTTATACTGAGGGACCAGGGGCCTTAAGTATGAAGCTCTGCCCTACAGTGCGTATTCTGTGTTGGTGTTTGTGGTTGAAGTCCATTGTTCTTCCTTTGTACAACATGGTGCCACCCGTCTTTTTGTTAAGTAGGCTTCAGACGCGTTTTTGCGGGTTCTACTGCGCAGACACCCGCCTTTCAAGCAAGGGCTTCAACCTTTACCACATTCGTGTCTGTGAGCCCAAACATTGACCTTTTTTCAAAAAAAATATTCAAAAGCAAATTGTTGTTCAAAAACCAATTGACCTCTGGATAAAACCGTAAATGAATTAAAGAACGTCTCCGTTGCAAACCCTATTAATGCACGACCAAACATAAGTTTATTTCGCTAACAGACATTCTCAATCTTAATATTTATATACATATAAACATATTTGTATATTTTCTATATATTCAAATATAGTGCGGCAAAGATATGTTGAGTGGTTGAAAATTAAATACGAGAAAAGGGATTCAGCCAAAACTGTCTGCGATGTGCGATTCCCAGGCAGACAGTCCACTAGCAATCAATAACAATCATTCTCCGCCGATAGAGGTCGCTTTACATGAACCAACATTTGGTTTACTACTATAGGGGTCAGTGCCTGGCTGTAGCAAAAGTAGATTGCAACATTAATTTAATTTACACTTGTGCCGTTGTGCAAATATAAGATACACAACAAACCCAAATTCTAGTTTTAGTGGCGTACCATGTACTTCATATTACTGTGCACAGGCATACCACAATTGTAACTAATGAGACATTTGTTAACTCGAGTGTGGGGTCATGTAGGCCGTCCAGTGACAGGGTAAAGCATGCACATGGCAACCGAGTAAGTGATTTTAGTGCACATGATCACTTCACGCATAATTTGTATAAAGTTGGCAGCATAATATGAGATTATTTTGCGGTATGCCTCAGGGTATGGTTACACATAAACCCACATTGGACTTCAAAAACCTTACTGTTGCACAATATGGTCGTCAAATAAAAACGTTTGGATGTTGTCATTTTCCCTTTATTTTGATAAATATCTTAATTTGTTTTGCACTTTCCAGAAGTTTAATGTTATGGTTTCCATGCAGGTTGGGTTTCTCCATGCTCTGCACCTATGCATTATATCGACCCCTGATATAATGGACATACAGGCTGTATTCTAGGAAGGTCGGATCACACTCTTAAAGCCACCACTAAAGCACCTTCAGGACCAAGGCCGTTTTAAGTAGTCCGGCACCAAAGGGGTTAACGTAGAAGAACACGCCTATTTGTCTAGAGAGAGGTAGCGTGAGACTGATGCTGTTGATAAGATAGTTTCCTCTGATTTCCAATTTTGTTTATGAACTTGAATGAATGAACCGTATTAAGCTATCTCAGAAGTACATAGTTTAGGCTGGAATCGTGACTTCATACTATAGGGCACTATTATCTTTAAAATGTTATTTTTAGACCCATTGAGAAGCATCTGATCCCTTGCATTATGCACTGAGCGTAGGTAGGCGTCAGGTCAACGCATGCTTTAACACGCAGTTGCTATTTTAATCACGCTGCACACGAAGTTGACAATTTTCACCCTTTCTATTTTTACATAGGGCTCCCACTGTACTGAAACCACACAAATCTAAATGATATCATGCATACTTCATCCAGCTGTCTGGAATATGCTATACAACATCGCAATATAAGATTTTTGATGTTAAGCATATGTAAAAAGCAAGTGTTAGTGTGTGGAAGGTTGTTCCTGACCTCTAGTCCATGACCACTTGCGAGGGCACTAAGTGTTCACAAAATAGGGCTAGCCGCTGGAGGTTACAGACGCACTGTCAACAGGTGAGTAAAATCAAGCCAGGTAAGGGGAGAAGAAATCGTATAACTCTGAGAAACAGGGCTCTTTTAGGTCTGCATTTGGAAATTCGCTCATCGTCCTCGGCACAAGGAGGGGAGAGTAATAGCCAACTCGGGACAAGTTGAGCCAACCACATTGTGTAAGGGTATATTCCTGCAGAGAGTTTCTTAAAATTCTCTAAATTCTTAAAATTGTCTCTTACATACGGCGATCAGGATCTGCAATGGGTTGACTTCTGCTGTCGTTTAGTTCTGTTCTAATCCTGATGATAAGGCCGCAAGGGATGCAGTAATTATCCCATACAACGTAGCCCCTCGAAGTGACCACCCCTCTTCTAAGTTGATCAATCCTCTAAAGTGACCACATTTTGCCGGTCACATACTAATTAGTAAAGGGAGCCCCTCTAAGTTGACAAGTCCTTTAATTTGACCAGCTATGGCCGGTCCCACAGGTGGTCACTTTAGAAGAGTTCCACTGTAGCATTAGATCTCCTGGTGGTAGTGGTTCCACCTATAGTACAGAAGCGGCACTATACAGTGAATCCAGTGTGGGAACAGGGCTATATATACCAGGGGGGAGAGTCACACTGAAATAGGTCAGGAACTACCCACCCGAGTTCCCATGTGGAGCTAAACGCATTGACTGTGTAAACAGCAAAGAGTACCGCGGTTATTTACCTTTCCCCTAACAGTACTAAGAAACACATGCGAGGTATACGCCCAGTATGTGTTTGCTGTGGTTTTACATTTTGGCTAATGTAACTATGTGGTGAAGAGGTAGTCGAGAGGGAGGGTGGACAGTGTGTGGGGATGTAGTGTCCAGGTATGTTTGCCCTGTGACGGTCAGCGGCGGTATTGGTCACTGAGACGCCGGTGAGGAGAAGGTAAGGTCCTATAATTAGGTCATACAAAAAGCGGCTTCGTCCTCTGGCGGGTGCGAGCACATGTTCTGACACTTTATGGAAATATCTCGATCATAAATTGATATTTTCGGATTTTTAAAATTATTGGTGTAATTCCTTTTCGTTTAGAATAAACCCCCTTGAAATGTTTTCACATCTAACTCTTTTTGAGGAGATATGTTGAGTCCGTGTGCGCACTCTTGATACAAATACTGTAAATAGACTATAAGAGCTGATAATAAATGTGCGGCGTAGTGGAGGGCTGTCTACGATGCTTCTTCGACTGAAAGACCCCTTGGAACTATTCATGAAGAGCAGAGAATTCCTTCCGGGTTCCGAGTTTCTATCTGGTCGCGATATGACCTAAGCTGTTGAAATGGATGTAAAATCTCATGCCTTCCTTCCTTCATCCTGATTCAAACACCTCTCCCGTGACCACAGTTACGTCACGATGGGGAATCATGTTCACACTATATGTAAACATCTCAGGGGTGGTCACATTTGGGCTACTGGGTACTGACATCCGTGTGCTAATGTATATGAGCCGCCTCTAGCCAGAGTTTGTCTTGTAGAAATCAAGGATGTCCGACTAGAGTCCCTGTCGAAGACACACAGTCAAGGGTCAAGTCTCAGGCACACGGGACTTTCTGATATGTGATGACGTCAACTGTATGACCTAACTGCATGGACTCGTTAATAGTTATGACCCATATAATTATCCACATGTTGGTTCCCCTTTTCGAAATGTTGCCCAACAACGACATGGGCGTTTCTACTCCAATGGTGATTCGGATTAAATTGCTCATTGTTTGTTTTATTTGACCAAAATTAGATAGGAAAAATGTTCCCTTTTCATATGAATAGGTTGTACAAATGTTTGTTTTAATATGTCTATTTTGGTGTCTTTTTCTCTTGCAGTTATCGTCTCGTCGGATATGACTGACATCGTTCCATTAATTGATATCCAGTCCTCTAATTCATAGTAAAGCCGGGTAAGGCAGTCACCTGTTTTAAAAAGAGAACGGTGACAATGCACATTAAAGCGATTAGTGTCACGAAGAAGTGCAAGGTGGTAGGGGGCGCTGTCATCATAGCCCTTCTCCTCTACCTCACAGTGGGGCCGGCGCCGACAGTAAAGCAAATTAGCAACACTAAAATCACGCCATCACATCAACAAACAAAACGCGTTCTGTCCAACGAAACGCGTGTTATTGATCTGATAAAAGCATTCAAGAAAGTTCTTCAGAATAAAAAACCTGTATCTAAAGTACGTGTAAAACCCAAAGGAATCCCTCTTGGATCGCCTGTCAAAAAAGTCAGAAACAATCTCAATTATGATTACATAATAGATGGAAAGGATATGTGTCTGGCAAGTGGTGGGAAAGAAGTGTTTTTGTTAATACTAGTGGTATCTGCATCCACGTCGGTTGTGGAAAGGATGACAACGAGACGCACATGGGGAAGCGCCAATGATGTGGACGGAATGCGCGTGGAAACCAAGTACCTCCTCGGTCGTTCTAATACAAATGCCCTGCAGAGGGTAGTCGAGGCGGAGCGCAAAAAATTCAATGACATTATCCAAACTGATTTCATAGACACCTATAAGAATCTCACCATAAAGACTATCACGGGTCTAAAGTGGGCACTGACTTTTTGTCCAAATGCTAAATTCATCCTGAAAACGGACCATGACGCGTTCGTTCACGTACCTAATTTGATAAAATATTTAAAATCTTTTCCATTGGAAAAACAAAAAACACTGTATGCGGGCGAGCTAATGTCACCGAAGGTAATTCGGGCCGATAAAGAAAACGCTGACCCCTACTATGACAAGTGGAACGTGCCTTTTGAGGACTATCCCTATAGTGTGTACGCTCCCTACGGGTCTGGTTCAGGCTATGTACTATCTAGAGAAGCAGCCTCGGCGGTCTTGAAGGAAGCTGCAACCACGCGATTCTTCAGCATGGAAGATGCCTACGTTGGTCTGTGCGCGTACAAAGCAGGTCTTAATTTTACGCGTGGCATGGACTTCCATTGCTGGTGGCTTCTGTATACCCCCTGCAGATTCCGTTCCCTTATCACCAGCCACTACAATACCATGGAGGAAATACGCTCCATGTGGAAGGGTCTACAATCAGACCCTGTGCCGGAGTCGTGCCCACCTAAAGAAGCCCTGTTACACTGGTACGATTACGAGGATGACCAGGTTTGGGACGCCATGGCCAGTGACAACGATCGACGAAAGAATCTCAAAAAGAAACTATTGGATCTTCTTAAAAGGCTCCCAGGAGCAATGTCAGAGTATGACTATACAGGTGCGGATGACGACAATAAACAAGGTTAAATGGAATGTCATCTCAGGCTAGAACATTGAATCTTGTAAGGTTTTAATTTGTGAAAGGGGTAAAATAGGATTCCTATTATGTTATTTCCTTTCTGACAGTACTCAATTGACTATGAATTCTGTTCTCTCCTTTCTGTCTGTACCAAACTGTATGAAAATTAATTACTTCAAAAATGGATACAATGCCGTATACATGATTGTGGAAATAAAAATCCTGTCGCACACGTGTGCAATTTGAAATTTAAAAAAGGGTATATGGAATGTTAGTGTTATCTTATTAACGTGCGGTCATGATAAATGCATATTGGAAGTTTGAACCAATAACAACTTTATCGATTTGATACGTGTGTACAATCAAATTAAGCAAACAATAAATGAACGTACACATTTTTCTAGTTTGATCGTAAACACCTGCATGTGGTTAAGTACTAGATATGACATTGGCATTATTTATTGCCACGCTATCATTTGTATGTTTATTTTCATATATCATAAACCTCATTTCATTATATCTATTCTTTAGGACAATCAAGAAAACCACCTTGCAAACGTGTATATTGGAAACTTAAGCATGCATGTTTTTATTTGTGGTTTCGAGGTACCACTGTAAACTTTACATTGATTTAATTGGTTATGTTATCTTTTTTACGAAAGCATGTTTTGAAATATACTTCAAGCTTGTAGGTTCATCGTAAGCAAATATTCGACTTTCTTTCAAAGGTTTTGGGAATTTATGCTTTATTCCTTTTAAAGTCATCTAAGTTGCCAAGAAGTGCAGGAAAATTTCCATAAGGAAATAGAATTTCTACCACTATGGGGCTGAAATACCCATTGAAGAAATTCCATTTCCAATGAGCATTCTCGATGGCCATTTGGAATGATTTTATGACCAGCGATTTTGGCATTTAAATACAGAGGCAAGTATTCCCTAAACAGTTCTTATCATGTTTATTTATCCTGTGGTACCTAGCAAAAAAATTCTCCCACTTCAGTTTCAGATAACAGCCTTTCATTACTCTCTGTGAGAAATTGTATCTGGAAACTATTTACTGTGCAGTATTTCCCCGGGAAAAGGTGGTCATTTGGCCATGCACATTGATGTTGACCCTGTTGTGGTAAAGCAATTGGGTTGTATCAACAGAGGAACAAGTTGGTAAGCTTCCCCGATTATTTACTGTTTATTTATCTTATGGAACGTGGCAGGAATAGGTTCTTCAACTCGTGTGGAAGAGGATGTTATTTTTTACACTCAGAGATAGAACTTTCATCTTGGAACTTGCCGGAGGCTCGTTCCAAGATGAAAATTCTACCCCTCGTGTAAGAAATATCCTCCTCTACCACACTCGTTGAAAAACCTCTATTGCTGTGGTATACTAGTCTATTGGTTCGTTTTAGGTTAAGGTGCTTCAGTGGGAGCTTAAAGAGTGTAATCCGACATCCATAGAATGTAGCTTATATGTCCGTTATCACGCATTATATCAGAGGTTACATTTAACGCATAGGTGCCGGGCACGTAGACACCCAACATGTCTGAAAACCATAACATTAAACTTCTGGATAGTGCAAAACAAAAGAAAATATTGATCAAAATAAAGGGAAAATGACAGCATCCAAACCTTTTTATTTGACGAGCTAACTATGCATCACTCAGATTTTTAAAGGTAGTTACGGGGTTTTGTGTAACCATACCTTGAGGCATACCACAAAATAAACTGATATTATGCTGCCATCTCTATACAATTCATGCCTGGAGTGACCAAGTGTAGTATAATCACTGATTCGGTCGCCATTTGCATTATCTGCTCTGTCGTAGGACGCCCTACATCACACCATACTCGAGTTAACGAATGCCTCACTAGTCACTATTGTGGTATGCCTGTTCACATTCAAGTAAAATACATCATACGTCAATAAAACTGGAATTTCGAGTTGCTGTTTATCTTAGATTTCCAAAACCGCACACGTGTGTATTAGGTTGGTGCTGCCATCTAGTGTTGCCACTGTCAGTCACTTGCGTCTGTTTTATGCAACAGTAAACCAAATGTTGTTTGACTATTACACTCCAGGATGTTTGACATTTCGAGTGACCTACTAGTATTTGCTTAGGATGCGCACACAACGGACCATTTTTCCTGAATCGCTCTTCTCGTATTTGATTTTTAACCACTCCAAATTATTTGATGCAGTAGATTTCAATGTTTTTAATTAAAAAATTATTATGATGTTATATGTGACCAAAATAAACTTAGGTTCGGCCGTACAATAATAGGGCTTGGAAAAGAAATATTATTTCATTCATTTACGGTTCTCATACAGTTGTCATTAGTTTTCAACCAACAGTTCTCTTTTGAATATTTTTACAATTGCTCTGATTACAAGGTTATAACCAGGTCAATGTTCAGGCTCACTGGCATGAATGTGATTGAAAGACGCACCCTGGCTTAAAAGTGGACTGTCTGCGGTCGAGACGGCTGCACCCCTTCTGCGGCCGATTGAAAAGAGATCGTGGCCCCCCTGTTCTGAAGCACCTTAACGGCATTAACGATAATGAACATATTCATAGTCTTGAGTGGAATTTCTTTTTATATAAAATTGGGTGGAAGGAAGTTTAGTCATAGAAATACATAGTTTCAAGTGTTTGTTTGTGAGTTCTATGTACACACTCGGTACCAGAAGGACATACATTGTATAATGTGTAATGGTGGAAACGTGCAATCTTTGATATTTGTTAAATGAATTATAAGCGTATTCCAATAGACAGTCCTGTAGGCTGAAAATGGTATATACCTCAATACTTTCATTCTGTATGCTAAGTTAGCTGTTGGATTTAGGCTCTGATTTAAATGGTCGATGTTGTTGGTGTTCAAGGACACCCATATGTGTAAATGAAGGTTCTGTACAAGCGTTGCTTAAACCCCAGTCTCACATTCAAGAATAGGAGCACACACTTGTTATTCTGCGTGATAATGATTTATACTTGAAAATAACACCTGGAGCCAATAATTTGCTAGGATTAAGAAATAAAGTGTACGAATGGAAAAAATGTTGTTCCTTGTGCTTGTTTTATATCATTTGAAGATACTTTTCTATTTAAACTTTATTTTGCATATCATGCCCAAAGTTATGAGATGTTGTATGCACTGGGAGACGAAATTGTATTAACCGTTCGAATTATACATTCTTGCTCTCAGCAGTTTCTTTACTTCCGCTGGATTTGATAGCGACCTGTTTTTATATTTACCCATCACTGATTCATCATCCTGGTTGTAGTATATATCTAAGTATAATTTCGGAGGGCAGTGACTGTCATTGGCCAAGGTAGTGTTAAATGACCATATGTTTTCTATGTCTTTATGTGTATTGAAGTGAGAGGTGATATGATATCTAGCTCTACATGGTGTGTAGAGTGACCAATAACTACTGAAGCCTAGACCATGGAGTGCTTCTATTCCACACAGGTCTGCACAAACACCAATAAATGCATCCTCTATTCCAAACATCTTGACATATTGAGCTTGTTTTACGACTTCTTTGGCTGCTTCCCAGGACAAAACATATCCTGCGCCTGCGCAGTAGTCAGGATAGTGTGTGTAGGGGTAGTCGACAAAAGATACCTCCCACCTTTTGAGTTTTGCGTTTTTAGTTTGCCCAGGGCGAATCACCTTAGTATTTTTTAATGTGTAACCAATGTAAAAATAGTCATTTTCCGTTAACTTAGAGAGAAAATTGATCAAGTTACTCATGGTAATGTAAGTATCGTGGTCCGTTTTCATAATAAAGTGTACATCGGGACAGTTCTCAGTTGCCCACTTCATACCGAGTACTGTCTTCAGAGTGAGATTATGGTAAGAGTCCTGAAATTCCGCCTGGAGGATGTCGCCATGGATACGCATCTCTAAGGCAAGATTCTTTTGAACGGGAGCATGCTTTACCATGCCAACAATAAAGATCGTCTCTATTCTTTTACCCGACACAGACGTTATGCTTCCCCATGTCTTTCTTGTCATTTGTCGGTCTTTGAATGCAAAGGGTGAAGACGAAACTAATATTAAAAGGTAAACCAATTTTCCTTTCTTGGCCTCACACACTGCCTTACAAGACGATAGGTGATACACTTCGAAGTCATTTAACTTATTCGGTTTCTTCACAAAGGATGGTATCTTCCGAATCTTGTCGTTGTTATCTGAAGTCCGTGTATTCTTTTGTTGTAGGTGATTGGTACTGTAGCTGTCACCGTTTAGTCGTAATGGCTGTTTCATTGTCACATCCCCTAGATGTCTATTCCTTTTAATGTGTGTATCCTTGCTCGGTCGTAGTATGGCATTTTTGGCATGTTTAGGGGTAATAGAATAGAGCGTATCCTTCTTGTAATTCTGGATCCTTGTGTGTATGTTGTGATTAGTTGACCTTACGTAATGTGTGTCTCTCATGCCTCCTAAATTACCATAATCGTTTTGTTTTAGGTCTTTTGTGATAGGTGTCTTAAACTCTATAGAAGGTCCACCTAGTGATACTTCTGCATGAGTACCTGTAATGTTTCTCAAAATATCCTGCAAAGTATTAGTTTGTATAAAGCATCCATCTGCCAACGTATGGTAATCCAATAAACCCTCGCCTAGTTGATGGGTGCGGGGATGTCCACGATATATGGCCGGTACTCTAGTGAGGTAGGCAAGATACACATATAATATTGTCACTGGAGCAAAAATAAGTAGCACAAGTTTTGCTTTACACCAAGCCATTTTGTGACTTTCCATGTAGCACAGGAAGTTGTTCCATAACAGTGCTAGCCAATTTTAACACTGATACGAAACAATGCCTTTGACAGTGTGACCTGGATTGCATATAAACCGAACATACATGTCTCAGTTGATCCCTTGCACTATGGATATTGCACAACAGCTGTTATACTGGCGTGTACTGTGTGACAGATAGTATGTAGGCTATTCATTAAGTCAGCGTAGAGAATAATAGAAATAGTGTAGCCATTTTGACCTACCATTAAGGTAATTAATTACCCGGTAATTGACAAGTGAATAATGAAGACTAATTGCTTGTGCTAGTGAACTGCTATATGTTTCCGAAGCAAAATATTGGAACAGTTTCAAAATAACATTATCAGTTATATGGTCATTTTCTTTTGTAAAAATGAATGTCACACTAAAAGTAAGGAATTATATGGGAAAAGAGATTTTTAAATCATGTAAAGGTTCAGTTTCACAGAAAAAAAAATCTTAAAAATTCTACTTTATATCTTATTTGATTGCTTTCTCACGTTTGAATTTTTTTTGAAAATGTCATGAATTACACTTATTCAAATTGGTTTTGACTTTGTCAATTTCAAATATTATGACATTTTAACTTTTATTCTCTCCATAGGAAGTTGTGCCGTTGTGATCAATGTCAGGGTTTAAAAGCCCCTTTCACACCAACTGGCGACGTCTGGCGATGCACTGGCGACCAACAATTTTGGACACATCGCCAATGCCACGCCAGACGTCGCCAGACAACGTCAGTACATTGCCATCACATCGCCAGCGCTCGTCAGCCGTCGTCAACGCTTCGTCAAGCTTGGCGATTTTTTTGGAATGTTCAAAAAAATCGCCAAGCCTCGCCAACGGTCGCCAGTGAATAAAGCGTCGTCAAGCGGTCGTCAGCGCCTTGCCAACCATCGCCAAGCTACGCCAGCAGCTTGCCAATGCGTCGTTAACAGATCGTCAGTGTTTTTGTTGGTGAACTGGTGACGATTTATTTGATTTGATTTTATTCGGTCTAGTAAGATGTGTATTACATAGCATTTGGCACTAAAAAAATCATATGTAAAGGTGACTAGATGGAGAGTCATTAACTGCTATGCAATAGAATTCTAACCAGACACAGGATTATATATACACTAAAATTAAGAAACTTATTTCCATAGTGGTCCCAGTCTGCCCAGAGTCCAATGGCATCACATGTGATGATCAACTCCACTGCTCAAGATTGACATAACAACAATATCATATAGTATAATACAAACGTTCGCACTAGAATTAATGAATTTCTTCTTATGACTCAGAGAGGACTGACATGACATGTTTTTTGCATCTCACCTATGTAGTGGAAGGACTTTATACCATATGAACCAACCTTTGGTAAAATCAGAGCATTAACACTGTGTCTGGTGTTACAGTGGTGGGATTCATTTACTCTTCTAAAAACTTGAAGGTACTCTGGAGCCTGTTCACCAATGCAGTTAAATATGTGGCTTGCGGCCAGATATTTTATTCTGTTTTCAATGCTCATCCACTTAGATTGGTCCCAGTTCGTTGCCATAGCAACCAACTGAGCCGGCACCAAGAAACAAGATGTTTGTGTGATGTTTTTTTTTTTACTGAGTTGTATGATATATTTTTGTGCAAGACAGTTTATTCCATATTGCCTCAGTCTACCCTGCTGCAAAAATGGGTACCTAGCGTTAATAAGGCAGTGCTTAGAGCTTGTGCGATATATGCTGCCAGCTGCTCAGGAATATCCCACGTGGGATTGAAATGGTTTCCGTGTGTACAGGCCTGCTAGGGGAGGAAGGTCATGTGAGCACTTCGGTGGATACAAGTCTATATACTGAATACCTTAACCTTAAGACCTAATCAGGATTATTATTTATCCATACGATTGAGAACAGACCAATTAGGATTTTTTGATTGTCCGAAAAATTCCTTACATCAATGGCATTGATCAACAGCTTCACCAGCTGTATAAGAACTGGTGTTGATACATGTCATTATTTTAATCTGGTGTACAAATTTAAAGGACAATTTCACCATGAATAAAAAATGGGCCCAAATAGTGTCAGGTATACTCTACTTATATCCAGACCCCACAACTACCCATCTCCATATTATAAGTTCATTGCTGTTTAAAGTCATGTTTTGCCATGTATCTGGGGGCGGCCATTTTGAAGTCGCCACAACGTCTTCAACACATCGCAATGTTGCCAATGTGTCGTCACCAATTTGCCGAGAAGACGCCAGTGGTCGTCATGATGTTGCCAGTGGTCGTCAGTGCAGCGTCATGAAGTTGTCAGCGGTCGTGAGCGAGTTGTTAGCACATCGTCAGATGTACGTTTATGGGTTGCCACTGGATCGTCAATAGGTCGTCAATAAGTCGTCAAGCAAATCATTTGGCGATGCACTGGCGATTTTTGATGAATTAGCAGTCGTGAAGACGTTGCCAGTGCATCGCCAGACGTCGCCAGTTAGATGTGGTTCTCGCGGGCTACTGCGGTTTCCTACACCGCGTATAACTGGCAAGTGAAACCGCTTGTAAATACTACTACTACTACTACTACTACTACTACTACTACTACTACTACGACTACTACTAATAATAATAATAATAACAGGAACTAGCAAAAATCCCTCGGACGTATATGAAGTGAAAGTTAGTGCACATTTGTACCATATACCCTCGGGGCTGATAGGACATATAATATGGCTTTTCCTTGAAATATGCTCATAAACGACCGAGATGTCTGCTTTCACCATGGGGATTTCTTCAAGCAAGAACATTTCACCCATTATTTTGACCATTATTTTGATCTATTTTTGGGCTGACAGTGAATAACGATACAGTCTTTCGAGTTTTAATAGAAAAGTATCTTCAAATGATATAGAACAAGCACAAGGAACAACATGTTTTACAGTCATACACTTTATTTATTAGTCCTGGCAATTATTGGCTCCAGACGTCATTCCCATTTCTATTAACATAATAGAATAAGAAGAGTATGCTCTTATTTTTGAATGTGGGACTAGGGTTTAAGCAACGCTTGTACATTACCATCATTTACACATATGGGTGTCCTCGAACACCAACATCGACCGTTTAAGTCAGAGCCTAAATCCCACAGCTAACTTAGCATACAGAATGAGAGTGTCCTTGTAGTATATACCATTTTCAGCTTACAGGGCTTTCTATTGGAATACGCTTATAATTCATTTAACAAATAGCATAGATTGCACGTTTCCACCATTACACATTACATGTTATTTTGGTACCGAGTGTATACATAGAACTCACAAACAAACGCATGGAACAATGTATGTCCATAACAAAGCTAAACTTTCTTCCACCCAATTTGATAAACAATCTGCACTCATGACTATAAATACGTTTAATATCGTTGACCTAAAACGAACCAGTAGACTAGTATACCACAGCAATTACATTTCCTTATTGAAATTTTCCTACACGTTGTGGCACTTTTTAAATGACTTATAAAGGAATAAAGCATAGGTTCCCAAAACGTTTGAAAGAAAGTTGAATATTTGCTTACGATGAACCTTCGTGCTAGAAGTATATTTCAAAAGTTGCTTTCGTAAGAAAGATAAGATAACCAATTGAATCAATGTAGAGTTCCCTTACAAACGGAGCAGTGGTACCTCGAAACTACAAATAAGAACATACATGCTTAAGGTTCCAAAATACACGTTTGCAAGGAGGTGGTTGTCTTGATTGTCCTAAAGAAAAGATATAATGCAAGGAGGTTTATGATATATGAAAATACATATACAAATGATATCATGCCAATAATTAATGTCAATGTCATATCTAGTACTTAAGGTGATAGTCTAGTACACCAGGATTATCACCACTAAGTGGTGTCCTTGGCTGGCCCCTAAGAATGGATATCAAAACAAAAGATTACACATGAGCGGTGTTCACTTTCCACGAACCTCGACCTAGTAGCTTTCCATTGTGGTAAGGTCAAGAGAACATTATACCACACCTTGGTGTATATACCATAGTCACGTGACCTGACGGAAAGGAATACTTACGGCCGTTCCAACTAAACAGGCAAAGTTACCAAGCAATGGGAAACTCATGAACGTCCAGACCACTCTGCCGAACAATTATACAAAGAATCTGTGCCAATAAGATCAGATAAATGCAGATTATAGGATGTTTTGCAGCTGGGGCGGTAGCCATGGGAAGGTGTGGTATAACTTACCACCTTAAGGATGCCCGCACCTGTTTTTTTTTTGGCCTTAGGATTTTGTAATTTTTGGATATGTTATACCTTGTGGAACAAAACTAGGAAATGTAAAAAGAAATTGGCTGTTTGGTCGATTTTTTTTGCTAGAGACAAATTTGTGATTTTGGAAAAGTGGCCATTTGAGAGAAAAAGGGCTGCCAAGTCGCGCATTTTTTTTATTTTCTGATCATTCTTGGTTGTTTATATGCAGAAAAATAAATCGCCAATCTTTATAAACGTAAATTTGCATGTAGTTATTGGAGTAGATCCTCTTTCTGCTTGTGCAAACTGTATTTCAAACCCTACTTTATCTTTTGCACAGGCTAAAGTTGAACTGGAGGGGTTGAATAAAAAATGAACACTTTTTCCTTAAAAGTGTACGCAAATATAGGGCAATTTATTGCAAATAAAGAGTTGTAAAAAAAAAACAGTCCAGAGAATTTTTTTACTTTTTGATATGTTCTTGCCCTGTGAATTTGCATTCTCTATGCGAAAAAAAATTGGGGTGTCATGAGTTTATTTTTTTTGCTACAGAGCTAAAAGTGAAAGGGTACGTTTTTTGCTTTTTTATGAAAATGAAAAGACAATGACGCGACCTTTGTTTCCCTATTGTTGTGACAACAAAAGGGGGAAAATCCCTTTGTTGGAGTCGGTTGCGCTTGCTAAGACGCAAATATAGAGCATTATGTCACATATATTGAATTGTGAAAAAAAAAATTAGTCCAGAGAATTTTTATATTTTTGATATGTTCTTGCCCTGTGAATTTGCATTCTATATGCGAAAAAAATTGGGGTGTCATGAGTTTATTATTTTTGCTACAGAGCTACGAGTGATCGGGTACGTTTTTGCTTTTTCGTAAATAAAATTGGCAATGTCCCATGGCAACAATAGGGAAATTCCCATTGTTGGAGTCGCCAGTGTGGTTAATTACGACGAGACTGTACTAATGTCTGCTAATCGTGTGCGTCAACTAAAATTGTTTATATTCTCGAGAGTGTCCATTTTTTACTGTCTCATTGTCGCAACAGTGTGCGACAGGGGCTTCAAAACACGCAACAAGCCAAAAATAAAAGCACTGTTTAACCCGGCAAATGTTCGCAAAACATAACCAATAGAACCTATTTTATATACATGTATTTCACTTGAATTATTTTTTATACAAATTGTATTTTAAAATCCAGTGAACGCAATTTAATAAAATAAAAATATCAATTGAATGTTCTGGGACTTAACTTTTGCAATAAGGGTTAATGTAGTGGTGCACCCAGGTTACAATATTCATAGCCATTATCGAACCACAGCCACCAGAACTTGCTGTGCTCCAGGACGTATTGACTGTGCTCCAGGACTAAAATAGTTACAGCCTTAATTTTGCTTCGGGCTGTTCAAAAAAAGTGGCGGGCGCCAATTTAAACTTTTGTTTTATTGTTGAATAATGGTTGTCTCATACGGCCCCTCTCTTATTGAGTATTAAACATTATGGCTAACTAAAATAATTCATTAAATTTTATCAAGTCTATAACATTATGACTATACCTGGCTTTTCTTAATGGTATCCTAAGAGATATGATTTAACACTGAATGTTTTGGATACAGTTATTTTCATATTCATTGTATATGATGATTTGAAACATTTTCAGAAAATGCGCATGATCGCTCATCTATGTATAAAGTGGTATTCCCTTGCTAAAAAATATCTTATATAAGAATGAGCAAATACGTTACCAATTGGGTAACTCTTCTGTACCATTTTTATGAAAATCTGCCCAAAAATCTCACAAACTTTAACCATCTGCGGTGCGAGAAATAATCCAAAGCCTCGTCATTTTTGTTATGTATTCTTGTTAAGAGCACTGTCTAGATTGTTTAGGCAAATATTGATAAAAATTAAACTCGGTAATTCTGACTTATACAAGTTCTGTGTTAAGAAGTTGTTTATTGAATTCCTCGACTTTGCCCCATACTTACTATATAACACCAAAAAGAGTCAATATGGCAGAACAGTATTTTAGGCAGTTACAAAATCTCCGAAAGGATAAATGTTTTATCATGGAAAATTTTGTTGCCTTTGAATGCTGGCGTAAAAAAGTAATTCCTATATAGATATAGAGAGATCTCTCAACAGTACGCTACGGCGATATGAATGTCCCATCCATCCCTGACGTTCATATCATCCATACCTGACTCCCGCAATATGCGCAACAATGGGACGTCTCCAACAATCGAAAAAAAAACTGGTGCGGGCATCCTCAGGGGGGGGGGGGGGGGGGGGGGTCACGGATGCTTGTGCCGTGTGCAAAAGAATTTCTTCAATGAAAGCCTTTTAGCTCGGCCGTGACCTCGTAAAAAGCACCAACTTTCATTGGTCTATTTTCGAGAGTTATTCTGTCAATATGAAATTGAAATTTGCACTACTTGTACATATCAATTAGAAATGTTTATTTTTGTGTTTAGATTTTATGAAAACTATATTCTAATAACACAATTAGAGCAATTTCTAAGGTTCTTTTTTGGTGTTGTTGTGTTTACGCTAGTTGTAGGGACGTAGTGTTCGCTTATTTGGGCGTTCCCATACACGGAAACTGTTTGTAGTATTTATTTAGGTCGTCTGCTACACTGTGGGCAAATTGAACCCCAGTGAACCCCATGTTTTGAAAACATGGTATGTTGTATGCTACAGGCAGAGGTCCGTCCACCTCTACGGCCATGTTAAGACTGCACTCGACTGGGCGGCGCATTCGATAATATGCAATATTTTTGCACACGGCACAAGCATCCGTAACCTCCTACCTCAACAATGGGTGCGTCACAAATGCACATGCTTCAAATAATAGTAATTGAAGCCTATTGTGCTAAGACGTTCTGATTGGATCACTATCCAGAATGTTGCTACAATCAGCTCAGGCTAAGTTTAGTTTAAATCTTAATTTAAAGCAAAAACAAATGACCAAAATATGTTTGTAAGCTCTGTGGGCTCGGCTTTGCTGCTGACTGGCCCGGGCACTGGTATTGCCACAATCACCTACCTCCCGTGATCAATTCCTACAACAATAGTCAATCCTATTGTGCTATGACGTTCTGATTGTTGCATCATCCAGAATGGTGCGACAATCTGCTCATGATAAG
The DNA here is from genome assembly GCA_963942565.1 of Maea johnstoni. Lineage (NCBI taxonomy): Eukaryota > Metazoa > Annelida > Polychaeta > Spionida > Magelonidae > Maea > Maea johnstoni. The sequence goes on along the minus strand of OZ012684.1, from coordinate 53,213,412 downwards.
TTTAGTTTAAATTTTAATTGAAAGCAAACATTCTGACTAAAATATGTTTGTAAGTCGTATGGTATAATGGGAATTGATCACGAAAGGAAGGTGATTGTGGCAATACCAGTGCCCTCCCAGTCAGAACAAAACCTTCTATATTACCCTTTTCATAAAAAAAACTTACAAGATTCAATATTCTAGCCTGAGATGACATTCCATTTACCCTTGTTTATTGTCGCCATCCGCCCCTATAGCTACATAGTCATACTCTGGCATTGCTCCTGGGAGCTTTTTAAGAAGTTCAAATAGTTTCTTTTTAAGATTCTTTCATCAATCGTTGTCGCTGGCCATGGCGTCCCTAACCTGGTCATCCTTGTAACCGTACCAGTGTAACAGGGCTTCTTTAGGTGGGCACGACTCCAGCACAGGGTCTGATTGTAGACCCTTCCACATGGAGCGTATTTCCTCCATGGTATTGTAATGGCTGGTGATAAGGGAACGGAATCTGCATGGGGTATACAGAAGCCACCATCAATGGAAGTCCATGCCATGCATAAAATTAAGACCTGCTTTGTACACGCATAGACCAACATAGGCATCTTCCATGCTGAAGAATCGCGTGGTTGCAGCTTCCTTCAAGACCGCTGAGGCTGCTTCTCTAGATAGTACATAGCCTGAACCAGACCCGTAGGGAGCGTACACATTATAGGGATAGTCCTCAAAAGGCACGTTCCACTTGTCATAGTAGGGGTCAGCGTGTTTTCTATCAGCCGGACTTACCTTTGGTGACATTAGGCAAGTTCCGTTATCCCGTGTACGGCTCCGGCTACGGTTAAGCATAGTGCCACGTCACGCAAAGTGATGCATCGTCATCACTTTGCGTGTAGCCTGCCGCGGAGCGGATCTCGGGAACCGGCTTAGACACGCTGTAAGCCGTAAGTACAAAACGGCGCAGCTATTTGAATAAATATGGAATATGAAATGGATAATTAAAAAAAACATCGATTTGAACATTGAGTTAAATATGTTAACTCAACATTGACCGGGCGGTTTTAAAAAATTCGCCGGTTTTAATATAGAAATTTCAAATATAAAAAATAGGCTCCGTTTGGCACAGATGATCAGCGCTGAAGCGCTGTATGCATGCTTGATTTCTTTAATCAGCTACGGCTTAGCCGTAGTCCCGTCGTAGCGGATTCAGATTTGTACCCACCCGCCTCCGCCTACGGCTCCGTACAAGCTTAGCCGTTCGCGGAGGCGTTTACGAAATAGCGGAATCTCCCTATTAGTTCGCCTGCATACAGAGTTTTCTGTTTTTCCAATGGGAAAGATTTTAAATATCTTATCAAATTTGGTACGTGAACGAAAGCGTCATGGTCCGTTTTCAGGATGAATTTAGCATTTGGGCAGAAGGTTCGTGCCCATTTTAGACCCGTGATAGTTTTTATGGTGAGGTTCTTATAGGTGTCTATGAAATCAGTTTGGATAATGTCATTGAATTTTTTGCGCTCCGCCTCGACTACCCTCTGCACGGCATTTGCATTAGAACGGCCGAGGAGATATTTGGTCTCCACGCGCATTGCGCCCACTTCATTGGTGCTTCCCCACGTGCGTCTCGTTGTCATCCTCTCCACCACCGACGTGGATGCAGATACCACTAGTATTAACAAAAACACTTCTTTCCCACCACTTGCCAGACACATATCCTTTCCATCTATTATGTAATCATAATTGAGATTGTTGCTGACATTTTTGACAGACGATCCAAGAGGGATTCCTTTCGGTTTTACACGTACTTTAGATACAGGTTTTTTACTCTGAAGAACTTTCTTGAATGCTTTTATCAGATCAATTACACGCGTTTCGTTGGACAGAACGCGTTTAGTTTGTTGATGTGATGGCGTGATTTTAGTGTTGCTAATTTGCTTTACTGTCGGCGCCGGCCCCACTGTGATGTAGAGAAGAAGGGCTATGATGACAGCGCCCCCTACCACCTTGCACTTCTTCATGACACTAATCGCTTTAATGTGCATTGTCATCGTTCTCTTTTTAAAACAGGTGGCTGCCTTACCCAGCATTGCTATGACTTAGAGGACTGGATATCAATCAATGGAACGATGTCAGTCATATGCGATGAGACGATAACTGCAAGAGAAAAAGACATCAAAATATACATATTAAAACAAACATTTGTACAATCTATTCATATGAAAAGGGAACATTTTTCCTATCTAATTTTGTCAAATAAAACAAACAATGGGCAATTTAATCCGTATCACCATTGGAGTAGAAAGGCCCATGTCGTGGTTGGGCCAATTCGTGTTTTTCCTCCTTTCCAAACTTGTTTTGAAACAAATGAGTTCAATGAAGAGTAGATTTAATCGGTGGAAACATTTAATTTTTCCACTAATATTCACAAATCATAAGCTGATAAGTATTTACATTTGAGTAAAGCCTGAACATTAACTGTGTTGCTTTTAAAATTTCTATAATATTGCACAGGAAACAATAAAAACGTATCTATATATAAATAGGCAGTTCAGGGGTCAGGCTTCGGCTGGAAACTAAGGAAGACCGCTGGGCTATGGATTTCCAAATCTTCATAGCCCGGGTAAAAAACAGCCCACTAAATAAAAAATTAAATGTTTTGATATTCTTTTATTATATTTGTCTATAATATGTTTCAGAAAGTGTGTTCTCTCCCCCATATATCCAAACAAGGCACATATTGTAGGGTTGCACTATATGCATTCAACATGGTGACAAAACCGCAGGAAAATTATCTCAGCCTCAGTGCAGCTGCTATCAGTAGATCCATCAGATATTGCAGAGAGAAATTTAACTTGCTCCATCTTAGTTTGGAGTTTAGCTCTTTCAGCATTGGCAATAGCTTTGATAAAGGTCTGCATTTCTATATTGGTTGCCAATGCGTATTCCTTTAGCCTCATCTAGATTACAAAGCCAAGGAAAATCAGTGTAGGGTCTAGACTGCATACATATTGCATGTGCATTTCCGAAAAGGTAGGTCAGTTGGTCAAATGTTCAAGTTCGATACTCATTACTGTGCATGGCACTTTGGCAGTCATTGTTGCTATATTTTCATGATAATGTTGATTCTGTTTTACCACATGAAATGCTTTACTTGACTCAAGAAAGGATTGAATTTTGCCAGGTCATTAGAGTCAATTTATTATGTAGCAAATGTTCGATAGTGACAATACTGATTTTATTGTGCATGGCAGTCAGTTTTTCTATATTTCATGATAATTTCCATTTGTTTTCTCTCTACTTTGCTTATTCCCATTGCTGCATTTTCTGAGCTCAGACTCTTTAATCTTTCTTAGTATTATTCTTTTGTTTTTTTCTGTCCTGTACATTTTACTATTTTGTCAATTCCCCCCTGTAGGGAATCTTTTTTCCTACTTATTAATCTTTTTGTACTGTCTTTCTATCTCAGCTTATCTCAGTCTCACTGAGTTGGTCTACTGCATTACCTATTTATTTGTATTATTTCCTCTGTATTTCTTTTCTTTAATTTGCAATTTTTGTTCTTCCTCCTACTTTTTGTGTTTCATGTTTTTTTTTGAATTTAGGAATTTCTTTCTTTTTAGTTATCCCTCCCATGTTAATCACTTATCTATCCGTTGTTTTTTTAATTTATTTTCTATCTCCTATATTGTACAGGGTGTCCCAAAAAAAATGCAACGAGCTACATTTCCCTAGATTTCAGGGAAAATAGGAAGCCAGTATTTATCATTTATACACTGTTGGAAAGCTACATATCTCAGCTAAGCACCATGAAAAAATCACAATGAAATGATATTCCTGTGGGGAGGTATCCCCCCAAACATGACACCCCCTCTGATGTGCAATCGCGCGCGACCGGTACTGGCCTGTTAATACACAAGCTAGCACTGATTTGCCTGCTTTCACTTGTTTAACCTGCTTCAACCATGTGTGAAACAAAGCCCTGGCTTACCTGTCAAAATGCAAAGGGATGACCAATCAATCATGAGCAAAAGTACTTGGTCCGAATTCCCATTTTGAATAATTTGAGTGGAGCGATTGCCTGATCACTGGACAGTCCCTTCCTAAGCGTCCTTCACAACTGTTATGAGTACATGGTGGGCCAGCAAGTTACACCTCAGGAAGACTTTTTTTAAATTTAATTGAGCCCAAAAAGATGTTTTAATATAATTTTCCCTAAACTTATGGCAATATGCCTTTAGGTTCATTGTTTTAGGGGTGTTCAAGCCATCTGTATGGGAATATTACATGCAAACACACAAGAACCTCTCATGTGCAATTTCACTTTGGAGGGGGTGTGACCTTTTGGGGGATATCTCCCCTCAGGAGTATTGTTTGATTTTGATTCTTCTATGTTAGTTAGCTGACATATGTAGCTTTTCAAGAATGTAGGAACAATACATATCGGTCTCATAGTTTTACAGCAATTAGGGAAAATGTACCTCATTGCTAGCTTGTGTATTAAGAGGCCAGTACCAGTCGCGCGCGATTGCACATCAGAGGGGGTGTCATATTTGGGGGGATATCTACTCACAGGAATATCATTTCATTGTGATTTTTTCATGGTGCTTAGCTGAGATATGTAGCTTTCCAACAGTGTATAAATAATAGATACCGGCTACCTATTATCCCTGTAATCCAGGAAAATGTAGCTCGTTGCATTTTTTTTGGAACACCCTGTATAGCATTCCTATATTACCTCTAATAATTGAAAAAATTTTGAGGAAATGTTTGCCTCTCTGAAAAGAATTTTTTCAGGAAACCACCTTACAGGGACTGTAACCAGGATTTGGCGAGAACTGTTTGTCACATACATATGTATTCTTTTTTGGGGGGTGCTAATAAATGATTATCTAAATAATACTTAAATCAAAGCTATAGCTTCCGACTGCTATATAACAAGTGTATTGGTTCATTCTAACTCATCTGCATGCAGTAGCATGGCATCAATCTTGGGTCATAAACACAGCATCCTGTGCAACAGATTTAAACAACTGGAATTACAATAATATTGGTAAATAGGGAATTATGCTGCTTCCGGATGGAAGGAAAGGAACAGCAGGAAAAGGGGGTGGATTTCATCTTTCCTAACTTAAGGATTAATACAGAAAGAATACAGAAACGCAGGATGATGCCACAACATTAGGACAGGAGGGGTAATCGACAATTTCACATCCCGTGGGGGAATTTACATAGCGATCAACAAAATGATATTTCTGGTTCTGAGAGGTTGGGTCAAAAGGTTAATCGATGTCTACACTGCTGTATTGGATGCAGCATTCATAATCTTCGTTCGCTAGAATTACAGGTACTGTAATTACTGCCAGCCAACATGGAGATAGGTAAGGCATCTTGAAGATGAGATAACAAGTTTACACAATTAAGTCGTCAAGATATAAAAATAACTATTTATTTTGATCGGTTCTTCTCCCCAATCTAAAAGTAACATTAAGTGTGAACACAAATGTGCCAATAACAACAAAAGATAAAACTAGATTGATGGTTGTTCAAACAGGTAAATAAACAGATTCATAATGATAATAAATTCATAAAGAACAAATTATACAGACATACCCATAGAAGAAAGATGAAATGAATATGCTCAGATATCTAATATAAAAATAATTCTGCATCTCCAATTTCTAACTAGCTACTTCTCTGCCTTCCATTGAATTGAGAAATTGAGAAAAAATCAAGAAATATATTATTATACATCTTAGTGTTTTCCATCTACAAAATTTAGAGTGGTTTAGATAGTGATGATAAAAACATATCTTCTATCACCTCAAATGCATAGGATAGGAACCTGAGCAGAACTTCTTTTCACATTTTAGAGGAATCCAAACCTGTTCATGATTAAGTAAAAACCTTCAATCATGTAGTTTCAACCCTTTATATCAAATAATTTGAAAACATTACTAAAATATTGCTATAAAGGTTCCTGCACTTTGGCGAATTAATTTCAATTACAACGTTAATTAATATTAGCAACCGATCGAACTGATTTAACGCCATCATATGTCATCACTAAATTGTACTATTCTATATGACTTGTAAGACAGATAAACCGCTTTTCATTTACTGAAATTTAAACATCAAACATCGACTAGGGGAGACAATCGACCTTTAGTATTAGGTTTTGAGATGTGCTTACTTACTGCTATAATTCACTTATAGTACACATTTACAGATAGCAAGTGCTTTGAGATGGCTTGTGAGATTAATTTTAATCATATGTCATCACTAAATTGCACTATTCTATATGCCTTGTAAGATAGATAAACCGTTTTCACTTACTGAAATTTGAACATCAAACATCGAATACGGGAGACAATCGACTTTCAATATTAGGTTTTGAGCTGTGCTTACTTACTGCTATAATTCAATTATAGTACACATTTACAGATAGCAAGTGCTTTAAGATGGCTTGTGAGATTAATTCTGACTTTTTTCTATACCCTGCTCTTATTAAGCTACTCTACAAATACAAAATACATTTTGCTTGAATAGCCTTCAGATTAAATCGGAATAAATTGTGCCCACGCAGCAAGGACAAAGATGTTAGTGGTAAAGAAAACCCCACAGGAAAACGTACATAACGTTTTCAAACGGAGCTCCTATCCACAAGCAAAAATAAAGTTAAAATTAGAGAAATTGTGATGACCTTGCGTGTTTGAAGCTGCCGTGTTTTGGTAAAATTCAAAATGTAGAAGAGAGCTGAAATCTTTGTGATTTCTGATTGTGTCTTACTCTGCTCAGTGCCGGTCTAGAGAGTTACAATAGGCTTTAATATCTGTAAAAAAATCTCAAATAGACAGTTTTATTCCAAAATTAACACCACAAACCATCTGGATTAGCTGCTTCACCATGTGTGTGTGTGTGTGAACGTGTGTGTGTATTGCTGAGTGTCGGCCAAAAAGGCTAGTATGCACGTAGTAAACAGTCATTGCACATTCAGGAATTGCTATGCATGCTTTATATTTGTTTCAATAAAGATCGTAGCCTTTGCACTTTACTGGCCGTTTCCTTCCTTCTCTTTATAATTTCTGCCACCTCCTTATCATCATATTCAGGATAATCATCCAGGTCCTCTCTAGATGGACAGTTCTTATCTAATGGTTTGTCTAAAGGAAATTTCCACATATATTCAATTTCTTCTTTGGTATGATAGGTTGACATGACATGATATTTAGATCTGCATTGCGTGTAAAATGCCCATTCGTTGTTATTAAAACCTGGTGCAAATTGGACGTTTACTTTACCCCTATACGCACATAGTCCCACGTACACATCCTCTAAGCGAAAGAATTTCACATAATGCGCCTGTTCCACAACAACCTTTGCTGCATTGTTTGACAAAACGTAACCACCGCCGGAACAGTAGTCATGATACTTCAAGAATGGATACTCTTTGTAAGAGACCTCAAACTTTGCATAATAAGACTCCTTGTCTCCCCCTGGACGGATTACTTTACTTTTATGCTTGCAATTACCGGCAAAAAGCTTGTTTTGCTGCTCAGCTGGAAGTGAGTTCAGGTACTTTACTAGGTTAGGCACTGTTATGTATGTATCCCCGAGGTCAGTTTTCATGATGAATTTCACTTGTGGACAGTGCTCCGTTGCCCACTTAAGGGCCAAGATGGTCTTAAGAGTAAGGTTATGATAAGAATCCTGAAAATCTATTTGCAGAATATCGCCATAGGTTTTAGACTCTGCGTTGATGACTTGCTGTACCAGAGGATCGGGACTTTTTCCAACCACGTAGATAGTCTCAACCCTATCCCTACCAACATATTTTACACTTCCCCAAGTTTTTCTTATTAGTCTTCTTTGTTCCAATTCTTTTGGTGCTGCTTCTATAAATATCAAGGTGTGCACATATGTTCCATTCTTTGGTCTGCACACTGCATCACATGATATCAAGTACTTGAAATCATATTTGTTAATTGTATCATTGGTCCTATTGTATCCTGCAAGAAATGAATAGGGGTGCTTTGCAATTTCATCCTCGCTAATGCTAACCTCTTCGTCGTCCTGTTTCTTTGTGTGCTTCTTTTTCTGTGCTGAACGCTCTCCTGCTAGATTTGAAAGAGTATCCAGTCGATCTAAAAGTCGTTTTCTCAAATCACGGCTTGATTTCTTCGCACTGACAAATTCTTTTATTTTTTCATGAAATGTTCGCTCTTTTTCGCCGAGGGATTTTCTTAGTTTATCACCAGGCGTGTTCATGATGCTATTCTTTAAACTAATCACCTCCTTACTGCTACGTAGTAGTTTGCTCATCTCGTATTCCCCGGATGCACGCTGCTCTTTCTGAATTGCCTTTTCATAAGAAATAAGGTTGTTTTCAGCATGTGGCCTCCCCCTTTCCACTTCTGGGTTAGCATCCATGACTGACCTCACTATCTCCGCTGTTTCGATTCTCTCTATTCGTGCCCCTCTCTCTTGTATTGCGAAATGTTCCCTTTCTAGATTGGAGTTTTCATTGTCCAGGTTTACCACTCTACTGTTCGATGTTAGTATGAACTGCGAAAATAACAGGTAAAGCAGTAGTCCCAGTATGACGGAATGGATCTTGGACTGCATGGAAGGGCTACAGAGAGATATCTTATTTCTCCGTCCTCTGTCATGAAGGTGGTACTTTACACTTGCCATTTTGATCTATGGTCCTTCCTCTACGAACCCTGTGGAAAACAAAAGGCATGTATTGGAATGGTGCATTATTTAATTTTCAAAAAATTCACTCTCATACATACATTTACATGTATGTATGTACGGATGGATTGGTGGATGGGTCGATTGATGGACTGGTGGGTGGATGGATGGGTGGATAGATAGATGCATGTACGGAGGGATGGATGCATGGTAGGTAGATGTATGCATGGATGGATGACAGACAGACGGTCAGACACATACATACATACATATATACATACATGCATACATACATATATTCATACATACATATGAAGACAGATGTTCCTAACTGCAGGTAATAATATCTATGCACGATGCTGAGAAGGAAGGCAATTATGCGAGAGAGAATGAGAGAGAGAGAGAGAGAGAGAGAGAGAGAGAGAGAGAGAGAGAGAGAGAGAGAGAGAGAGAGAACTTAAACCGACTGAGATGTTTACCATGATGATAATATGAGCACTGTTTACTATTTCATACCTCGATTACCAGAAACCATCACTACATGTACTGAGTCGATCCTGGCTGCAGTTACGCCAGACCCACTTTATTTGGTCCACGCTGTGATGATACTACGAGCGACGTCGCATGACTCTAGACAGAATACGCCAAAATACTAGCTGGACATGTCAGTTCCCACAACAGTCAAGACCCCTTAGTCTACTTATAATTATCACAAGTATACTTGAACAGCGGGGGAAGACGACCATGTTGGATGTTAAGGCAATGTAATCACGATTCGCACATGAAGTTCAACGCTTAAGAAGGAGTTGACATCGGCAACAACAACAACGTGAACAAAAAGAGGCGTGCACCAAAATTAAAGCGATGCCCAAAATAGTTTCTCTAAAGAAACATAAACAGGGTCATAGCTCCAGACAGAGGAAAATGTCAGACAAGTATTTCTTTAGACCAGCATAAATGTATATATATATATATATATATATATATATATATATATATATATATATATATATATATATATATATATATATATATATATATATATATATATATACATATATATACATATATATACATTATATATATATATATATATATATATATATATATATATATATATATATATATATATATATATATATATATATATATATATTTATGTGTGTGAGTGTATATATATATATATATATATATATATATATATATATATATATATATATATATATATATATATATATATATGTATATATATATATATATGTATATATTTATATATATATATATGTATATATATATATATATATATATATACATATATATATATATATACATATATATATATATATATATATATATATATATATATATATATATATATATATATATATATATATATATATATATATATATATATACACTCACACATAATATATATATATATATATATATATATATATATATTATATATATATATATATATATAATATATATATATATATATATATATATATA
>OZ012684.1:53064085-53203036 GCA_963942565.1 Maea johnstoni | reverse complement strand
TCGAGTTTTTAGTAATATTTGCCTTTTATGTATTTTGAGTTACTAGTACCTGCATTATTACACTACTCCCCTTGGTATGGATGGTATATTCAACAAACATATGTCATTTTTATTTTGTCTTAGCGTGTAGTTTAGCAGGGGAATTTCAGAAGTAGTCTAATTCACATAATCATCACTGATTTGTCATTGTTGAAATTCTCCGATAAATAATTGTGATAATTACATAGCAGGAGTTATCTAGCCATAAAAAACGTTCTCTAGTTTTTGGTACTGGTCAGTGACTAATATTTCCGAGGAGATTTATTTTGTTTTTCTCAAGTAAGTTCTGATGGGAAAAACTAGCAAAAGTCATTTTTAAACCGACTTCCCGCAACAGACTTTTCCCCAAGCTGAACACCTTTTGATTGTCCCGAATGCAAGCAAGAAGCGAAAGGTCATTTCCTGGCACTTGAGGATATACTACTTAAAGGGGCCCAAAAGGCTCACATACATATCAGCTTATATGAAAGTAATGCACTTCAAGAACTGGACAGGGCGGATCTAGGATTTAAGAAGGGGGGGGGGGGGGGGGGGGGGGTGGGGGGGTTCAATGTAGTTCCGAAATGTGACACTGGTGGCGCCACTAACAATTATTCATGAAAACACCACCAGGAGAACTAAAAATAATAATTTCATAAGAAATATAACAAAAAATAATAATGATCTCATAAGATATTCAACAAAAGATATTGAGTAAGAGTGAAATTTTAATTGAAATGCATATTTCATATAAATTCTGATATGCAAAATCGGATTTTTGTGATGGCCACATTGTCCTATTTTTTGGTCGCAAGATTGAATGGACCTCTTGCACTTTCAAACATTTAATAAATATATTTGACATTTTGGAGAGGTTTAACAATGTGAACATCCTGGGTATGTGGGGGAAGAACTTGTGTCTACTATGCTTAACTGACTGTTAGCATAATTGCAATACATGCATCAGGGGGGGGGGGGGGGGGGGGTTCAATTGGAGACAGACTCTGTCATTTGTGATATGACTAAACACCAAAGCCATTCATTAAATTTCCCCTTCTGCGCTGTCGAATTCTCAGAAATCAACACTTTCAAGATTGCTTATAAGGTGAATTAGATAAATATATCTATTGGTTTATAAGGTGTTTAAATATGGTATTAAAAATCTATGTATCTGTTGGCTAGAATTAGGTATTTTTTAATAGGTTTTGGAGGAATCAATCTAAAAATTTTTAGAATCGACGAAACCCCACCCCCCCCCCCCCCCCCCCCCCCCCCACCTCACCTAACAAACTTCAGATTTTCCAAGCTATATTTAGTCTGCAAACGATTGGACTGTAATTCTGTATCCGCTAGACTAAGGAATCTAGTAATCTAGAAGTTTGAGAATCAACGAACCGCCCCCCCCCCCCCCCCCCCCCTCATCTAACAAACTTCAGGTTTTCCAAGCTATTCTTAGTCTGCAAACGACTGATTTGCAATTCTGTTTCCGCCGGTTAACGGCAGATAATCCCCCGGCTCAAGCAGGATGTTCACCAATCAGCCTGTTGCCCACTCAAATCCTGGAGAAGCAAATGAATTGCAATTACAAATGGCGGCCGAGGCAAGGAAAACAATTAGTTTTGATGTTTGTCCACAGGTGGTGTGGTGGTGTAAAGTGACCCACCAGCCAGGGGGGGGGGGGGGGGGGGGTTTCGTAGCGAACCCCCCCTGGATCCACCTCTGCAGGATGCTGCCCTTCTTTTTCTCTCAGTGATCCCATGAGGGGAGATTTTTGCCATCATCCTGCCCAGCCCCTGGCATTGGCCATGTTTTTCAATTGGGTGGCAACCTGCCCCTAGCCCTGTGCTTATCTTATGCAGCACTAACCTCCTTTGCTACCCAATAACACTGACCACAGCAGGGGGTGATGACCAGGATTCATAATGGCTGCGGCCTTGGCTCAGAGGAGGTGCTATTCACTAATTGCAATTTTATATTTCTCTTTGTGTGGAGCTCTACGGCTTCCCTGTTTATGACAGATGTTGAGCTATGTTCATGAACTTTCATAAAAACCTATGATTTGTTCTTCCCCAAGTTCCCCTTTAATACGTTATGATACTTAATTATTTTACATTATTATTTGCTGTATTTTAACAGCAAGTCCCACCTGTAAGTTATTTTTCCGATACTAACTACAATACTCGCAATTGGGTATTTGAACTGTTCATAACTGGAGGGTTGATGCCATTGAAAGCCTCTTTTATTTTTTTTTATAATTTTATTCTCCATAGACGTGTCATTTATAGCACGGTGGGTATTTCATATACCAAAAGCATACAAATATAGTATAATTCCAAATCTGACTGGTTCCATTAGAAGGAAGAAACAGGTCTAGTGTACATATTTCAGGTGGTTTATTAGTGGTGACCACTTTCCCTTATACCTTTCTTTCAGTACCATGTATTTTACCATTGTATAATTCTATATTCATGTAGTTTTTTAGTGATCTTTTAGAAATATCAGTCTGTACGGTATTTTCTTCCATTTAAACTTGTATATTTCGTGCTTGAGGATAATAAATATATAGTTTGTTAATACAGTGTTGTTCTTATTCCCCAGTATACATGATATTTCGTCAATATGTACTTCTTCCCTTATGAGTGGTTGCAACAAGTTTTTAGGGATTCACAAATTATTTTTGTAGTATTACATTTATATAGTAGGTGAGATATTGATTCTACTTCCCAACAGTTTTCACATTTGTCATCTTCCCTCATATTGAACTAGAATAGTTTCCTGTTTGTCATTATCGAGCGGTTTAGTACCTGATACTGAAAGAACTTGCTTCTGATATTCAGCTTACATTTATCCCCCATATCGTACAGTCTTCCAGTTTGTATCTGGGGGTAGTTCTTGTTTCTCCGCCCATCTTAATTGACCTATAGGTTGGTCTTCCTTTCTATCTATTTGCCATATTCTTCTCAAGCTTTGGCCTTCTTTTTTATCTTTTGTAAGCCACTCCACTGTGGTTGGTCTTTGCATGTTATGAGTTTTTTTTATAAGATTTCATATATAATTTCCATTCATTAGTATTGCCATTTTGAGGCCAAAGTATACTGTAAAAGGTAGTTTTGTTCCAATTTTGTCCTCTATGGCTTTTTGACTTAGGAATTCACCGTTGCTTGAGAAGAGATCATGTATAAATAGTATATTATTGATGAACATTGTCGGATTGAAAGGTACAGTAATCCATTGTTTCCCCAGATTGGAGTAAATTCCACTGGTATGTCTTTAGTTCGGGTGAAAATTTTGAACCAATTAATGTATGCAATTGCCACACTTTTCCAGAACGGATTTTTGATTTTTTCAAGAATGGCTTTGTGGGGTTTAGTGTCTGTGAACACCTACCTGTCTATTTTGTAATTTTTGGGGAATTCAATCCAGTCTGGGTTTGCGTTTAGTAGCTTTCTTAACCATGTAATTTTCAAACTATAATCAAATTCGACAATGTTAATCATGTTAAGTCTGCCATCTTCTATATCTTTGTATAATGTTTCTTTCTTTACTTCATGGCGTTTCTTATTCTATATAAATGCAATACATAGGTTTTCCAGCTTTGTTAGAAGGGGTGTGGGGAGTGCCTGTAGTATGTATTTTTGACAGGACTAAGCTTTTTAATATTGTAATTCTGCCCATTGGCGTGATATCCCTAAAACCCCATGATTTGAAAGTTTTCTCCATACTGTCTAGTTTCGGGTTAATATTTAGTTCTGTTTTGTTATCCATATCTCTCATGTTATAGTCAATGCCTAGTGCTGTTAATTGATGCACCCAATCTAAATTGTTTTTATGGCAGTATCTACAATCTGTTTCCCTGATATTTCCTATACGTATGACTTTTGTTTTCGTTATATTCACTTTAAGACCTGATCTAATGTGGAACCAGTCAAGTATTTTCAAACTGTTTTTTAGGTTCTGTTCCGAGGCGTCAAGGAATATTGAGGTGTCGTCTGCATATTGGCAGAGCTTATGTTCCTTATTGTGCAAGGTTATACCTTTCACATTTTATCGTTTTTGAAGGCTAGGGCAAGATATTCAGAACATAGGATAAAAATATAAGGTGATACCGGGTCACCCTGTCTGCAGCCTCTCTCCAGTAGAAAGGGCTCAGACAGGTACCCATTTAAGATTATGCGTGAATTAGAATTTTCCTGAAACATGTTAATCCATTTTTTAAGATTGGGACCAAAGTTGAAATTGTCTAGCACTTCATCTATGAAGTCCCACGAGAGACTATCAAAGGCTTTCTGGAAATCAACCAATAGAATAAGGCCATTTTTATCTAAGTATTCTGTTTCCTGAATTATATCATAGATTAAGCGGGAACAATCCGCTATTGATCTGTTTTCCAAAATCCTTTTTGTTCAGGGCTTCTTATATGGTTAAGTAGTGGTCTGATTCTATTGGTAATGACTAGTGATATTAATTTATATGAAGTGTTTAGGAGGGATATAGGCCTCCAGTTTTTTAAGTGTTTTCTACATTTTCCTCCTTTTGGCAAGCAAGTTATTACTCCCTGTAGTTGTGTGTTAGTGAGTTTTCCTTTTTTAAAGTTATCATTTATACAGTCTATGAAAAAATCGCCTAATTGAGGCCAGAAACATTTATAGAACTATTTATATACCCATCTAGCCCTGGTGATTTGTTGTTCTTTGATTTTCGTAGGGCGTTGTCTAATTCGTCCTTGGTTATAGGCATCTCTAGTTTTTGTATTTCTTGTTCAGTTATCTTTTTTTTGGAGAGATAGGAGAATTATAATCTGTTTCTGTCCCTGGTGTTTGTTGTTTGTATAATGATTCATAGAATTTTTTTACTTCTTTTAATATTTCTCCTTGTTCCGTAATTTTGCCTTAATCTGTTTCTAGTTCCTGCATATTTCTATTGATAGTATTATTGGTTTCTAAGTTTAAAAAGAATTTGCTTGCCTTTTCCCCATATTCTAACCAGTTTGCTCGCGATCTTATTAACATTCCATTTAGTTCTGTTTTCCTCATTTCTAGAAATTCTTGGTTTTTTGAGATTAAACTATTGCAGAGTTCTTTGGAATATTGTCCAGTATTCACTATATTGTTTAGTTCGGTTATACTTTTCTCTAGTTCTCTTTCTTTATTTTTAGATTCTCTTTTGGCTTTTTTTGCATAGCTTATTATTTGTCCTCTAAGTGTAACTAGGAGTGTTTCCCAAAATAGGGATGGATCTATCATTATTTCGAACCCGAGGGATAGTGTTTCTAT
The DNA here is from genome assembly GCA_963942565.1 of Maea johnstoni. Taxonomy (NCBI): domain Eukaryota; kingdom Metazoa; phylum Annelida; class Polychaeta; order Spionida; family Magelonidae; genus Maea; species Maea johnstoni. The sequence continues at coordinate 53,197,745 of OZ012684.1, read as the reverse complement.
GTAGTCACTATTGTATGGGGTGGCCGCATAAATAGCCTCTTTTAGTTAACTTTATTAATTGACCTATCAGTAAATCTTTCCAGGCATGACTATATCTGAGCATAATATGCTTGTTGGTTCTTCAATAATCAGACGAGGAGGTCCAAAATGCTGTTGGGGTCCTTTTAAAATTATTGTAGTTGGGGTCGTTTTGAAACACCATTGTATAAGGGGGTCCATATTTGGAAAATAAAACGTTGGTGGGGGAGTTCTTTTAAAAAAAAAATTGTTATTGGTGGTCTTTAAAAAAAACATTGGTGGGGGTGGCTGTTTGAAAATAAGAACACGTTTCACCTATCACGGATTCAAATAAGAACATTTTTCTGCCATTTTTTATTTTTTATTTTACTAGTTTTATTGCGTTCTTTTTCATTGAAGTAATAGTTTCATTTTAGGTTGCCATTGTTCAAATGCAAGCTGAATGTAACAGCCACGTTTCGAGTCGTCACGTGGTAGACTTGAAAGATACTTAAGGGCATACCATTAAAATGGACTATCAAATCAACAAAGCAATCATATTTTTAGTGACATGAGACTGTACTCGTCAACCTGGCACCCATGGTTCTAAACTTCCGATTAGTGAGTTACAAAGGGTGGCTTCTAGGTCATGTAACCATATGATAGGATAATTCATTGATTAGTCACAAGTAGACAGATAAAGGCCCGTTCCCACATCTGCGATCTAGTGTAGCGGCGGCACAGAGACCGCAGCGAATTATGATTCGCTGTGCGATCGCTGTAGATTGACCCAATTAATTTTTGTAGCGACCAGATCGTTGAGCCCGTTCCCACATCTGCGATCTAGTGTAGCGACTGCACAGCGACCGCAGCGAATTATAATTCGCTGCAGTCGCTACACTAGATCGCAGATGTGGGAACGGGGCTTAACTGAACTTTACATAGGTAGTTAGGGTAACGATAGAATAACCAGTACGTAACGAGTGACACAATAGCATAACGATAATTAAGATGGCACAGCGACCTCACAACGTTCACTACCACTGCACAGCGAATGCACTGCGGACCATTAGCGAACCACTGCTCTACTTTTTCAACAGCGATTTTTTGAGCATGTTCAAAAAAATCGCAACAGATGCTCGGCCACAGCGAACCGCTGCGGCGGTACAGCGAGCGCAACGATGGCGTAACGGATCACACCGAATGCCGTAGCGGAGGCACAGCGGGAGCAACTGTGCCGCCGCTACACTAGATCGCAGATGTGGGAACGGGCCTTAAGTCCTTGAGAACAACCCCCTTTCTGAAAACTGGCTTAACTTTTAGGATTACGCAAAAAATAAGAAATTATTCCACAGTTAGGACCATTAGTAACATGTCTCCCAGAAGTTGTGCTAATTGACTTAGTTTTGATTATGGCGTCTTCTTTTTTGAAAAAAATTGAGACTATTATTTCCAAGGTACAGCCTCATAAAATCAAATCTCTTTAATGATGTTTGTAATTTATAACAAAGTAAAAATACATTGTTTGTAATAGGTCACCACAAATACTAGAATGAGGGAAAACTATCAATATTGAACCAAGTTTATCATAGGTTCTCTCTCTCACTCCCACATCTATATATATACATGTAATGTAATACATAAGTTTTATCCAAAAGTTAGTTTAATCTTAATTCCTCCAATTGTTTCAGCACTTAGCAGAAAGGGTTACAGTATAAAATATCAGAATTTGAAATATTAAGTGAAAGTTGTTCTTGGGAATGGAAAACAGCTAGTTGTGAATGGATATATTCTGAGTGTAGTTCTAGATTTTGTTCAAGAGGGCCACTTGAGCTTGGGTATAAAAAAATGAAATTGGCTTCAGCACTAGGGGGTCTTCCCTTCTCAATGCGAGTTCTCCGCAGTAGAATCTCACGGAAAATCTCTATCTAACTAATACTATCTGGGAGCACAATCAAGATCAAAACCAAAGGAATTTCTAAGGTAAATACAGCAATAATCTTCCCCATTTCTTTTTTAAATTTTGAATCAATGTTCAGTGAGTAACAAATAATAACAAAGAATACACAAAAATGTACCTATATCATTTACTTTCTGAATACATCGATTTGTTAGTAAGATAGACCACTAACATAACACACTGCACCTGAATATCATGCCATGAACCCTCCCTAGTCTAGTATGTAGAATACAGCAAAGCAGCTGTAAACCAGGTTCAAATGATTCCACTACATATTGCATCTCAATATGTATTCTATTGCCTGCTTTGAGTTAGAATACTTCTTTGATTTGACCACACTTTCCTGTAAATTCATCTAGTCATGAGATGAAGAATGTGAAACCTTTTTTAAGCCAATGTAAAACCTCTCAATCACTTAGCCTTTTGTAGTTATTATAAAATTTCTCAATCCCTTAGCCTTTTTAAGTTAACGTAAAACCTCTTAATCACTTAGCCCTTTTCCCTTTTAACTTCTTAGGGTTAATCTCCTGGATACCCGGTCCTTTTCTTTTGCCTATAATTTTCTCCTTTTTAAAAGCTTCTGTTTTATCAATTGGGTCAATAACCGTTCCAAGTTTTGTAATAACTTTTGGTTCGATCAACTTCCTGTAGGAGGTTTCAGTGTTCCAATGTTTGCCCAGTGGCGCCCTCATACTCTTCTCAAACTGATCTGGGCGGGTGAACGGGAACGGCAAATCTGACACCTAGAAAACAAGAGAAGTAAACAATATATGAAGACTTGTGAATGACAATGGTATTACAGATACCTGGAAAAAACTCATACTCTTCTCAAACTGATCTTGGCGGGTGAACGGGAATATTTGTGAATGACAATGGTATATCAGATACCTGGATAATAGCGGAAATAAACAATTGAAAAAAAGCAGAAATAAACAATAGATAAATATTTGAGAACTGCAATGGTGCATCAGGTAGCTGGAAAACAAAAGAAGAAAACCATATGAATACTTGTGAATGACAATGGTATATCAGATACCTGAAGAAAAAGCAGAAATAAACAATACATGATATTGAGAACTGCAATGGACAAACAGTTACCTCAAAAACAAAATATATGAGCAATAGATAAATACTTGTGAACGGCAATGGTTCAACAGATACCTAGAAAACAACAGAAATTAACAATATATAAATATTTGGATGAACCATGCTGTCTAGTGGCACCAGAGAGGAAATATGAAAAACAGAAATATTCAATTTAAAAGCCAAACACTCAACTTAGATCCATCGATCACTAGCAATACAATATCAAAAACACAGGTGACTAATGTTCATTATTTATATACAGTATGTGGGTGGAAATGTGGTCTAACTTACATCGAATTTGATATTCACACAGCAAGCATTGACTTAATGCACCATTACAATATTCAGTTACTTGATATTAGCCAGATCAAATACCCTCATTTATCAAATACTACCTACAAAACATGCGTGGGTAGAAGTGGTAGTAGATCGAACTGCAAACCCAATCGCTGCCTGGCAGGGTCTTAGCCAGGATTTCAAAAATGCCTGTCCAAAACAGCAATTTTAAAATTTCTGCCCGTCCAGATTGAGCTAGTCAGCTACTTAAAATCTTCATACCAACTTCATTTAATAGCCTAATGTGTCACAAATGGAAATTAACACATCAGCCAGGTCATAAAAAGATGGTTTGTTAGGAAAATATTTGGTTATTTCTCCCCCCCCCCCCCCCTCAAAAGTCAAAATTGAAAATTATTCTTAGAAATTTCTGCCCTTCCAAAACGGAGGTTTTCAGGAAACTGCCTGTCCAAAAAACAGGCATGGCAGGTCATGGCTAAGTCCTTGCTGCCTGGCCAGAGGTACAGTCAAATTGTGCAGGAATTAAATGTCAATATGGTAATGTAATAGAGCAAGAATTTATCTACTGATGCCCAATATATCTCTTAATGACTCGTCTACATTTTGTTGGTATTAAACCAAAGTTACATTATAATGTTGGCCCCATTTCTTGGTACAAAATACAAACCTGATGTTTTGTAATTGACGTGTCCTTGGTTTCACTGATAATGACGTTTCCAAGGGTCCTGTCTTGCCTTGGTGGAGCAGGGGGCGCCTTAATCAAAAACCTTAAAACAAAATTAAAAGCATCCATCACATATACTATAAGAGTAGAAGGGTATGATGGGGTGGCCGATTTTCAACTCCAAGCCTACACAACTCAATATGTTCATACAGTACTACTATATAATGATATGATTCCCAACTATTTCTCATTGCACCTAAATTGACACTATCATATTATAAAAAGATTTTCATCTATTTCAAGTTGCACATCAATAGTAAACAAATGTAAGTTAAATGATTAAGAAAAAAGCAATACGTTATCAAAAATCATTGCTATATCAAATAGGATATCATTCAGATTCTAGTGTTTCATATGAAAAAGTTTAATACAAATACAGCCCAAGTTACATTTAACACCAAAATTAGTGAGTAACATTGTTCATGATAGAGCACCAAGAAAATTCATAAAATGCAAGAAACAAGAAACTTTTTAACCTAATCACGTCCAGTGTTCATTTGAAAATGGATCTTTTTGATGACTGAACATAACATTTTCCTGGTTGGTTTTAACAAGCCCTCTCTAAATACTTTTTGAACAACAGCGCGTTCGATGACCTTGTTCAAAGCTGTCAGATCATGTGTGTGCTTCAGGTGCAAATAGGTGAAATTACTTCGATTTGTGGTGAATAACCAATATTTAAGTCTTACTTTGATCTCTTTTTCTTGGACACCTTTAGGCCAGCTCCTCCCCAGTCTCCCCAGCCTGGAAGGGTGAGATCGATATCCTTGGGCTTGTCTCGATCTTCAATCTCTTTCTTCTCTTTGGCGAAGTCTTCGAGGACATCATCATCAGCGAAGGCCTGGGCGATGGTGAGTCTCTGCTGCTCTTCCAGGTCCACCTCTGTATCCTCCTCCCCCTCAGCCAAAGTCGGCAGACTCGCTGACTTAATGCTCGTTTCCATTACCAGAACTTTCTTGGGGTCTATCGCCACTTCTTCTTTTGTATTGGAGTTGTTATTTTTTGCTGCAGCTTTGGTGTCTGTCTTCACGCGCCGCTTTGTCTTTTCTGTGGTTTCCTCATCAGACCAGTCTTCAGTATTCATGTCCTCAAGGACCCTTTTTCTACTGAGTGACTCACTGAGAGCACTATCCTCCTCCTCCTCAACTGTCTTCTTGGATCTTTTGGTTTTCACCTCTTCTTTCTTAACCTCACCTTCTTCATCCGACTCATCAGATTCTGACAACTCGGACTCTTCCCCGCTCTCATCTTCTTGTTGTTGAGATTTTAATTTTTTCTTCTTACGCTCTTTCCTCTTATGCTGCTTTTTCCTTGGTTCTTCTGCAATAGAGTTCTCTGATTTTGATTGGGCAGGTTTCTTTTCCAAAACCTCAAATAGTTCATCAATGTTTGGCACAATGCCTTCTTCCACACCTTCACCATCTTCAGATGTCTCTGATTCTTCGCCATCTTTTTCTTCTTCCACACCTTCATCATGATCAAGAGTCTTTGATTCTCCACCATCTATTTCTTTCCCGTCTGAGTCTTTTGGAGTTGATATTGGTGCTGGATTTGTGTTTTTAGGCTTGGGCATTTTTGAGGGGGCCATCCACGGATTCCTCACAACTTTAGACTGGTTGTCACGCTGTGGCTTCGCCTTGTCTTCCTCCTCGTCCTCAGAGACCATAGCCTCGTCCTCACTGTCCTCCTCGCTTTCGCTCTCTGCAGCGGCGCTCTTCTTGGTGAGCTGCTTGTTGTGCTGCAGCATGTCCATCACTGACTGCCGTGCCTGCAAACACACAATTACAAGATTATCACTCAAAAGGGCAAAAATACAAATCTTGAATCATGTTTCAAAACACTTTAACATTCCAATTTACTACCCTTATATGAGTAAAAGGTTCAAGAAATTAATTGTGAACCAGCCAAAATATACTGCAATAAGACCGCTCATTTTTCAATACACCGTGTGGCATGGAATTCCCACTTGAAGCATGTGAAAAGCTGTCAGTGACAGATGGGATCTACAGTTTCCTCAACTACGAACTGCTGACTTCTGGCACTGGGGATCAAATGAAAAAGTGACTAAAACTTAAATTGATTTTAATTAAAATACTCTATACTGTATCAATTTTGTGCATATAAAAAAATGGGCTTGGCAAGCAGCAAGCAGCCTTTGATGCGCAGTTGAATTTTTGCGTACTGATGTTGAATGACAAGTTATCATGTCAGCGCGCTGAACGATACTAGCAGGTGGATTGGATATCCATATGATGAGGTGTAGTTTAATAAATGAGGACTCCTGGGGTGTGAAAAATACCTATTAATTAACTAAGGAAGTTGTTCTTAGTGCTCAGTACAAGTAATGTGTCATATGTAGGGCAAAGGTTGGAGCCCTGATGATGTGCTTCTATAGAACACAAAACAACAAATTAGAACACCGACTTACCTCCTTGTTATATTTGGAATATATCAGTTGATTCTGCATAAACTTTCCTCCAACTCTGTGTTTCAAACTCATTCGTTCCTGTAATAATGAGAAGTGAATTATAAAAGGCTGAACTTGGGGTATGCATGATATTGACTGGTAATGCATTTCTTTGAAAGGTTAGTTTATCACATGCAGACTTGGTTTACTTATTCTTCAAAAGAGGGTGCTGCAGTTAGAAGTGAAATCAAAGAGTAGACTTGAATGCAGTTTTATTTTGATTTCCAATTTCAAAGTGTTATACAGAATTAAACTAAAAAGGCTTTCCAGGGCATGCAGCAACAACCACATAGCAGTGACCTACATGAATGAATTTTCAATAAACATATATATCATCTATCTGCTTGAATACCCTGTGTATGAAGTGTATGAGAAATTCATAACATTAACTAGAAGAACATGGCACAAGGTATGTGTAATTTACAATGCTGCATTCTTGTACCAGTTTCCTACATTCCACCAATCACAGGTTACGAAAATTGTGCAGCATATGACATAACACAAACTTCTCAAGCCTCAGTTCACCACAGCTTCTCTGGTGCCTATCTATCACATGTACAAGTGACCTTAGTTTGCCCATGTACAAGTGACCTTAGTTTGCCCATGTACAAGTGACCTTAGTTCCCTTGTTTTCTATGCGATCATGTGTGCCCTAGGAGACACAGTATGGCCAGACACTATATTTACCTTCATCCTGTCTTTGTCTATGTGCTCTAGTTTTTCCATATAAGCCTCTGGATCAGTTTTTTCAAGTTCCTCAAGTGCTTTTGATTCCTTCTTTTTCTTATCTTTTTTTAAAACCCTATGGAACCTGGAAACACAAATAGCATGAATGTAAGTAATAAAATCATTAGGGTATTATGTTTTTAAAGATAAGATTTAGCTGACGAGCCACTGGATTGCCATGTTGTATATAAAAACGTCTTGTATCGGCAAGCACTAAAATACCTAGGGAACACTTTTTGAAGCACGGCTAGTTTTAAATGGCTGTGGTTGTGCAAGTCAGCATAAGTTGAACGCATTTAAACTTAAACGCATTTCACTCAACTCGCTGCGCAATAAGCAGAAATAAAGTCAAAGCATGATTGGCTAATTGAATAGAATTCACAACATGAAATTCATCCTTGAAAGTTGAAAGGATAGATATACCTGCTGAAATTAACTATTTGAATCAAATAAAAAAGCAGATACATCAAAAACAATTCATTGAATCATATTTGAATAAAACATTTTCGATCTCAATGACAGTTATCATTTAAATCGTTATTCTTAACATCTCAATTCCTTAAATTTGAGAATTTTTAATAAGGTACATTAGATGCACTCAAAGGCAGCATTACATATTCAAACCTAATTAATTTGAGATGGAAAAAAGAACTATTCTCCACTTAGATTTTTTGTTGCAAGAACGATACAGCTGTATTCCGAAGACAAGGAAGAATACAAATACATAATCTCAATCTTGCTTTTATTGTTACTCAAATGTTTTTGAGAAAAATACTTACTTTTTGCTTTTTATCTTTTTCTGCCTCTTTGCTTTAGCTTCTTTGTATGATAGCAGTGCCCGGTGTTTCTGCAGCTCAGCGCGGCGCTCTTTCGCCTACAAGAAATACCAAAATTATGGACATTATGGGTGGCGTCCCAAACATAACATGAACAAAATGGCTATTAGCAAGACTATTAGCAGATTCTAAATAAGTCCAAAACTGAGGTGAAAACGTACAGCATCATTCACCTGAATACAGAAATATGTATCAGTTTTCTGACTATTAATATTATAAAAGTACATTTTTAAAAAGGGTTATGTAACAAATTCCAAATGGATGAGTAGTTTGCAAACTGTGCAGAGGGAAACTTCTATGACCGTGTCGGATAAAAGATAACCTCTTATTAAGACATTCGTGCAGTTTAACTTTTCTTATCATAGCACCAAGTGGAAAATCCCTGAGATATGATTACTCTGTCCTGATTCCAAGATGTTACTTGATAGATTTTTATAAATGATGTTAACTGAAATTCACTTGTCCATCTGACACGCATACACTGATGTTTATCCTGGTGTTCACATTTCAATGGTGTGTCTAATATGGAGAATTTGCTCTGATTGATGCAATGGCTACGTGCCTCCTCCAGGTTCATGGCCCTGAGGGCTCTCTCCTCGGCCTCTGTCAGAAGACGCTCCTTGGGCAGATTGTGCTTGCTCCCTTGTAAGATGGCGGCCACCTCCACTTCCAGAGATGTGTGAGGCTGGTGAAGAGAGGTAGATTGTGACACAACGTAAAACACATACAAAACAACAATACAAGACTGGAACAATTGGGGACATGCACTATCATAACCCAATCGTATCTTAAATGCTCCCCCAATAGGTCAGACTATTATGTTGACCAAGTGTATGACCAGGAACCAACGTATGTGCTTGCCATGCCGAGTTAAAATGGCTTCTGCATAAGTAAGAATTCTGATTCACTTGCCTGACACAAGTTGAATTTCTGAAACTTATATTTGAAAATATAAATACACCTCAATATACTGCTTGATTTTTTTATTGTCTTGAAAGATATTTGAAGGAGACAGGTTCATGTAAACCCAACTAACAACCATCCTCCAAATTATGTGAATACCTGCTTCACTGAAATTATTTAAAATAAATCATAGTTTCGGACATAGCGTTTCAAAGTTAACTCTATGCACTCATAGGTTTAGATACATTTAGATACAAAATGTTCACTATTAACAGAAAATCCTCTCACAATCTACATCAACATTGCATACATCTCTTCTTAAATTCTCCAAAAATTTAAGAATTAACAAAATATACTTTAAATGTAATCATTACAAAAATGTTTGGATGATACCTAAATCACCACGAAACGCTTTAACATTGAAAAGACATTCAAAATCATAGAAGGTATGTTTGTTACCGTAAATTTTTGCACCAATTGGTCTGCAGTTTGAAACTTGAGTGCCGGTTTGCCTAGAGGAAAGATAAGTTGTTCTGCCTACAAAAACACAACACAAGGCGGTCAACATTTACAATCCATGTACATTGGATATCATATATAACATGTAACTGTAAACTAAACACAACAATGAATTATCAAAAATAGAAATCAATGTACATTTGATATCATATACAACACTTAACTGTAAACTAAACAAAACAAACAGTAGATGATCAACACTGACAATAAATGTACATTAGATATCATATATAACATGTATCAACTTATACAATAACATATGTGAGCCACCTTTGTATGAGAAATATTCAAATATGTGCTATAATATGTATATCTAATATAAACAGGGAAATAAATATAGTAAAGTACAACCTAATAAATCATATTTCAACATATACAAACTAATCGTATAATCATGAAAAAAATAGTAAAATATGTAACTGTAAATTACACACAAGATATAGATTAGTGTATGCTTTGTAAAAATATTAAACATACCTTTCTGTTTTTCTCAACAATGGGCTCCCACTTGGATACTTCCTTTTTGGTACTTTCATACGCAACACTCCTCTCCAACTGTAAAAGAGATTTGCTTCACTTAATATCATTACTTAGCTCAATTATCTCCCAATACAAATCTGCACCATGAAACTACCACTTTTGTGTGATATGGTTGTCAAAACATAAAAAACAAAGCAAACTCAACTATGCTAATCATGTCTCTGTGCCTCAATCAACTTCCAGTCAACAAGACCGATGCAACAAGCATATTTACACATGTGTATATATATAGTGACCACTATTAAGTCACCTAAAATAATCATTTACATTGACGAACAATGAGTAACTTTCAGTGATTGTTCAAACCAAAAATTTCTATACACTACTTAGTACTTAATAACACTACTTTAGAGCTGAGGTTTTCAGTGCTTTCAGTGTTTCTTGCCTCAGAAGAACAAATACTTCACAAGTATCTCCTGCTTTGGGGCTTTATGGTAAGAAATGCCTTTGATCACTAATTGATGATATGGATAACAGCAAGTAAGAGGCCAAGTCAGTAAAAGTCTCTATATTTTGAGACATTTAAGAAAAAACTATAACAATTTTTTCTAACAATATATTGCCCAGCTGCTATGGTGGCTAAGGGACAAATCCAAACAAAGTTTTTCATTTTCGTAGACTAGAGCTCAGAAGTCACTCTAAGGCCCAAAGTTACAGAACCGGCAAAAATGTTGCAGGACCAACAAAATCTGGTTCAAGCAACCAGTCCAATGGACTGTTTAACCTAATTATGCCCAGAATTGGGTTCTGAGATACCTCCCCTTCAATAAAATAATCAAGCCTTTTATGGTGCCTATAGGCAAGAATGGGTTAGGTATTGAACATTTCTATGCACTTACCCTCTCAGCTTCCACCTTGGATAGAGGTGCAGAGAGGACCTTGGCGCTTCTCTCCACACTGCTGAGCTGCTGCTTGAGACCCCCATGGCTGGTGGTCTGCTTCAGGGAACCAACTAACTCATGCAGCTTCACCTTGGACCCATCTACAACAGCAAATACAACCAGGCCCCCATGTCACCCTCCTCAAAATATAGGCCTGAGCCAATGGGCAAGATGCAACAATAGAAGGCAACAAATATGCAAAAACAGGTCTAATGATAGTCATTAGCTGAAAAGAGAGCATAATCTTTTCAAACAAAGTATTCTATATACATAAACTGATTGAGCTAATGCTGTTATGTTATATTGAAAAATATGGAAAAAACCACAGATATTATCCACTGGATAATGCTCTAGGTCATACCCCAAAATGGTAGACCACCCATGGATTTTCATTTCTACCACTCCCATTCCTGGTTTTAACTTGATGAATCCATTAAGCTAAATGAAGATCACACATGAGAATAGCTGGTACACTACTAAGTTAAGTAATGGTCCTTTTCAACATGATCAAACCTTACTCCAATATCAAAACAAAAAGAAGTATATAGTGTTACTATGTGGGACAAAGTATGTATAATTAAAGGCTCAATCTAAACTTGTTTTTTCATAATTTCATTTCAAGCCTATTATATTAGTGCTCGGTTGAATAGTGTTTCTATCAATTAAAATGCACAAAAAACTATTGCGATGGTAATTGATGAATGAATTATCAATAGCTTCATACAGTTATGTAAAAGAGGTGGTATACTCATTTCAAAGGCAGCCATATTGAAGTATCATGATTAGGCATGTTTAAGTGTACCCTAATTCTTAACAACCATAATAACAAGATGAACATTTGAAACAAATCTACATTCAGGAATTTACTCTCATGCTTGTACCATACATACCATTAGTAGTTCCAATATGGAACTCTGAGATTGTAGAAGTTGCTTCTGACCTCAAAGGTGCCTTGTACCTATCAATGAAATGTCAAATTCAGAATCACAAATCATTATTACCCGTCCTTCCTACCATGTGTACTGAATTTTTTTTATGTCTTTGCCATGAAATGTTGGCTCAGGTTCACCATTTGGAATATATCTAAACTGACTTTCACACTTTACAATATCAGTTAAATTATCAAAATGTCTGAAATCATTGAATTCAGTATGTGCTCATATTTATGCTGGTTTTATCGTTCTAATACTTATACAGGGACAAAAAATAGCATTTTTGAAAACATTCTTAGAGAATGTTCAGTGCATAAAAATTTGACACTTAAATAAAAATGAACAGCAGCAAAATACATTCTGGTGATTAATCTTACCAGCATTGAATCACTACTTTGATGAAGTAGATAATACACTACTTTGAATATTAGCAGTTTTGCAGTCTCTCAGGCTAACAGCATCCAGCAATAACCAAAACAATACAAGTATGGTAGGGCTAGTAGCTCCTAGAATCTACTAGTCCTAATTCAACCTTTACTACCCCGGCCTAAAAATCGAAATGATCATCTTAATTTAACCCAGATGATCACCTTAATGTGCAAGAATATGCTACTTATTTAGATCTTATGATAAACACCAATCAAGATGTCATCATGCCAGCTAAGCTATCTTACTTCGACTGGTAAATTTGGACTAGTCTGGTAGAGCTACAAAACGGTCTGGAACTTACTAGCTCTACTGTCCCCTTTTGACATATTTACTAGCCCAGATCTGTCATCCTGTATGTGGGATGTTGGCCTATTAATATGACAGGCTTTATCCCTATTTAATTATTCTAATATGAGTTACCTTTTGCCATCCAATGAACCTACAGCTTGAAGCAATTTTCCATGTTGTCTGTCATCAACTTCTTCCTGATGGAGAAATGGGTAATAATGAAATAATTTTGCGAGGGAAATATTCGAGGTGAAAACTTTTTACATTAAACCGGTCTTTATTAAAAGGGTTATTCAAATTAAAAATTCGCCTTAAACCATTCATGCTTGGAGTTTTCATTAACAAATGTTTGTTAGGATCAATGATAAGCTACTTTTGAACCCTTTGCAGTGACTTGTGAAAATAACTTGAATTCAATCATGAATTATCAAAATTGAAGGGGAGATCAGACAGAGATGGGTTCTGATTGACACTTCTATTTTAAATTTGGACCCAAATATTATCACAATAGGACATGTTAGGTGCAACCGACGTGAATGGATTTTAGGATATCAACTTAGCATTCCAAATGAAGTAATGGTTGCAACAGATAAAAGCCTGTTAGAAATTTGCACTTACATCTTCACTGTCATCAAGGCCTTTTACCTCTTCAAAGTTGTCATCCTCATTTTCAGAATCCATGTTTCTAATGCTTCCTGAAAAGAAAAACATGTAAAGTGAACATCGGACATGATTTGACATCACTTAGTTATCATATTTATAGAGTCGTTGAAGACCGTGCACAGGGTCAGTAGAGTGATATTTTTCTACCCTTAACGTGAAAGTCGTACATGCAACATTATTTTTGTCATTAGAGGCTAGACTGCATTAAGTCTGTAGGTGAAGGAATTGCGTACAGATTACCCCATCGTTGGGTCTGTACCTGGCAATATATTCCTTTACTCAAGTCTGCTCTTACCTGGTTGTAGCATAAGCATCCTTCACAACCTTAATTCTGATACCTAACAGAGTGCACACTTCTGTGTTGGCTGTCAATCATATACAATGGTTGGGTGGTTTTGAGATTATATGTTATGGACCTGTTGATGTAGCGGTTTAGTTGGCAAGTTTGTTTTAATTCTTTTAGCCACTGAATTGTCAGGCGATGTCTGCAAGATTGAGTCAGGGGCCGGTTGCAACAACATGACTTTAATAAGACTCGAACTTAGGCTCAAGGCTTAACTTGATTCATTGATTGTCAATATAACAATAGATGCTATTGTTGTAGACAATGGATTTACATGTGGAGTCTGAGTTTAAGCCTTGAGCCTGTTGGTGCAACCTGCCCCAGATTTTGCGATATGGAGTTGCACTCCTGGCAGGCCTCAAAATGATACTTGCCCTGCAGGACCAGTAACACGTAGCATCTACTGGTCCTGCAAAATGTTTACTGGTCCTACATGTTTTCTTAAACAAAACAAGAAAGAACATTGCATAAGATTCACCATAACATTTATCTTTATAAATCTTATGTTCATTTATTTCAAAAACAATTGGGGACATTCTCAGGGGGAAACTTTTTAACAAGAATGTCTCCAAATGTTTACTGGCCCTGCAGGACCAGTTGAGTTCTTTTTTTACTGGCCCGAAGCTGTTTTTGGGAAATTTTTACTGGCCTGGGGCCATAGGTTCACCCTTAGCGTCGAGCCCTGCCTGGTCTTTCTTATATATACTTGATACCAGGGGCTTAGCCGTAATGCGTTCAGCGTGTCATTTGGACACGCAGAACACTGTTTTTTGACAGTTTGGACACCCAAAATTTTATGTCAGAATATGCTGAAGATGACTTTTCTTAGAAGATAGATGTAGAAGCTGTAGTGTCACTTTTATAAGACACACAAAGCAGTATCTGGCCTAAAAAAGCAAAATCTGTAAAGGTATAGGGTCTATCTTATTAGTAGTATGTATTTTGTACCACACTTTGGACACGCAAAAGTCTATGAAACCTCTATTTGGACACCCTGTTTCCAAATATTGGCTAAAACCCTGCTTGATACTATTTTCAACTATAGGGATTAAGATCCGTTGCTGAGCATTGGTGCAGATTTATAGACGAGACGTTGGTATTTGTTACCAAAACTGAGGTCGCCAAAGCCGAAGCTTTGTAACAAACACCATCGGCGAGGCCATAAATCTGCACCAATGCTCAGTGGCGGATCTTAATGGCTATTATAGCGTTTTTTACTTTTAGTGATAAAAGATTATCTTGCAAATCTCTAAAAATGACACAAAAATCATGTTTTCCAATGGTTGCTGAGCCGGCTCAGGGCAGTGAGCCGGGATTTGTTCCCGGCCAAGTGCGATGAACCGGGACCACTTTGAAGCAGAGAGATACATCCCCTTGATCCGCAACCCCATAGGCACAGCAGGCTAGTACCTAGGGTATGCGCGCCTCGGGTTACGCGGAGTAGCCTGTGGAAGTATTGGTCACGTGATTGGTTTCGCGGCAATTTCAGTCTGACCCAGGGCCTGTGAAACCAGCAGGCAGCCAATCCTGTGGTACACATGTTATCTATGACTCATAGTGGTGTGAGGCAGCGAAATTTGATGACGCATGCACAGTGCCCACTCCCTGTCTACTACTCCCAGTTTGAAGCAAAAGAAACAGTTTCTCACTGGACATAGTCAGTGTGTTTTACAAACCCAGCTATTTTCATAGCAATGCGATATAATGATACTTCTTTGTTTTCCAGGCAATTCAAGCGTCATTTGTCATTGAGTTGGGTCAGGAGATATCTCAAGATAATTTTATATCTTAGGGGAAAACTATAAGGCCTATTTAACTGCATAATTAGTAACTGAGCAGTGAGCAGTGAGCTGGAGCAAATTCCTGTTCGTGTTCCAGCTAGAAATAAGCCCAACAGACATACAAATGGAAAGGATTTGTACACCTCGCCATTTCTCAAAATACATACTGATACGAACTATGAATTTCTGATTTGCAGGAAAAGTGCTGTTTCGAATTCCTCCGTCTATATGGAAAATGGTCTGATATTTTTTAAAGAAAATTCTGTGAGACGTCCTCCCACGTTTCGATAGAGCATGCTTATCTATCGTAAAACGGCATGGCTAATGTCGCAAATAGTTATGGCGCAATTCGTTTAAGCTTTCCCGATCAACCTAATGTTGATAGGACTCCGTTGAAAGAGGTACTGAGAGGACAGAGAAACCTTTATTTTTCCCGACCACTCGAGAGGGAGGGGAGTGGTATTTATCCTTCCTCAAGTCTACGGTGGACAAAGCGTGGAAGAGCAAACAAAAAAAAACTTTTATTTACAATACCATCATTTCTGGGGAGCGAAAATAAAACTTCCTTTTTTCCAGACCACCCTACAGGAAGGGTTAATTAAAAAAAATCACAACCACGTGAAAGAGAAAATAAACAACTCTATTTTCATGCCCGAGAAAATAAAAAACTTTTAATTTTCCATATCACAACTGTTTTTTGGGGGAGAGAAAATGAAACTTTATTTTTTCCCGAACAGTCTAGAGGGAGGGTGAATAAAACTTTATTTATCCTCCCTCTACTACGATGGACCAAGTGTGAAAGAGCAAATAGAAAGTTTTTTCTTATTTTTACGACCGTTTTTTAGGGGAGGGAAAAAAAACTTTTTATTTTCGCGATCGTCTTTTTGGTGGAGAAAATAAACAACTTTTTATTTTCACCTTTTTTGGGGGAGAGAAAATAAAAAACTTTATTTTCACAACGTTTTTTTCGCCCCCCCCCCCCCCCCCCAAAAAAAAAAAATAATAATAATAAACAACTTTTCATTTTTATCTTTTTTGGTAGGGAAAATAAAAAATAGTATCACAACCGTTTTGGGGGAGAGAAAAAAACAAAATATATATTTTCACGACCGTGTTTTGGGGAGAGAAAATAGAACTACTTTCCCGACCACTCTAGTGGGAGGGTAATTATAAACATATTTTTCACCGCCCACAACGATCGTTTGCCTTTCTCCCTTTCCCATTGGTATGGGGAGCTATCATTATATCAAATAGCAAAATGTCGCTGGCTCCCGAGGAAGGTGAAACAAGTAAAAAACAAAAAAACTACAATTTTGCCTGTATAAAATGTTCATTGCGTGAAAGGTCTCCTGATGTTGAATTCCTAAAGTGTCCTCATAGCAGGCCTAGGATGTACGATTTTTTGAGTAAAAAACTTAAAGACATGCATCTTGTTTTGAAATGGAGCTCCTACACATACCCATACTTATCGGTGTCAGGGACCTTCAAAAGAAGTCTAAATTGGAGAAACCGTGGTACTCTTCCTTCCGAAATACACTTAGCTGTAGATGAGGGTATTTATTGTGGGGTCTTCTATATGTAAAACGCAAAATTTCAAGCAGTTCGAAATGGATGATAGGGCCAAAAACATTCCCTGCTCGTGTGCCCGGGAAAGTGAAAAGGAAACCGATCATTGCAGTCAGGAAAAAATAAGGTTTTATTCACCCTCCCTCTAGAGTGGTCGGGAAAAATAAAGTTTTTTTTATTTTCTCTCTCCAAAAGAGGTCGGGAAAATAAAGTTTTTTCTCTATCTATCTATCTAGATAGATAGTTTTTTATTTGCTCCTTCAAACTTGGTCCATCTTATATTGATTTTAAAGAAAAATAATGTCCATGTTTTATATAAAAGAATATGCTATATAAAGGAGTTTGCTATTTTCTCTTTCCCAAAAACGGTCGCGAAAATAAAGTGTTTTTTTTATTTTCTCTTTCAAATGGTCGGGAAAAAAGTTTATTTACCCTTCCTCTAGAGTGGTCGGGGAAAATTAAAGTTTTCTTTTCTCTCCCCCCAAAAGCAGACGTGAAAAAAATATATATTTACTCTTTCACCCTTGGTCCATCGTACTAGGCCCAATATAAACCAGAAAGAACCCACAGCTCACACTACACAACTTTGATCACAGTAGGAATAGCAAATACATGTATATGACAAGGTTTGACTTTTGAGGTGGACGAATGGTAATTCCCTTTCACTTTTCCTGAAAAGCAATTTACACGAGATGTGAGACTGTCCAGTGGGCAACCTCGCATGTCAGAGACAATGAATTCAATCTAATATTTCAGTTCAGCAACAACTTCGCGACATTGTTTACATTCACCATGTACACTACTTGCAGAGGTCGATGCATCGAGGGGCACTCAGAAATTCAAAATGGCAATCCCTTTTTATCATCAGATTGCCACAAGGGCAATCTAGAAAAATATAAAAAGTGTTTCCCTGTGTGAGAATTTTTTTTTTAATTTTGAAATTACACAATTGTGTAACACGGTTTTTATTGAATTTTTTTTTGTGAAATGACATACATACACATAACAAATATACGAATATTCACGTGCACATAAATTCATACAAAAACAACAACATATAGATTGATCGCATAAGCACCTTATTACGCATTTGGATCAAATATGCTTTTGTTTTTTTTTATTTTCATATTACACACATGTGTAACAGGATTTTTTTCCTATTTTAACAAAGAAAGACAAACAAACACATACATACATACACATACTGTTTGAGAATCTTGAGATTGTGAGATTTCTGTACTTGATTCCCTGCACCCACCTGGTTAGCCATCTTACCGATCGTCTGCTTAACCTATTCATGCCTGGACATCCCCTTGACAACTGTCGTCTACATATATGAACGTTTCGAAAGTAACTGAACAGAATTAATCAATATTGGAAGATATATTTCAAGGAGAGTTGTTGGTTATTTTCTGACGAACATTTCTTTAAATATCTTAAGAAAATCATGTTCGTTTGAAAATTAACTTTCAAATAAGTTGGGCAAATATCGGTGTTACGGGTTAAATTTGTTTCCAGACCCAGTTGTGCATTTATGTTTAGTTTTTATTCCTCCACATATCAAAGTGATGAGTTTAATGAGTTTTACAAGAGATTGATGGAATTTTCATTGCAATTTCATTCAGATTTACCGCAAAATAATCATAACCAAAGAAAGTCAATAATGTTTTATTTTTTTCAATTTGATAATAAGTTCACTAGCACTGAAGAAAGTGAAATATTTTTTATCTTAATCTTTCTTACGTTTTCATATATTTGAGAGGGGTAATGAAACGGAGGTACTAAGTATGATACCTTCGCTTTATTACCACTCCCAAGTATAACTATGGATACGTATATGGATGTTTTTCATCTTTTTACTTGCATAGAAAAAAGGAAAGAAAAAGAAAGTCAATGATCTTTTTTTTTCAATTTGATAATAAGTTCAAATTGGTCTTGCCTTATCAAGACTTTAGACATTCCATTCAAAGAGAGTATAACATCTTTCAGTAGAACTTTAGATCTTCCAACTACAATGGAGTTCAATATATTGGACATTTGAGACCATTCAAACAGTTAGTGACGAAATGAGATCAAGTTAGGCTTTCCCCATTTTCCCACTGCCAACTCTTTTACATTTTTCCCAATAAATATCTCAGCACTGAAGCGGCAACATCACCAAAATATTCTGACTGTCACGTCATACAAAGGTTTTGTAGAAACTGATGTCCTACCGTATGTTGTAAATCTTATCACTATCTCATCTTAACTAAATGAAGAGAAAGTATGTTTGCGATTACTCAGTTGAGATAGCATTATTGTATATACCCGGTACATGTATGTTCAAATAACATATCTTAAAAAGCATCTACATTATCAGAAAATGTTTACTTTAGCAGGATAATTACATAAAGAAATGTTTGTCACAGAAAATATTCAAGCCTAACATGATTTTGTTTAAGTCCCACAAAAAACTCGATCAGGAATAAAAAATAATACATTTGACCAAGTGCTGCATCCTTTTAACTTTCTCACAAACTAAGCATTTTGGGCGTGCATTCTTGCATTAGTTCCTATGTTGTCCCCTAGATGTCAGCACAAGGGAAGAGATCAACTGCACCAATGCTAAGAGAGCTCGAGTTCACGTTCCCTCCCCCCCCCCCCCCCCCCCTAAAATGAACAGGCTCTAAATGGAAATGCTTATCTTCTTGCCATTGAAAATAAAATAACTGCTGGTCTAAAGAATATATCACTGACTTGCTAGAGATGGTGAAAATCTGAACCATCCACTTATCAAAGAATAGAATATATAAATTGCTAAATGGAAAAAAATACTCATGCATTTCAGAATGAAAATGTGTAATTATGTATCACAGGCACAAAGATAATATTGATACAATAGTGCAATTTAAGAGGTGCATGATCAGGATACTGACTGTAAAATTATCCCCTCGACATGAGGCGGGGTCCAAACCGGGGGTCCAAACACTTACTCAACTTCATGGTCAATGTTAACAATTATTATACTCCCCCATTTTTTCACAAGTTGAACTAAATAGTCTACTCTACAGACTATTACATACGATGGTGCAAGTGTGAACGTTGGAGAAAAAAAATTCAAATTTTTTTTCTCCACCGTTTTTTTACCAAAACAGCAGAAAAAAAAAATTTACAATTTTTTTTCTCCAGCGTTTTTCCAAAAACAGCAGAAAAAAAATTAAATTTTTTTTCTCCAACGTTTTTCCAAAAACAACAGAAAAAAAAATTAATTTTTTTTTCTCCAACGTTTTTCCAAAGACAGCAGAATTTTTTTTTATATATACATATATGTATATATACATATATATATAAATATATACATATATGTATATACATATATATATATATATATATATATATATATATATATATATATATATATATATATATATATATATATATATATATATATTATATATTAATATATATTTATATATATATATACATATGTATATATATATATATATATATATATATATATATATATATATATATATATATATATATATATATATATATATATATATAAATATATATATATATATTTTGGGTCAGAATTAGACATAAAAGAAGTTTCATTTTCTATCTTCAAAAGAAAAAGAAAAAAAGTTATGAAATAAAGTCGTTCACGTCGGTGAATTGAACCCGTGTCGACCGCGTGAGAGCCGCACAACTATCCCCTAAGCTACGAAACAACTCATTGAAAATTATGGAATTTATGACACTAAGACCAAATGTCGTACTAAACTGGAAGTTGGACGGTGCGTTCTCGAATCATGTTTATCATTTGTTAAATACTAGCCCCCCCCCCCAGGTAAACTTGTGATTTCCTGAGCAACTGATAAGGTGCAAAGTGGCCGTGCTATGCTCCTTTAATACGGGGTCGATCCTTCCCCATACCACTCTCATGACAGGCCGGAAGTTGGGTCACAACAATTCAAACCGCTCGTAGGGCCGAGTCTGGTCACGACTGCCTAATGAAAAGTGAATATTTGCAATTCATAAATGAACTATGAAATTCCTCATTCATTTATCAATATTCAATATCAATTATGAATGTTCCAAAATGTCTTTTTTGTCCACTTTTACATGCCATTTTGGTCACCACATACCATCAAACTCAAATAATGAGTGCTCCCTTGGAAGTGGTGAAGGGGGACATCTAGCGGGAGAATGGCAAACTATGTGAAACAGCAGAGAAAATAAATTTAATTTTTTTTTCTGCTGTTTTTGGAAAAACGTTGGAGAAAAAAAAATTAATTTTTTTTTTCTGCTGTTTTTGGAAAAACGTTGGAGAAAAAACATTTAAATTTTTTTTTCTGCTGTTTTGGTAAAAAAACGGTGGAGAAAAAAAAATTGAATTTTTTTTCTTCTGCTGTTCACACTTGCACCATCGTAATAACAAGACTAGTGCAAAGTGTTTAAGTAGGAATCAGGAATTTGAAAAAAGCTGAAATATCTAAAAGGATAAATCCCTATTGAAGAATATTGAATAATAGTTTTTCATATTCCTGATTTTTCCATATTCATAACTCATAAGTCATTTTTTCTGTTATCATAATTTATTTTTCAGTATTCATAATTTAAGGTATTTACAAATATTGAAAAATGAATTAGGAATGTTGAAAAATCATTTATGAATATTGAATACCGAATTATGAGCTAATTTGCATAACAATAGTGTCTGTACGATGGACCAAGTGTGAAAGAGAAAATATTTAAATATTCATTTTCACCACCGTATTTTGGAGGGAGAAAATAAATTTAAATATATTTTCACTCCCGTTTATTCAAATTTATTGGGGAGAGAAAATAAATTTAAATATATTTTCACTTCCGTTTATTCGGGAAAGAAAAAAATATTTAAATATATTATCACCACGGTATTTTGGGGGGAGAAAATATATTTAAATTTATTTTCTGCCCCAAAATACGGTGGTGAAAATAAATATTTAAATATTTTCTCTTTCACACTTGGTCCATCGTATGTCTGACTGGTGTAACGCCCTTACGAAATGACGGAAGGTGAAAGGTCAAGGTCTCCGGTTCGGTCAGAGTTCTCAGCAACTTTTCTGATTGGTCGCCAATCACAAAGTTTGATCACGTGACATGCCTTGTGCTCCATTGAGAGCTTCTTGTGCTAACCATAACAAACCGTTCCCTGTCGTCTGTGATGATTTCCCTGGGGAATTGGCCACAACCACATCAGTGGGCAGTCTTAGGTGAATCAGGTAATATCTTGCATTTACAATTTAAATGTTTCGGATGAATACTGGCGGCGAAAAACAGGGGATGCAGGAGCAGTTGGCATAACGCTGTTGCAGGGCCATTTCTATGGTTTCAACACTACGTCACTTAAATTGTCACTTTTGAACAACTTCTTTCAATAGCTTGTTTTTGCGGTGTCAGCTCAGTTGGTGCTGAGCTGTCATACCTATATTTTCAGCGTAGACATATGCTTATGGTACGCAAATCAGCTGTTTTCAACGGTAACACAGCTAATCAGCTGTGCTGACACTGTAGCTCGTCATTCTTTGCATGTCACAACTTTGAACTGACACTTAATACAGTTACAGACGGAGTCAGTCCCGAGTCCGTCCAAAGTTTAGCAAGATGATAATGGTAATCTCACTAATCTGTATGTCATTTCTGTTTCTACATGACTATGAAGCAAACGTTTTGGGGGAACATGTTGAAAGGGGTAGATGGAAATGAAAGCTGTAAGTGTAATTAATGTGTACAATGTATATTGCCTTGATAGATAAAGAAGACAATTGTCAGTGTGTCCATGCACATCATTGGTAAACATTTTTCATTAATTTTGCCTGAGTTTTCTGTGAATTAAATACTCTCCTATAAAAACTAAAAAAAAAAAAAAAAAAAGGGATAACCAGTTGTCCTTTGCAGTGTACTTCGTTCCATGTTCTCAAGCCTTTGATCTGAATTGACTTGGTGTAAAAATATTTATATGTTTTAAAGTAAAGATGTTATTTTAAATTTCAGTATGGAAACCCTGTAGATGACATCAGTATGGATAATTGGTTGGGGTCTGTTGTCCAGTTTACAGCATTATGAGTGATTCAAAGGCATTGATATTTCGTCTGAATGACACTGGCCTGGGCCCCGAACTTGTTCGCCAGGTATTTTTGGAACAAGGCTGGCAAGAATTTGAGGATGATGTCCATGAAGAATGGGAATGGAACCTTTGGTGGAAAACATCTAAATTCCGAGCAGCAGATTATGAACAGCTGATGACCTGGCAGCGATTAAATCATTATCCCAAAACAGACGGCATTACTAAAAAAGACTGCCTGGCAAGAAATCTCCGGCGAATGAGAGGGGTGTATGGTTCTGGCATGTATAATTTCAGTCCCATTGCATTCAATCTACCAAATGACTATAAAAGGTTTGTTGCAGAATACACTAAATTGAAACAGAAAGACATTGATAAAGATCATTTCTGGATATGCAAACCAGCTGACTTATCGAGAGGTCGAGGTATATTTATATTTCGAGAGTTGAGTGAATTGCAATATGACTGCAATGCAGTTGCTCAAAAGTACATTACAAATCCTTTACTCATATCTGGTTATAAGTTTGATTTGCGGATA
The DNA here is from genome assembly GCA_963942565.1 of Maea johnstoni. Classification (NCBI taxonomy): domain Eukaryota; kingdom Metazoa; phylum Annelida; class Polychaeta; order Spionida; family Magelonidae; genus Maea; species Maea johnstoni. The sequence goes on along the minus strand of OZ012684.1, from coordinate 53,174,178 downwards.
TATGTGAATGTACCCAGCTTTAATCCTCTTTATGTGTATGTCTTCCGAGAAGGTTTGGTAAGGTTTGGCACAGAAAAGTATGACTTGACCTCTCTGAATAACCTATTTTCTCATCTCACAAATTCCTCTATTAACAAGTATGGTCCATCATACTCTACAGACAAGGAACAAATAGGCCCAGGCTGTAAGTGGACATTGACACAGTTACGCCAATATTTCCATAGGATGAATATTGATGATAGCTTGCTGTGGACTCGCATTACCAACATTATCATACTAACCCTAATACCTCAAGCACCCCAAGTGCCATCGGTCAACCATTGCTTTGAACTATATGGATTTGATGTTCTGATTGATGAAAATATGAAACCCTGGCTACTGGAAGTCAACTTCAGCCCAGCACTTACCTCTGATTGCCAGATAGATGTCATTGTCAAGAAACCCATGTTACATGATCTTCTTGAGATGTGTAATTTATTGGACCAAGATCGAGAACACGGTGGGGAGGCTTATCGGCAGTATAAGCACAAAACAAGCCAGTCTCCCACCCATCACTATACAGGCAGACAGTCTAACATCAGTCGCCTTCTCAGAAAAAGTTCTCGCCTACCAAATATCAATTTTAATAGTAGCACAAGTTCTTTGTCATCCATGAAGGAAATAGGATCTAGTTCTGTGACACTGGCAGAAGGAGAAGACTCTGACTCCGAGTACAAACCTCTAGTTCCTGGATGCGGCCTCCCTTCGATACAGCAACCCCAGCGGTGTGAGTCTCCTTGCATCTCCGATGTTAGTTCGGGAGGTTCAAGTGCAGGTAGTGGACACAACTCTAAAATGTGTGGGAAAAAGCATGGTACAAAACCCATGGGTAACATTGAGGATAGCAGAGTTAGCATGCAGGGCAAAAGGCAAGTCGGAAAACCAACAAAAAGTACTCAAAGTTTGAAATCTGTCCAAAATAGAGAGAAACAGACAGCCAAGATGCCATTACCTATCAATAATGCTAGTAATCACCTAGATTCACTGGGTATATCTGATGATTCCTTACAAAGGCAAGCACAGCTGATTGAAGAGAGAAAACAGCTTAACAGTCAGAGATGGCAGCGCAGTCAAAGTACTCAGAGTTCCCAAGGTTCGAGGATGACTAACGGGATGCTCTTTAGTCTGACTGACCAGTCTCTAACTGCTAAGAAACCTAAGGAAAAAAGCAATGAACTAATGAATGATAGGAATCCAGCAGAAAATCATACTTCAGCAGAAGGAAGGAGAGGTCTATCAAAGTCCATGAATGGAGCAAATAGGCAAACTTCTTTTGTTGGCAACTCAAGAACTGAACGTAGAATAACTCGCCGCAAATCTCAATCGTCACTTGGATCCAACCCAGCAGTTCAGAAGTCAATCTGGAATGCCAGAGGGGGCGCCACAAGTGACATCAGATCCAGATCTCCTCTAGCCAAAAAGACAGTTGGTCATTTCCTCACCCAAGGATTATCACAACATTCTAGTAAGCCCCCTCAACAAGTGGGAGACTTTGTATTGACTTTTCCTTTCAATGACGCTACCAGAAAGTGCTGTGGCAATAATTTTGATCTTAGGGTGATTATCCGAGAGTGCCAAAAAGTGCTCAAACAAAAAATCAATGAAGTGCAGAAAAAGAAGAAAACTGGTTGTGACATCCACATTCCACCAGGCGACAAGATTGCTGATACACCTGTGTTATGGGGACCGATCAAAATTCCAGAACCAGACACAGCATAGGTAAGAATATAGACTATATATTTCAAATATTCAGTCCTCATGATCATTATTGTTTCATTATTTTTAATTCATACTTGGGCGACAGTTACTTGATTTATTGGTTCCCGGATCCGCCGATCAAAGTGGAATAGACCCGACGGTATAATAAATGTAATCCCCCCACTTTATTTTGTGCTCTGCTACTGAGCCGTAAGTAGGTACACCAAACCTACAATAAATTAAACATGGATCGCAATAAAACTACAAAACTACAAGATTATTAATACCAGAGCAATACAACAATACAATAGCAGTGCAATACAGTGTTGTTGAAATGCATCATCTTTTTTAAAAATTCTTCTTCTAATATTCAAAAATATGGTTTAAGTATGTATTTTAGTACTAGTCAAAAAATCACTTTATTTTTTTACCTCCGTCCTGACTGTTTGCTTACTTAGATTTCCGTTTGTTAAAAAAAGACTATAAAATCAACTTTATTTTCAATTACCTCCGTCCCGACCCTGTAAAATTGGTCTGGGAAGGATCCGGGAACCAATAAATCAAGTAATCGTCGCCTAACGGAAAAGTTAGAGTGGAACTACATGATTTAGTAGCTTACAGTGTCCAGAGGCCTATGTACTTATTGATTCCATCAATTATTCTCACCTCTTTCACAAGGGGTCATTTGCAGTTCAACACACAACCAGACTTAGGAAATACTAGCTTTCCATACAGTGTGAGATAAAATCTACTGAAACTCATTATCAGATTATCAGGTTCAGCTGTCAGTGACAAGACTACATAAACATGCTATGTTTTAAGATAGAGGTGGCATTCTGGCCTAACCTGTATGTTGATTTTCAAAACAACCAACGAGTACATGTTCATGATCAAATTAATCATTTACAAATATTTAACAGGGCACGATATTAACTTTTGCAGCGACTTGCCCCGTAGGGCAAGTGAGATTCAATTTTCACTTGCCCTACTCCAACTTTCACTTTCCCTTAAAAAATTGTATGTTATATAATATTTCATTTAAAACCAAGTAGAACATGGTTCTGGCATGTGAAAGCATATTTTCTAGGAAAAGCTTGGATGACAGACCACGGAACTTGCACACATTCTCAAAAGTAAACCTGAAATAGATTATAAGCGTACTTTCCCAGTGGGTCAAGCAAGATGCAGTTTTCACTTGCCCCACAGCAATAATTTACAAATCCTACTTGCCCGGGGCAATGGGGCAAGCACCAATGTCGAGCCCTGTTTAAGTGACCAGGGGTCCAGTTAGACACTAGCCCGATAGCCCGAGGCTACAGAAAATCTGCTTGAGAGAGATCAACTGTGCATTAAATCATCTTTTTGCAAAGAAAGGTTTTAATATCCTTGAAAACACTTGTTACATTCTTCAAATGAAACCCACCTGTGTATCAGTGATGTAGTCAGAATTCAAAAAGGGTTTGGGTGTACAAGTGAAGCCCTGCTAGCTGTTTGTTATACTTATATTATAATAGAGAACAGCTGTTTTACCATACTACATGAACATCACCAGTTTTTCTAATCCAATCAGGTTTGACAATTGCAACTGTGTGTGATTGAATGTAAGGGCACACTGGCTTGGAGGATCATGAGTGTGATCACTTGCCTGTGGGATTAATTCATTGCATAACTGTTTATTGCATGTTTCTAGGTCATGAGAAATACATGAAATATTAGAGCTGCACTCCACACACCATAAATAGGCAAGCTTAACCCTGTGGCGCAACATGCTTCAATTGAATTACAATGCCACATACAGACAATTTATGATTAGCTTAAAGATGGAAAATGTGTGGAAATTTTTTATTTGTGGACAATCACTTCATTAATTGACCATATTCATTACTTCTGACAATGCAAAAATCCCAGTACTTCCTTGTCTGATTGAGCTTTGTACAACTGCAAATCCTTTAAAAATAGCTCAGGGATGTTTGGGACATAGACATCGTGGAACATTGCCATTTTTTTGATGCACACTTTGGTAATTGGTTAAAGATTAAGTCAGATTAATGATAAATTACCAGCAGGGCTCGACGCTAAGGGTGAACCTATGGCCCCAGGCCAGTAAAAATTCCCAAAAACAGTTTCGGGCCAGTAAAATAAGACTTCAACTGGTCCTACAGGCCCAGTAAACATTTGGAGACATTCTTGTTAAAAGAGTTTGACTGTTTCTGCCCGAGAATGTCCCCAAATGTTTTTGAAATAAATGAAGTTAAAATTTATAAAAGATAAATGTTGAGGTGAATTTTATCCAATGTTCTTTCTTGTTATGTTAAAGAAAAAATGTAGGACCAGTAAAAAACTTGCAGGACCAGTAGATGCTAGGTGTTACTTGTCCTACAGGACCAGTATCATTTTGAGTTAGCGTTGAGGCCTGACCAGGATCATTCAGTAGACAAATATAATTGACAGAGTTTATATGGTGTATATTTAATGAAATCCTTATCAAAATTTATAACTAAAACCTGATTGAAAAAGGAGATCAAAATGTAATAAAGGGGTAAAATTTGCAAAATGCTCAACTTGATATTTGATATATGTCCATTCACAAACTTGGCTTCTATATTTTAACATGGTCGCACAATCACAGGATTTAGGGGCAAATGCCCCTAAAATGACCATTAAGTCAATCCCTGCCTTTGCATAATCCATTTGTGGATGTGTTATGTATTTAGAGTTTTTTTTCAACTTAAGAGTTGTTTGTCATTCATGTTTATTCCCTCACACTGTTTATGCTGTTGCCCATAGTAACAGTGTTTTATTTGCCTTTCTGATGTTACTCTTATCCATATTTGTTGACAATGCAGTGTTTGCATGGACTCTGCTCCAATAACAAAATGATGGGTGTAACGCTGAGGGTACCAGCCACCCTTCAGATCCACAAGGGGGTCATATGTTAAGATTTTAAAGATCAATGACCTGTAACAGAGACCCCTTCCCTGAGGACCAAGCACTAACAATACACTGTTATCTGCTGATTGTTAAACCTGTCTTGTTCTTTTTTCAGATGGGGTCTGGAGAGTGATGATATCTTAAGTGCCTTTTAACAACTGGCAAGTTCAAGACACAATAGAGGGAGAAGCCTGCAGATTTAAATGGGAGATACTAGTAGACACATTATAACGGTAAAAACAAACTCAAGCATGGAAAATACCTTTAAAAATCTGAAAACGCAGAATTTTTCAGAAAGTCTCAGGGCCATATGGTAAGGGTAGGGCAATTTATGATCTATTCGGTACCCAGAGCTCCCCTGAAAAAGTGTTGCTGGGGTCTAGGTTAGATAAGCTACTTATGTAAAAAGAACAAAACACACTTTGTTATAAAGCATTACCTTATAAAGGAGAGTTGAATTCTGATTAAAAGTTCTTAAAGTTCAAATATTTTTCAAAACTCAATTTCGTGCAAAAGTAATTACCAAAATTGGCATATTTTTTTTGCCACTATTAGGCATGGTTGAAAAAAGTTTAGTAGTAGACATGCATACTGATTCCTACAGCTGTATTTTAAGGCATAATATCCTTATACAATATCATGGAAATTATATGGAGATAAAAAAAAAATCAAATATATGCTTGAGATTGACATTTTAAGAAATTCCTTACCAAAAGATTTGGGTGTCCTGAGGGGTGCTTTTTAAAGGTTTGGGTGTCCAAAAAGACACCCAGACGCCCTGCTGGCTAAAGACCGTGCCTGCAGGATAGTGGGTGTTGCCCTACAGTGCTGTTGGAGTTACGGGGCTATAAGGAGGTGCCAATCTTAGTTTGTTACTAACCCATTTACATCTGTAGTGTGCACATGATCTGACAAATGAGAAGATACAAAATGACTTGTCATATTGAGTGATATTATGAAAATATTTGAAATTGTTTAACCCAACATGAACTGAAACTTTAAGTCAAAGATTTCTTTTGAATCAAGGTATTTTCATACATGTCAGGCCATGTGTACAATCCAGGTGCTCGATACAATACCAAATACCAATATTGAATGGGAAAAAGTATTGTATCAAAAAAGTAAAGTAGGGTATTGTTTAAGGTTTAAAACAGACATAAAATTGATGTAATTGCTACCTCAATGTATCTGCATGAAAGCATTGATTAGCAAAATTTCTGAAATTTTACAAAATTTAACAAAATTTTGGTTCCTGAGAGGCAGGCAGTATGACTCGTTGAAAATATTGTTAGGATATTGTGTCATTAAGGAAATATCCATATTGTATTGTATCACAAAAGATGTTATGGTGCCAGGCAGTTCCTACAGCCAACATGGTGTCAGGCAGTTATTAAGAATCTAACTTGCTATTACTGCCACTAACAGAATTGCATAATCAACTCATTTGTGTAGTATATTTCCTGGCACTCTCACTTCAATTAAAGATAGCCTCCTTGATTAACCTATTCTTATCAGGAGTTCTCACATGATCTAGCAACTTCGATCATAGTTATGATATAGAGTAATATTTGAAAATATCTGAAAGGGCGATTTTAAAACCCAACAGGAGCAAAACATTTCAGACAAGTTTATCTGTAAGTTTTGTAGGTATCTATATATGTCAGACCACGCTTATGCCCCAAAATTGAATGGTTAAATTTCCATACACACTTGTTGCTGTACAGTAACGATTGCTTGTCCTGTGCATACAATACCCATCCAACTTATTATACAAAATAAGTATTATTTTTCCGCAAATTATCCTACTTTTATCAATTTTTAATGATTCACACAACTTTTTATAGCTTTTATTTCTGGAAAATATGAATGTACAATGAGTAATTTGAACACACTTCTCAGCTGATTCTTTTAGAAGCTTTACAGCGGTGACTTTTGTTCTAATACAATGTATTGCATTAAAAGTGCTTTAATATAATAACTTCCTGGTCTTACAAATCATCAAAGTAGACAGATGTATTTTATGAATGCTTGGTAGAAAATAGGTGTATTGAATAGCATTTGAAATGCTGGCGTATTCAGTATTGCTTTGTTGGGTCAATGGGTAATAATTAATTATGTGATTCATTTGTAAAATATAATATTTCTTCTCCCAATAACAATGCATACTAAGCATGAATACATGTGAGATACAAACTTAATTGTCAGTGTTGTTTCACTTACTTTCAATGTCAACTGTTGGATACTAGCTCTGCGCTATGTGTTATTGGCATATTTTTGGTGATCAAGTTTTCTCAATCTTAAATTCATATCAGGAGCTGTGACTTTGAGATCCCTATTTTCTTGATCATAACATGACTACTAAGGGTTAATTACATTACAGACTACACACTAGTGGCATATCATGTAAATACTAATGAATATGTTTAAATAGTTTTCCTCATATAAAATGAAAAAGTGACAGATTATTAATTGGATGCATGGTATTGTGTATTGAGTACAGTGGGTTCTCGAAATATGAACACATGTCTATCGTGAACAAATATTGCTTGACCCATTTAATCTGATATATTTTGGAGAACTCTGAAATTTGATGAACTCCTTATTTTAACACTTAATCTGTAGTCCATCCTTTTTCATATCATAAAAGTTCCCGTAAAAGGTTTGTAAAAATGTCTTTTGACTTGCATGTATTAAGAAGTATAGTGGTGCTCGGTATTTTAGACGTTTCTAAAATCTCCTGTGTGATATAACTGTGATACTAGTTCAAATGTACTAATATTTACAAAGTTACTCTTTGTTATTTTCTTCTATTTAATTACCCTCTACCATATTTATCTAAATATTTAGTGTGAGCTTATAAGAAGGCAGGAGTGACTATAAGGACAAAGGTCAGGTCACTCCAATATTCTAATAGTTGCCTTAGAGATGCACTGCAAACAAGCTTTTTAATTAACTTCATTACCTATCGTATGATTTTAATTGGTAACAACTTTTGAAATGAACTTTTGATAATATTTGTTAGATTGATAATACTAAAGTAGTCAGGACATTCTACCACAACATGCATGCATGGGTTAAATATTGGATGTAGTAAATGCATGGTAGATAATGATTACCATTTTGGTATTCTTTCAGGCAGGCATTCTTATATGTTTGACAGCAGAAAAGAAATATGTTGATCTGAACGTGCTATTAGATATTTCCTTTCATGTATGATTGCAGGCATTTTGGTGAAAGGTGCATTTAGACTTCAAAGGTTTGGTCATGAGGCTTATCATTTTCATGTCACTTTCCTTCCAAGAAAGAGGTGGCTTTCTTGATCATTTATTATGTGCTATTTTTAAGAATGAAATAAATGCCAATTGGAAATCAATGCAAAGCTTTTAATGTGTTGCTGGTTATTTTCCCCGTAGTTGTATGAAATGAACGTCGAGTGTTGTGCAATCAAGCACAATGCACTTACTTTATATGCTAATGCAATTCAGTCAATAGAGGGAATGCAAATACCATCTGAAGGTTCTTAACCAATTTCTCTGAGAATTGCTGCCAGGATCTAGGATACTTTTGACAATAACTTGGGAATTAAGAATTATTTTACAAAGAATTTGAAGAGGAGTCGTTGGTAATATTTTAATTAATTTTTCTTCTTCAAACACTTTCCCAACTGTGCTTTAGTCTGCAAGTTTTTTATCAAAATTGTGAGACTACTTTTGGCCACTGCGTGCATGTAATGGTTAACCTACTCATGAATAGAGATGTCAACAAGTGGCTTCAGGAACTATAAATATCTCAGAGATAATTTTCTTTTGAAAAGGGTAATATTAAATTCACAGTAAATAAGAATTACTGGGTTGGTTTTTGTCAACCTTTCTTATTCAAATATTTTCCAAAAAATCCTCTGGTTAAAAAAATATTGGGGCACTTCAGGCATAAATAAGTTAAGTGCATTGATAGCACCTAACAAACACTTATCTCTCAAGGCAACATCTCTTCAGACTAACAATCAGGATATTGGGAAATGAACAGAATCACACAAAAAAATTATTTACAATTATTGCTTGTCAATATACAAAAGTTTTTTTTTATCCTATTCATCCTTTAAGGACCCCAAATCACCTGACTATTTTGAATATATATTTTTTTAAAAAGATTATTTATTTGAAAATTTTGACCAAAACACAGCCAACAACTTTTCTTCAAATACTTTTCAAATTCTTGCTTTCTACCCAAACCATTCTCTAGTTCCTACAGGCAATATTTAAAAGGCATCTTTGAGCCAGATTTGTTAAGATTTACCTCACTCCTCTGGGTAAGCACAGCACATTGATTTAAGAAGGGAATTTAAAAAATTGCGGAATTCTATAAATATTGGCCACCAAAAATAGCGTACCCTTCCATTATCATGGCAATATTCTATTTCTAGAAACTTTTGTTGATTTTGTAAAAATCTACTGTGTACTTATTAGAATGTCAGGGCTAACCAGTGAAAAATTGCATTCTTCTAAACATACCTTTCTCCAAAAAAAAGGGGGGAGGGGTATTGTAGAGAAATTCGGTATTTCTGTACTTGGCCCATGTTTTTACCACAATCGTTACTAGTGAACTGATTGGCCTTGTTGCTGTGCACTCTTAAGAGAAAAACAAGCACATTAAATACCTCTAACAGAGATGTCATGCTTCGGTGCAATTTACAGCAAAAACAGTCGCTATCAGTATTGATTTCTACCTAGTGCTCTTGATCACCTGAATCACCTGAAAGAGAGGCCCACCGGCGGGGCTTTCCCCAGCTAGCATCTAATCAGGGTGCTCATGCCAGGAATACAGTAGGAGTCTACATGAAGCCACCCCTTAACCCTTCCAATGCTGAAGCTACTTTCGTCCAAATCACAAGGATGCAATTGTTTTTGAAATTCATCTTAACCCTGTCATGTTGGTAATCATTGGATAGCTCTCACTGATTACTCTCATATGAGTACCCATATGCAATGGTTTCAGTTATTTTTCTGGTTTTTGCATCATTTTGCTTTGGCCAAATTTGCCACCAGCAGCATGAGAGTTAAAGAGAAACACTGATTTCCTATACTGATCAATAATCTATATTGAGCTTGTTTGGAGTGGATAGGAGGATCCACTTTACTATCAATGTTTCACTATAAGAAATCTGAGTGGGTTGAGTCTCACAGTGTGGGTGGATGAGTGCTCTTTTGCGCTGAAGCGGGGGCCTAGCTTCAATGATGGCTGAGTGCTCTAAGTAAGTTGCCAGTGGGTTAACTTAGGCAGTGGTTTTTGATAACGATAACAAACATGGAATTAAAATTGATTATGAAAATATTTCAAGGAGAATTGTTGCCAATGTTGGTAGGGATCTGATAAAAATGTCTTTCAAATATTTTACTCCAGATTAGAGGTATCAATTCAATATTTTCGTAGCCAAATTTACTTATTGACTTATTTGTAAACCATAATCTTGTATACAAGTCAATCTGCTATAATAATTGCCCATTACTATTCATGAAAGTGGCCTTTTTTAGCTGTATATTTGTACCCAAGACAGACTTCTAAATTTGGATTTTTTCAATATTCATAACTTTTCCTGCCATATTTAGTCATGACTAGCCAGTTGTAAGTGGTGGAGGAAACCATAGTACCCAGTGAAAATCACCGCCTAACCCCAAGTCACTGGCAACTTTTTAACATACCCCTACTTGAATTCAAACCCAGGCAGTGGTGAGAGACTAGAGAAGTCTGCGGGAACACCGTAGACCACTCGGCTATCGGGACAGGCCCCACTGTAGAAAGATAAGGTTGAGTTCAGTATAGAAAGACAATAGATGTAGACTGTTGCAAGGGTGGATCACAGCTCATATTACACTCAACCTTTACCTGGCTCAGGTCAGATGTGAAAGGTAACGTCTAGGAAGAATAAACCTGTCAAAACAATGCCAGAGTTATCAATCACACACACAAGGCAACAGGCATGCTTCAAGATAAGATGAAAAATCTTGACTTGTAGGTATTTATTGAAGGAACAAGTTATGTCAGTTGGCTGGCATATATGAGAAAATATTTATGAATGTTAAACAATGATGAATTACAAACAGTCTATGCAAGGCTCTAAAGCCTGTCAATTGAAATGTCAAAGAGCTATTAATGTAGATTTATTGCAGCAAGCCTTGGCTGGTAAACCCATGCCTGCTGTGAGGGGTTGACTGCCCGTTGCTAAAAACAAGCCCAGATCTGAAATAAAAGCTTGTTTTTCTAGTACACTAATGATAGGGAGGCCTAGCTGACATGTGAATGACCTGAAGTCACAAAGGAGTGTCCATGACTTTCTATTTTTGTGACAGTGGTTTTTCATGTCATGATTAACATACCCTGCAGTGGCTGCATGTGCACGTGCTGTCATGCTAATTAAACGGCTATAGGACACATGATTGAGATGTATTTTCTTGTCTCACCAACAAATACATTGTCATGTACTGGTATTAGATGGAGCAATGGCCAGTATTTGGATATTCTGATATTTTTTGTCTTTTCTTACTGTAAAAGAAATTCAAAAGGAAAATAATGAGGTGAAGTGTACTGATTTGAGTGTTTTTATCCGTACTCAATATGAACTGGTGGTTACACATTATGAAAGGATGGTTCATGGGGCCAACACCATTTATTTCAGAAAACATACTTCTCAATTCTCTGCATTATCAATCATTTATATGGTGCATATCAGTAGTACAAAGGCATATTTTTGTAAATGAAATCCAAATTTTTTAAAAATCATTACCATTCACCCATTCACTTTAGAGTATCTCTTCTAAAAATAGTGGATTTACTAACTATATAAAACTGAAAAATTGCAATTTACACTATCTCCTGAAAATCAAGTAAATTCAACACTAAGATACAACACTTTCACTTTAAAAAAAATAACACTAATATCTGAATAGAATACTATCAGAGGTGTAGCAAAGGAGATATTTACTTAAACTTTGGTATAAATTAAGTTGTTAAAGGAAAACAAATTTCAAGAATAGTCACAAAAAATAGTTTGAACAAATAAAAATGCAACTCAAACAAAGGTTCATCTCTCTATCATATTTTATTTCATATCTCATCTCTGGTATAGTTCTTCCCACACAACAATTTACAACATAAATATGCCACTGTGAAGCAGGCAACCTTGAAAAAGACAATATATTCTCAGGTACCGTGTCTGTAATATGTAAAATGAGAGTATATGTTTTCCTTTTGTATATGAAGTCTTGATGTTTAGGAACCTCTCTGGAGAGGTAGATCTTACGCACATGTATTTGCTCTAACGATGAATTTTGCCATTTTATACATCATATATATTGATATCCACGGGTGAAATTAATGGAATGTGTAAACTTGAACACCTCAGTCAATTGCTAAGTAAAATTTAAAAAAATTCTGGCCAGTATGTATTCTACTTCTGTAGATTTCTTCCAATTTCTTTTATAAATTCTATAAATTCCTATCATAAAGTAGGTTTCAGCCAGTGTATCAGCAATGCAAGGGTTTAACAAACTAATTAAAACATAAAACATCCTGCCGTGGTCAACTATTTGAAGAAGTTACTTGTGCGCAGAATAACTTGTGCTGGCATCCCTTAAATATAAGTGACTTGTCCAAGGTTGCCTGTAAATTTAAGTCAATAACTATCACAGTCCACACTTCATTAAAAAAAAACATGTTCATGGAATGTAAAAAAAGATCTCTTTTTGGACGGATTTAGATTTAGCAAAGGGGAATATCACTTGCCTATGTCACAGACACAAGCCATATATAAGATATACAAATCCAAATATAACAATTTCTTTTACAAGATTTCGATTACACTAAATGTAATTGCTATGCAGATTCGATCACTATGATATACATATCAAATGACACTTGGAATACGAAGGAAATACTAGGACTTTTTGGGAAAGTCCCAGAATTTCCTAGGAAGTCTTAGCTACATTTGATAATGGTATATTCAGCACTTAAAGCCCACAGCATGCAATCTAGAGTCAGAGGTCAACAGACAATGGACCTGCCACACTGCAATCCAGTGTGATTATTATTGCGATTACCATAACCTCAATTACCTTTCAATGTAAAAACCTTTCAAAGGTTTCCTCTAAAGAATATTATATTTATTGGATAAATTGGTCATGAGTCTGGAATTTGAAAAACATGTCAAGGAATGTCATTGGTTGTGTTCCCATAAATGATTTCTCTTCAAATGTAACCACATAATGATGCAAATTATCAGAAAGATATCCCCTAAATAGCTAGGCCTTCTGGGGCATTCATTAACTGCATCAAAACATTATCAAATCACATGGAAAACCCCCTATTTTCATACAGGACATTTAATCTCTACAACAACATCCACTAAGTAACTCACTGATGAATGCCTATAGTGGGTGTTCTGGCCACTAGAACGAGGGGAGCTCGATCCCCTCCTTATAGTGGAGGATGCAACCACTAGAACAGGTGGGGGCGTCCTTCCTATAGTGGGGGTTCTAACCACTAGAACAAGAACTAGAGCTTAAGTGTATGCACTTTTTGTGGGACAGTTTTGGGTTTCGATCCCTACATTTGTTAGGTTTTTGAAGCATATAATACCCTGCAACTAGCCTAAACACAGATCAAATATAATTCCAACCAAAGATTTGAACTATTTGCATTTCCTTCATGCTTTGCAGGCTATTTATGCAGGGCAAACATTAAGTCTTTCATAAAAGCATATACCGGAGGCCTTGTATTGCACAATGAATTAAATCTATCAAGAGGCACAAAATGTCTCACACAGTAGCAATACAACGGGAGCACTGGACCATTGAGTAAGAAAACATTTGCCCTGCTCTCACACAATTTGGTAGCCATTACAAAAAATATTAAGTGAGGAAAAAATCAATATTTTCAATGGTGGACACCATGACAACAGGGTAAACATACTGAAATTAAACCCCTACTTCAGCTTTGATTATTTTGATTTCTCAGCAAGCACTATTGTGCAAAGGAGGCTGTAATTAATCGAAAGAAGATTTGTATTCCTCTCTTCCCCTATTCATGTCCTGATCGTGCAAGTATGACATATACTCATATTATGGAATAGCTTAAGTGAAAAGTTCCTTTTTTAGCAACAGTTGTGCCTTAACCCTTTAAATGCTGAGGCTACTTTCGTCAAAAGCACAAGGATGCAGAGATGTTTGATAACCATCTAAACCCTCATGTTGGTATTCATTGGATTACTCACTCTCAGATGAGTACCCATGTGCCAGGGTTTCAGTCATTTCTCAGGTTTTTTGCATCATTTTGTAATGGCCAAATTAGCCGGATGCACTTGCTGACCTGCTAATGACCATCCTGCTGAGTTATTCCATAGGACCCCCCACAAGGCCTGTCCATGACCTAAAGCATCTCCATTCTAAACACCCCACTAGACCTTTATTTTGACTTATGGCAAGTTGGGGCAACTCCTCAAAATTCAAGTAGTGCCCCTAAAACACCCTATGGTCACTTTTGCCCCCAGGTATAAAAAAATACAGTTGGCAGAGCAAGGGATCCTGCTGAAAATTTTCGGCAAAGGGAATTTGAGTGAGCCTGTATTTCCCTCTCCGCATCAGTGGCAGGTTTACTTGCTGGTGGGCTTGAGGTGAAGGGCGGCATTGGGAATGAGACCACAGTCCTCCAAGGTCGCATCCGGGTCTGTGTAGGCCCTGCTCGGAAACGCTGACAGTAACTGGTAGGCTGGCGATCCCTTGGACCTACAAAAGTACAAGGCACAAGAAATCACCTAATGTTCACCTTAACCCATTAATGATCACACCAACCAAAAAGCAGCCTAAGAATTAAGGTGAAATCTTTCAGGAAAAAGCAAAGTTTGGAAAATATCTGAAGAGGAAATGTTAATCAGAATTGTACCAACAACCTATTTTTCAAAATTATTTTTCATTCCCAAGCTATCACCAGAAGTATCATACATCCAGAAAACAATTTCTGAAGGAACTCTAAATCCAATCATAACTGGAGCCTACACATGGTCTGACAATCATAAACATAGTTTTAAAGTTTTAGTATTATTTGAGAAATATTTGAAGAGGGACTGTTAAACACAACAGTAACCACATCTTCCAGTGAAATATTCCTCAAAATATTGCTTTTTTATCAAGATATTTCAATGCGTATCACAACATGTGTGTGATCCAGATGTGAAAGGGTTAACCCTTATGCTGCTGGTTGCTAATTTGACTGACACGAAATGATGCAAAAAAAATTGAAATGACTGAAACCATGGCATATAGGTACTCATCTGAAAGTGCTCAGCGAGAGCTTTCCAATGAATACCAATATGACAGAGTTTAGATGATTTTCATAAATCTTTGCGTCCTTGTGCTTTGGACGAAAGTAGCCTCGAGCATTGAAAGGGTTAAGCACTGGTGGTCTGGCTTGCTGGAACAGCAGGCAGGACATTAAAGTAAACTGCATACAAACCAGCACAACATAGCATGATGAAAGGAGGTTAGGCTACTTCTGTGAATAATTTATCACAGTAACATCGGCTAGATGCTATGAGATATATGAGTCAATGCTCAATGGATGTTTGTGGAAACTTCGTCAACATGTATTTTGTTTCAGAACTGTGACTACATAGTCAAAGAAACCTCAACAGATCCAAACATGTTGTTCATTTTAGGCCAATTGCAGATTGGGCTATTTGGTATACAGGCATTGTTTACAGCTTTTGTTTGAGAAATGGCTAAATTTCTACTTTTTCAGATAATGCAAAAAATTATCATATCTGTACATTTTTTTTAATCCAAAGGCTATTGAGGGATCTCTTTCACCTGTTATTTAACATTTATTTAGATACACAAGATTAAACTTTGACATGATGAACATGATCTAGTATACACCCAGATTTCAACATAAATATCAACTGATGAACTTTCACATACTATCATAGGTTGCCATACATCTAATGAACATCCCTGACCACATCTTAACCCAGAGTGGACAAAAATCTAAGGGTGCATTCTCATTGCAGACAGAACATACTTGGGACCCACAGGAACTGGCAGAATGTCTTGGTTCTGGCTGTTCTGGGTCATTTTTGGGGCAGAATTGCAAGACAAAACTAATTCTTAAGACTGTCCTCGACGTATCCCAGACTTTAAAAAATTGATTGTGATTATGTCGCGGACAAACTTAAGAATTATACAAGTTCCTGGTAACTTCGTGGTATAAACCAGGAACTGATCCCGACATTCTGAATTAAGTCTCCTTTAATTCTTGAGAATGTCGGGGACATTCTCAAGAATCATACGATTAGAAGAAAATATCACAATTTGTGGTTCAGGAACTTGAAGAATGTCTTAAGTATATCTCAAGTCTTTCTAATTCAGGGGGGACATGTCTGGGTTGTGTCCCCGACTGTTCTTGGCGTGAACATCTGGGTATTTTTGGTGAGGTCAGCCATTTCTTGTAGCAGACTACACCCAGACTCAACGCAGATCAGAACGGAGACCATTCTTGGCGAAATTTCCATTGAATAAGCACATATATCCTACGGAAATGGATATAAACAGAGGTGCTGATGATCAAATGTTGGTTCTTGCTGCAGCAGCCGTTGTAATTGATGAGGAACAACTGCAAAGTTCTTGTACTTCTTAAGTCTGCCCCCTGTGAGACGTCTCACAGGGGACAGACTTAAGAATCAAACAAGAACTCCACGAAACAGGGGCCAGAATAACTTAAGAACTTCCAGAACTCCCCGAACCCCACGAAGTACATACAAATCGGGTAGTTCTGGGAGTTCTCAAGACTGTCCTGTCGGCAATGAGAATGAACCTTAACAAGTAATAGAAAATTAACAAAATCAATATCACAATTCTATGATTTTAATCTTGCTGATACACACCCAATAAATGCACTAGATATTTTACCTATATATAGTAAGAGACAGGTATCTAAGGTAGTTTACATAAGAGAAGCAGCCAATGTCGGTGTCAATCCGGGTCTGTCTAATAAACACACTCATGCCTGTCATCTGAACCTATGATAGTTGTGAAAATATGTTTGAAATCCAGTTCAATTCACATACTATTTGAAGGAGATTTAACCCATTACCACTCAGAGTTCCTCTAGAAACTATCGTTTGCTACTCTCATACTTTTGAAAATAACTTGTGAATAAGGTGAAAGTTCACAGAATATTTGAAGGGGAGTTGTTGTTTAGCTTCTGATCAACATTTCTCATTCAAAAGCTTTCAAGAAAGTGCTTTTGTAAGTAAAATAGTTCCAAAATTGTCAGGCCTCTTTTGGCTGCTTTGAGTGTAAATGGGTTAAGATTTGGTTCTTATCAGCATATGATGCAACCAGCAACGGCAAAATTATGAAAATACTTGAACAGGAAATGTTATTCAAACCATAAACAACAACTTTCCTCCAAATAATTTGTGAAATCATTTTAATTTCTGAAGTTATCATCAAAAGCTTTATAGATCCAGACGACAATTCCTAATAACAAGAGTCAGACATCCTAGCACATTTGAGTAGTAGTGCATGTTTGTGTCAATCCCTGTGTGTAGGGCCTTGAGGACAAGAGAGTGAGTATGAGAGTAATCCTGCCTGACTGCAGTATGAATAGTTAATAGGTGTCATGCATGGGGGCAGGCGTGGATGATTTCCCCACAGATTGATGTGCTAGTTAACCAAGCCGACTGCAGGTCACTATCCCGACTGTTTACCTCGGACCAATTTTATTTGTTGTTATTACAGACTGAAAATCTTTGCGGCACTGGACAAAAAAATTAAATAAATTTCCAAGATTGTAGATCGGCATTATTTCTCTTCTCTTTTTTCAGTAATGAGTATTTTGAGGGTAATCAATGAAATTGCAAGTAAAAATTGAATTGTGATGATAATTTGCCAATTTTATGAAAATTCTTTGGTTGGGTGAGCAAGTGAAATTAAGTCTACTGCCAAACTCACTCATCTTTGAATCATATTAAACTATCTCAGTTCTGTGGTAATGGCATAAAAGATTGAAAAAATTCTCATTTTTGGACACTTGACCAGAAGGCAAAATAAAACCTAAGACAAATGTATTAAATTGGTCATGCATTACATACAGCTAACATAACACATCAATGCTTAAAAGTCACCCATGAAATTTTCATCTGGATCTTCAATATTTTTGACAAAAACTAGGAAATTAAGATTGATTTTACAAAATATTTGAGGAAGAGTTGTAAGTAATGTTCTGATTAACATTTCTCCATCAAACATTTTGTCAAGTGTGCTTTAGCTTGACATTTTTCATCAGGCTGTTTTTGGCCGCATTGAGTATTAATGGATTAACCCTTCCATAGTCCAGGCAAACTAGCCTTTTTCAAAAAACTAATTGCAACAGAAATTATTTTACCACAATGCATTTTCATAAGGTCCCCAGATCAACATACTAAAAGTCCTAAGGAATCCCGGTACGGGAAATATGCTAATTTGCATAAATCCAATATGGCTGCCAACAAATGAGAAATGGCTATATCTCTGTAACCGAATCATCGTTTTAAGTAATGAAAAAATCTATACTAGGGTTTTTAGGTACAAGGATTCTTTTGAAATACCTTTCAAAACAATTATCTTACATACTCATTTGCATAAATCCAATATGGCCGCCAATAAATGAGAAATGGCTATATCTCAGCAACCAAATCTCATTTTTTTAATCATGAAAATTTGTATCCTGAGGTCTTTAGGTACTAAAGCTCATTTAAAGTGTCTTTAAACACAATTATTTCTTTGGACATTTCCATAATCTCAGCATGTGGAAAATGCTAAGTTGCATAGATCCAACATGGTAGAAATGGCATTATTTCTGCCACTTTGAACTCCAATTCTTTGGTAATTGACAGGGTATATGTCATGTGAGCGTACTGTTGACCAATGATCTGAACATATACATTGAAACCCCTACCAATTTCAAACTGCCAGGAGAAGATGGCAAGCACTAGGCATACTAGTGATTTAAGGGTGGGGGGTTCTGCAAGGGTAAACACATAATGTTGACTAGTGATCGATACATTGAAACGCTTACCCATTTCTACCTACTAGGAGAAGGTAGCAAAAACAGGGCATGCTAGTGATCAAGGGGGGGGGGGGGGGGGCATTCTGTAAAGGTAAATGTGTACTGTTGACCAGGGATCGGAACATGTATATTGATACCCCTACCCATATCTAGCTGCCAGGGGAAGATGCAAACACAAAGCATAGTAGTGATTTAAGGGTAGGGGGGTTCTATACAGGGCCTGCATGACCTGAACATTTTCAGGCAGGTACAGATTTGGCTCCCAGGGTTTGAATTTAGGAGCAATACACTCCTGTGCATGCAGTGGCCTGGTAACAATGTGCCATAAGTAGTGTCCAGGCTACGGGTGTAAGGTAAGATAAGGGGAGATAGAAATTGAAAAAAAAAATCTCAAAGTGCTCCTGTTGAAAATTGATATGGCTATTTGCAGATTTGGCTCCTTTTCAGACATTCAACATTTGGTCACAAAATACCATGCTTCAAGGGGAAAAAAACCTATATGATCATTAAGGTCAATCCCTGACTGTAAGGGTTAACATTCGATTAGCTTTAACCGGCACATGCCTGTAGTGCCCAAAAAAGCATGCCTATTTCAGTGATATCTATCTAACAACAAATTTTTCAAAAGCTGATTGAAGGAGAGATGTTACTGAAAACTCAACAAAAAAAGTGTTATCATGCCTTATTTCCAAGTTATCTTCGAAATTATCAGAGAATCAGAGGATGTTTATCCAGAGGGACCCTTGGCATGAAAAGGTTAAAGAGAGTGATTGGGCAGGGTCCTGTCATCTGGGGTATGACTGAGAAATGAAAGCGTGATCCTGTCATCTGGGTAATGCCTGAGCAATGAAGGCAAGGTCCTGTCATCTGGGGTATGACTGAGCAATGAAGGCAAGGTCCTGTCATCTGTGGAATGACTGAGCAATGAAGGCAAGGTCCTGTCATCTGGGGTATGACTGAGCAATGAAGGCAAGGTCCTGTCATCTGGGGTATGACTGAGCAATGAAGGCAAGGTCCTGTCATCTGTGGAATGACTGAGCAATGAAGGCAAAGTCCTGACATCTGGTGAATGACTGAGCAATGAAGGCATGGTCCTGTCATCTGTGTAATGACTGAGCAATGAAGGCAAGGTCTCAGCTTTCATCTGGGGAATGACTGAGAAATAAGGGGAGTAGATTATATCTAATGCATCTACAATACATTAAATGTACCCTGTGTCAACCATACATGTTTTCCCTTACAGGATCCCCCCCCCCCCCCCCTTTAAATCACTAGCAGGCCTTGTGTTTGCCACCTTCTCCTGGCAGCTAGAAATGGGTAGGGGATTTTAATATATATAATTATGTCCAGATCACTGGTCAACAGTGTGTGTTTACCCATAGGGAACCCCTCCCCCAGGGTTTTAGCCAGCAGGGTGTCTGGGTATCTTTTGGACTCCCTGGTTCATGAAAAATACCTGATTTTAGGTAAAAAGATTTTGGTATGTGTTTTTTATAAATACTAATTCCAAGTTAAATTTCTTAAAAGTTTAACTTTAAAATAATAACAAAGACATTTCTTGAACAATTAAGCGTATAATTACTATATTTGTTAATGTACCTAATCAGTGTAATGACTTTTACTTTTTGAATCAGGGATTTTGGACAACCTAAATTCTTGAAATCCCAATTTGGACACCCTGTTATGAAAATCCTGGCTAAGTCCTTGCGTGCCCCCCCCCCCCCTGGCTTGCCTTGTGTTTACCACCTTCTCCTGGCAGGTAGAAATTGGAAGGGGGTTTAATGTACTACATGTCCAGGTCACCGGTCAACAGTATGTGTTTATTTATGAGCCTTACAGCCTTTTCCCATGCTGAGATTATGCACATGTCTAAAGAAATAATTGTGGTGAGAGACATTGTGATTGAGTTTAAGCACCTATAAGACCTCAGGATACAAATTTTTGTGACTAAAAGATTAGCTTTGGTTACTTAGATATAGCCATTTCTCATTTATTTTATTGGCAGCCATATTTGCTCTATGCAAATGAGTTTAAAACTCTATTAAAAGGCATTTCTAATGAATCCTTATACTTGAAACCACCCTAGTATAGATTTTTTCATGACTTAAAACTATGATTTGGTTACAGAGATACAGCCATCTCTCATCTGTTGGTGGCTATATCAGATTTATGCAAATTAGCATTTTCCCATGCTGAGATTATGCAAATCTGTAATAGAATAATTGTATTGAAAGACATCTTAAATGAGCTTTAGCACCTAAAGACCTTAGTATACAATTTTTCATGACTTAAGAATGAGATTTGATTGCTGAGATATAGCCACTTCTCATATGGTGCAGCCATATTAGATTTATGCAAATGAGCTTCTTCGATAAATGTTTTGAAAGGTATCTCAAATGAATCCTTGTACCTGAAGACCCTAGTATAGGTGTTTTTATGATTCAAAACCATGATTCGGTTACAGAGATATAGCCATTTCTCATTTGTTGGTGGCCATATTGAATTTATGCAAATCAGCATTTTCTCATGCTGAGATTATACAAATCTAAAAAAAAAGAAATTGTGTTGATAGACATCATGCGCTAATAGCACCTAAAGACCTTAGCATACAACTTTTCATGACTTAAAAATGAGTTGATTGCTGAGATATAGCCATTTCATCTCATTCGGTGACAGCCATATTGGATTTATGCAAATGAACTTTTACGATAAATGTTTTGAAAGGTATCTCAAATGAATACCTGTACCTGAAAACCCTAGAATATGTGTTTTTATGGCTCAAAACCATGATTCGGCTACAGAGATATAGCCATTTCTCATTAGTTGGCGGCCATATTGGATTTATGCAAATGAGCATGTAAGATAATTGTTATGAAAGGTATTTCAAAAGAATCCTTGTACCTAAAAACCCTAGTATAGATTTTTTCATGACTTAAAATGATGATTCGGTTACAGAGATATAGCCATTTCTCATTTGTTGGCGGCCATATTGGATTTATGCAAATTAGCATATTTCCCGTACCGGGATTCCTTAGGACTTTTAGTATGTTGGTCTGGGGAGCTCAGAGAAATGCATTGTGGCAAAAAAAATTCTGTTGCAATTAGTTTTTTGAAATGCCCATTTTTGGGCTAGATTGCCTGGACTACCAATGCTGACGCTACTTTCGTCGCAAGTACAAGGACACAAAGATTTTTGACAATCATCTAAACCCTGTCATGTTGGTATTCATTGGATAGCTATCACTGAGTACTCTCAGATGTGTACCCATTTGCCATGGTTTCAGTCATTCTTCAGCTTTTTTGCATCGTTTTGTATTGGCCAAATTAGCCACCAGCAGCATAAGGGTTAATAGTATCAAGTGATGATCGATGGATATGAATAGGGTGCTTATTAACCCCCAGCAGACTCACTAAGCAACCCTTATCCCCCCCTAAGTGACCTACATTCCTTTTTTCATTTCAAAGGAATGCCATAAGACAGTATCCTTGAATATCTGGAAGTATTCCATCTAGGGGTTCTTTGCAGAAAAGGTAATTCCCCCTATAATATCATTGAATGTAAACCAAAATCTAGTCAGTTCATGGGCAGACAAGACATTGGCCTGACGAGGACAGGAAAAGTGTCAGTAACAATTGTACATTCTCTTACAATACGGGGACTAACTCAAAAGTCCATAAGTCGCTTTATGCACATGTTGGCATTCAAGTTTCTCTGTAATGTAAACGATACACGAGCCTTGATTGGTCTTTCTCTCCTAGTGACATCACATTTAGGCCAGATTCCAGACCCCTGGCGTAGACGGACATTCACTTTAGCGCATATAGTAATTGGTCTCTCGCTACATGTCAATTCTTTTATTCATCTAAGAGCTTTAATTTACAGCAGTTGTCAACTACTGCAGGGTGTTCTTTGGTATTTGAGTCTGGTATTGCAGAAATACAGTTCTGAGGCACAGCAGCACATTTTAGTTTGTCCAATTAAAAATATATAAATGAATGTTCATTTCATTGTTGTGTGTGTTTAAGATGTCTACTTAACCCCACACTGATGTTGGACACCTATATAGTACTTGTTCCATATGAAAAGATGATGTAACTTCAAATATCTTCTAAAATTGATAAATAAATAAATACATAAATAAATAAATAAATAAACAAACAAATACATACATTAATTAAAGAAAGAAAGAAAGAAAGAAAGGAAAATTCATGCCTGGACTTTTTGAAAGAGAGTAGTAAGTATGCTTTGAAAAAATACTCAATAAAATAGTCTAATCCAGCTTTTTTTGGTCACATCAGGCATACATGGGTTCATCAGCATCTGAACTTGATAGACTTTCAATATCCATGACATTGAGTACCATCCAGCAGTGAAAAAATTCTGATTCAGGGTTACCCAATACTAAGGCATTAACAGCAGCAGAGGTTTTCTACCTTGACTTAGGGGCAGGGCGAAAAATCTCTCTAGGGAGAAAAAGCTGTAGGCATTAAAGATGCATCCATCCAGTGTCAAGGTCAATTCATGTGATTTTCATGATCAATTAGCGTTTTTACAACAATGTGGAGGTTACATAAACCTTCCATTATTGCAAGTGCCACTGACAGGCGCAGGTAACTTGATCCAATGGTGGACGGCTTCTCATCTGTCTAAAAGCCTTGGGGGGTCTCCGGTGCCGCCGCCGCCGCCGCCGTCTTGGCCAGGTGCTGGCCACCGGCACCATGCAAGCACGCTCTGCTGCCCTAACTGAATAATTGATACCCTTCTCTGCTGGAACGAACCCAAGCCTGAAGTGGTCATTGGCCACACCACTAGGTCTATACTCACACCATTACATGCCACTTTAGCATTGATTAAAACACAACTTTTAACCCTTTTACTCTAATGATTTTCTACACTTTATAGTACATACTTATTTTCTTATCAATAACATTTATTTGTATTTTTATTCTCATTCAGCAAAGATCTCCTTTTCATTTCCATGATTCTATTTCTTTTTGAACAAAAACAAAAATTGCCTCTCTGAAAATAGCAATTAAATTCGAAAAATACTTGTGAGGGCATTGTAAATCATATTCTTACCATTTTTTTAAAAAAAATATGTTGCAAATTCACGCTTGATTCCAGGATCATTTCTAAAAGTATCACAGATTCAAATAATGCTTTGCCAGAGGATCCCCAAGCTTGTATTGGTTAGACTTGGAGTGTCTAATCCCATGTGAAAAGTGTAAACCTTGACAGCGCAAGAGTTTTATTAGTTATATGAGTTGCGATGCTCATCCCTCCAGCAGTCAGCCACATACA
Organism: Maea johnstoni; assembly: GCA_963942565.1. Classification (NCBI taxonomy): domain Eukaryota; kingdom Metazoa; phylum Annelida; class Polychaeta; order Spionida; family Magelonidae; genus Maea; species Maea johnstoni. The sequence goes on along the minus strand of OZ012684.1, from coordinate 53,150,111 downwards.
TCATTCATTACCGATCCCCACCCCCCCCCCCCCCCCCCACCCCCCAGATTGGTTTCAAGTTGTAACTGACAGGTTAATCAGCTGAACCAACTCATAAATACCTGACAACTACTCAAAACATTTGCCTTTGATACATTACAAAGGTGCGTTTTGAAAAATAAGCCATTATTATTCATGAAGATCCAATTGGCCTTAAAAGTGAACTGGATGTAGTCAGGCCAGGGGTCTTCACTTTCTGACTGGCTGTCAGACATAGCTAATCAATCATGGACATCAAAGCTGGCCTACCTGCTTGCTCAAAGAATAAAATAGTTCTATACCTGGTGAAGGTTTACAATGATAACGATATGATATCTTTAAGAATAAACCAGTTCTCTACCTAGCAGAGGTTTACAATGATAACAATATGATATCTTTAAAGTATAAAATGGTTCTCTACCTGGTGTAGGTTTATAGTGATAACAATGTCATATCTTTAAGAATAAAAAAGTTTCCCTACCTGGTGTAGGTTTATAGTGATAACAATATATCTTCAAAGAATAAAATAGTTCTCTACATGGTGTAGGTTTATAGTGATAACAATATATCTTCAAAGAATAAAATAGTTCTCTACCTGGCGGAGGTTTACAATGATAACAATATGATATCTTTAAAGAATAAAATAGTTCTGTACCTGGTGGAGGTTTACAATGAAAACAATATGATATCTTTAAAGAATAAAATAGTTCTCTACCTGGCGGAGGTTTACAATGAAAACAATATGATATCTTTAAAGAATAAAATAGTTCTGTACCTGGTGGAGGTTTACAATGATAACAATATGATATCTTTAAGAATAAAATAGTTCTGTACCTAGCAGAGGTTTACAATGGTAACAATATGATATCTTTAAAGAATAAAATAGTTCTGTACCTGGTGGAGGTTTACAATGAAAACAATATGATATCTTTAAAGAATAAAATAGTTCTCTACCTGGTGTAGGTTTATAGTGATAACAATATATCTTCAAAGAATGAAATAGTTCTCTACCTGGTGTAGGTTTATAGTGATAACAATGTGATATATTTAAGAATAAAATAGTTCTCTACCTGGTGTAGGTTTATAGTGATAACAATCTGAGAGTAGTAGACAGGGAGTGGGCACTGTGCATGCCATTACAGGATATGGCCACACTGCCAGTCGTCCTGGCCACTCCACTTGTGGAGTGGCCAGGACGATCGCACTGTGATACAGCCGTGCTTCCTGTCTAGTCGACCCCCTCGGGAACGCTGCCTCTGGCAGGCCCGGACGTTCTGGTTGTTATGTGTATTGGCGGGGGTGTCAACACAAGGAGTGACAGCTTTACAGATTTCCACTCGTTGAAGAAGATTGAGTATAAAAGCATATTTCCTGGAAATGGCTGCACAAGAGTGGGATATTTATTTAAGGAATTATATGATACAATAGTTAGCAACTTGATGTAGGAGTTCTAGGGCCCTTTAGTAGTCAGAAAGTGGCATTTATTGACTTCCTTTAGTTCAGTGTGCGCAAATCCTGTCATGGCATCTACCTGGCGGAGGTTTGTAATGATAACAATATGATATCTTTTAAGAATAAAATAGTTCTATACCTGGTGGAGGTTTACAATTATAAGTTATAACAGTATGATATCTTAAAGAATAAAATAGTTTCTTTAACTGCACTAAATCAGATACCTTTAAAGCTTGATATATTATCCTTGCATGCCACCTATTGGGTGAAAAGGCAACTAAAATCTGGTTCACCCAGACTCATGCCCAGGTAGTACAAACTTATATTGAAAGCAAATTAACAGAATTGGCAAAAGAATTTTGTCTGAATAAGCACACATGTGAGTAGCAACTAAGGTAAAAATTGCTAAAAGAGGGTATTTGCGATCTTCCGTTGGGCCGCAACCCACACGCGGTGCCAATGGTGGCCACAATCCATAGCCACCTAGAGCTTGACTGCTTCCTGCCCTTTTGTCACCAAGGATTGACTGAAATGGTGGAAAACCTACAGCGTGAAGTGTTCAAGCTCTAGAAAACAAAGTTATTTGGGTTCTGTGCGCTCATTCGGACGAATATGGTAATATTGATTTCTATAAAGATTTTTAGCCTAATCTATTATTGTAATTGGTATCGTTTCAGGTACTCACCTTTGGTTATCGAGACATCTTTTAACGTCTCTGATTGTATCTCTGAACCTCATCTTCAGCACATACACATGGTCCCCCCTTTCTGACTTGATGCGCAGGGTAGTCAGATTGCGCGGTGTGGGAGGCCTTTTCCGCTTCTCTATAGCCAGCCTCTCTTTCATTTCTACCACCACCGGGGTATCTACCACTGTCAGGGTATTGGTGGAGACTGGACCACCCTGAAAATAGAAATAGACACATTTATTGCACAATTTCCTTCTGGTCCAGTCTGAGATCCACCTAAAGTCATCAGTATCCCAAGAGGAGGAACGAGAGGGATACACTAATATAATGACTGATGATTGATAACAGGCTGTACCTCATTTTCAAACAGGGTGTAAAAAAGTCATCACTAGATCTTTAACCAGATCCGTCAGTTAATCTTTTATCTTATGAAGTAAAAATTCTGTTTCACAAAAACACAATAGCTAGCTAAACTTATAGCAAGCAAAAGGCTTTATACATGCACCCTTGTTCAACAATTATATCCCTCTCATTCAACCTCATCGGATACGGATGACTTTGGGTGTAACTAACAGCAAAGAATTGTATCAATAGTGTCTTATATTTACCTTTATAGTTTCTGATAATGAGTTTCTGATGTCAATGACCTTCCCATCTCTTATTACAGATGAAGGCAGCTGATTCAGGAACTGCTCCAGGTTCTTCTTGTGACCTACATACAGAAAAGCAAACACAATAGGAACATGATGATATGTACCACTCAATGTGGGGTACATTTATGCTTGAGAGTGATTTATGTCCTTATCAACTGTAAATTTATATTTCTCTCTCATTCAATTCTTTAAGTAAAATGAGACAAGATACTGTATTTTATTTGTTTTGATTTATACAATAAATAGAAAAAAAAATCAAATTTAAAAAGATCTTAAAATAAAAATGTTGATTTTATTCCATTTAATTGGACTTAAATCATCATCTCTAAAAAACAAAAAAAACAATTTTCAAATCATTTCACTCTCTGTTAATGAGAGATATGAAAAGACTAGGTTGATCTGAGTTTACCTGGTAGCTGGGTCTCCTCCTGTAAGCCCTCGGGGTTGTCATCCCTCTGTGTGGCCTTATCGAGGTTGCTGGGCACAAGCCGCGAGGGCTTGGTCTCCCCTCCCAGCATCTGACCAGCACCCTTGAACGCATCCACGCTACTACAGCGGAAAAACACATGCCGCTTATCTCCAACCTAAAAGCAAAGAAAGTCTTGATATAGAAATATATACATACTGTAGATTTACAGGGTCTTAGCCGATATTTCAAAACAGGGTGTCCACCCAATAGAGGTTTCATAGACTTTTGCGTGTCCAAAGTGTGGTACAAGATACATACTACTAGTAAGATAGACCCTTTACCTTTACATATTTTGCTTTTTTAGGCCAGATACTGATTTGTGTGTCTTATAAAAGTGACACTACAGCTTCTACATCTTCTATCTTCTAAGAAAAGTCATCTCTAGCAAATCATGACATAAACTTTTGGGTGTCCAAACTGTCAAAAAACAGTGTTCTGCGTGTCCAAATGACACGCTGGACGCATTGCGGCTAAGCCCCTGCTGTAGAATGGCTAATTTTTCTGTGTAACAACTTTCCCTAATTTTTCATTTTTGGGTGTTTCCTTTTCTAATATTTCCGAAGAGAGGACATATGTTTTTTTTTCCGTTTCTAATTTTCTCATTTTATGTAGATTTTTAATCTTAGTATACCAAAGAGTTAATATTGATTTCTTCGTGTTTATTAAGTCCGGACATGTACTGTATTGTTTTTTCCTGTGTTGTTTATTCCAATTTGAAAGCATTTGGGAAAGAACGGGAAAATAAAACATTAGCCATTCTACAGTATTAAAAGATAAACACGATGTATGGACTCTGTACAAAACTAAACAATTAGATTTACTGGTGTGTTAGAGTTAGTAGCGACTGCAATCATACAGCCCTATTTAAAAGTTCAACTAGCTTATAACTTCAAATTGTACAATTTCAATGCTAATGATTAACTTATTCTAAACTTTCTCTCAATCCATATATAATCTATCGTTTTTGAATAATTATACAAACTCTCTTTAGAACCGTCCATTCCTCAAAAATCCTCTGCATGAAGCTAGAAAAACTGGATGTGTAAATGAGTGACTTGTCAGAACCTGTTATCATAAACAAGTAAGATTTCTTATGGTATGAACTATTTTTGCGCACCTTGGTATCTTAGGATTCAGTAAGTAGCAAACCAGGCATTGCTATACAGTCCCCAAATCCACAAAGGCTTGCACAACCTACCAGCATTTCATATTGTACGTACCATCTCAAGTATCAATATCTAGAAGGTTTAATTCATTAACCACTTGCATGTAAGTCCCTGTAACCTTTTGCTTGTGGTTTGTACATAGTGTGTCTAATGGCATCTGAATTTTCTAGCATTGTGATATTTCCATAGGCAAATTTCTTGAAATAAAAGCTGGTCATATCGGGCAAGTTGCAGATGCAAACAGTCAGATGTGGACTTTCATGCCTGGAGATCTGCTTGACTATATAGTGTCGTCTGGACCTGTCATACTTTTGAAAATAACTTTCGATAGAAGCAGAAATTTGCAAAATTTTAGAAGGAGAGTTATAGATAGAGGTTAATGAACAATTCTCCTTCAAATATTTTCTTTATACTGCTTTTGTGAGAGAAATATCACCAAAATTGTCAGGCAATTTTGACTGCTGCGTTAAAGGGATCCCTGTTATCCTTGACGCACCGTGAAGGGTATCCCATCAGGATAGCGAGGCTGCAGCTCGGAGGGGAAGTATCCGTCGGTGAGATCCTGAACGCAGCGCTGGGTGGTGGGGTCAGAGAACGGACGGAACGGCCCACTGAACAGCACTAAGCCATTAGAATACAGCACCAGAGGGATTGGGTCGGGCATCTGAAAATCAGAAAATTATTCTTACAATGACAGGGAAGCACAATCAAATATTGTACAGCAGAAAATATTAAGGCCTAAAATAATTTTGTTTCATCTATGTCTGAAAAAATAGGGTAGGTGGGTAAGTAAAAAAAAAGGATTATTTTTTTTTATTTCAAGAAATGTGTTTCATGCATGTTTTATGGTGATTGGGAATCAGAAGGGTGAAAAAAAAATAAGGGTAGGGATTTTTTGAAGTAAAAATTTGTTAAGGTCAGGTTACAGGAAACTAACCACTTTTGTAGGCCTTATGTTAAAATTATGTTAAAATTCAGTTTTTCACATAATGTATTTTAGCCTAACTTTGTGATACAGCTGCACTTAATACATATCTTAGCACTGTTTCAAGAAGTTGCTTTTCCCTTCTCCATTTCAGAGATTTGCAAATAAAGTTAACCAATTAGATATGCATACTTTCACTAACATTTCATTTGAGATTTGAGAGTCCTGTCAAACATGTTTGTTAAGAAAGACTACGACTGACCAGATTGCTCTTCAGTTTCCTTTGACAAAACACTGTCTTACTAAACAGGTGAAATATTACATATTTTTTACTACAGGAATGTTGTGGTCAGTCTTACTAAACAGGTGAAATGTAACATCTTTTACTGCAGGAATGTTGTGGTCAGTCTTACTATCAGGTGAAATATAACATTTTACTACAAGAATGTTGTGGTCAGTCTTACTAAAAGGTGAAATATAACATCTTTTACTGCAGGAATGTTGTGGTCAGTCTTACTATCAGGTGAAATATAACATCTTTTACTGCAGGAATGTTGTGGTCAGTCTTACTATCAGGTGAAATATAACATCTTTTACTGCAGGAATGTTGTGGTCAGTCTTACTATCAGGTGAAATATAACATCTTTTACTGCAAGAATGTTGTGGTCAGTCTTACTAACAGGTGAAATATAACATCTTTTACTGCAGGAATGTTGTGGTCAGTCTTACTATCAGGTGAAATATAACATCTTTTACTGCAGGAATGTTGTGGTCAGTCTTACTATCAGGTGAAATATAACATCTTTTACTGCAAGAATGTTGTGGTCAGTCTTACTAACAGGTGAAATATAACATCTTTTACTGCAGGAATGTTGTGGTCAGTCTTACTATCAGGTGAAATATAACATTTTTTACTGCAGGAATGTTGTGGTCAGTCTTACTAAAAGGTGAAATATAAAATATTTTACTACAAGAATGTTGTGGTCAGTCTTACTAAAAGGTGAAATATAACATCTTTTACTACAGGAATGTTGTGGTCAGTCTTACTAAAAGGTGAAATATAACATATTTTACTACAAGAATGTTGTGGTCAGTCTTACTAAAAGGTGAAATGTAACATCTTTTACTGCAGGAATGTTGTGGTCAGTCTTGCTATCAGGTGAAATATAACATCTTTTACTACAAGAATGTTGTGGTGAGTCAGGTATGAGCGTATTGTCTTACCTTGAGTCTCGCACCGCCTGTTGTGTGCTGGACCTTGGCCTGGCCCTCCCCGGCTACAGAGTTGAGGACACTGATGTTCTCCAGAATCAGGTCAAAATCAACTTGGAAGACGTCACCTGCACTGCTCACTGAGGATGCTTCAAGAGAATCAACGAGGATTATCATAGGGATAACATTAATACAATAATCCCCCCCAGCAGCTGAAACCGGCCTGACAATTTCGATGAAATCTTGCAAGGAAAAGCAAATTTGGAAAAATATTTGAAGGAGATATGTTATTCAGAACAGAACCAACAACTCTCCTTCAAGTATTTTGTAAAATAATTCTTATTTCCAAAGTTAATTATTATCAAAAGTATCATAGATCCGGTTGACAATATCTAGAGGAACTCTCAAGCATAAATAGGTTATATTCAATATCATAATCTTTGAGGAGAGCATCAGTTTAACCCATGAATGGCTGTAGCAACCACCAAAAATGCCTGACTATTTTGGTGATATCCCTTCAATAAAAGCAAGGGTTGGAAAGTAAATGAAGGAGAGTTGTTCATTAAGACTTTATCTACAACTCTCCTTCAAATAGCTTTCAGATTAATGCTTCATTCTGAAGTAATTTTCAAAAGTATGAAACGTGCAGACAACACTTATCAAGTAGATCTCCAGGCATGAATGGGTTAATAAAGAACCTAATGGATAAGTAACGTTCAAATAATAATACTTACTAAAACACTGAATAATCTAACAAACTACTAAACTAATAATAAGCCTACTCAGTGTCTTAGCCAGGATTTAGAAACTGGGTGCCTAAAATTGGCAGTTGTAAAGATTTTGGGTGTCCAAATTGTTAAGGGGGATCACAATATACTCCTATTTCAATCATACCCATGTATAAATTCATCAAAATAAGGCATGATATCACTAAGCAATGTCATGGGAATTGTAAGGAGATGAACAAATTCAATTATAAGCTTGAGATTGGGATTTTTCGAAATTCGACACAAATATTTTTGGGTGTCCTGAGGGGTTCTTTTTAAGGGTTTGGGTGTCTAAAAAGGCACCCAGACGCCCTGCTGGCTAAGACCATGAGCCTACTTTTTTGAAAGTGAAAATGTTGGCAATAATTTGCTTACTGCAACTGATTCTTGTTTTGTGTGTGGTTACTATGTACTTTATCTCCATTATTTTAACTCCATTTTTACCAGTCTCCTAGGGCTACCTGTCTTATAAGACCTTTTTTTGCAAATGTACCAGTAATTAAAGGCTGTTGTCAGATATTGGTACTTTACTAGAACATCCTAATACTCTGGAAAGGTACCACATGTGAGGGTTTGATTAGCTAGAGGTGCAAATTGGGCTGTAAATTGTTCTTATCCCTTTTGATGCTGAGGCTACTTTCATTCAAAGCACAAGGATGCTAAGTTTTTTTTTGAAAACCATTTAAACCATGTCATGTTGTATTCATTGAAATGCTCTTGCTGAGTGCTCTCAGATAAGTACCATGTGCCAGGATTTCAATCATTTTACAGGTTTTTGCATCATTTTGTAATGGCCAAACTAGCAGCTAGTAGCATAAGGGTTACAATTCTGAGTAAGGCAAATTATTCATGGGTCAACTGTAGCCATTGCTAAAAATGAACATAAATAGATGAAAATTGAGAAAATTAATGTAGCTTCACCCCATCGCGCTACAAAAATTTCGCAAAAGGCCGATTTTCCGGGGTTTTTTCGCGTGTACGTTATTTCGCTAGAGAGCAAGTTCTTCAGCGCCATCTATTGAACCAAACAGGAATCAAACAGTGTAAAGATTTGTCGGCCATCTTGCATGAAAGACGTTGAAGTCTTCTTACCAGGTCTCCACATAGGTTCACCCCCGGCATCCTCATCACCCTCCTCATCATCACCGTCCTCTGTGAGCGTACCGACTGTCTGGTTATTGTACACCTTGGACTCTGGGTCACTCTTGTCTCCAACCCACATCATACCATAATCAGCCAGGAAACTCTAGAGAATGGCAAACAGTAGCATTAACAATTGAGAGGTGCACCCAGGATTTCTGTGAAGGGGGTATGTACTTTATTTCGCGAGCAAGCAAGTTCTACAGCGCCATCTATTGAACCAAACAGGAATCAAACCATGTAAAGATTTGTTGGCCATCTTGCGGCTATAACTTGGCACAAGTTTCCCCAATCACCTCCAGTGGTGGATAGCGTAACTTAGCACCCAATAGATTCTGTGCGATAAGTTCACGAGGGCGATACTAGTTTGCATATTCGCGAAATAATCGCACTCGCGAACTTTGCCTGTTCTACAGTATGTATCTCATCGTTTTTATCAAAAAAAAGAAGAAAAGTGACAATTCTTAGCAAAAAAATCAACAAGCTCTAAAGGGAAGGGCTTATCAAACCCCTTTAACCCCTCTGTATCCAAAATTACTGTTAGAGCAGTTCTATCACGTCAGAGTATTTTTTCCACACCAAATTCCAAAATTTAATTTCAGATTTATTTTCAGATATTTTGTCAAAATATGGATCGCATAATGATACATGTTATTAAGGAATATTTCAAGATATACAAATGACATTGGGCCATGCCTCAGAGGTAATTTTGAAACCCAACATCAGTATGTGGACCATGCACTGAAATATGTTTGGTCCACATACACAAGTATATGTATAAAGTTTTCTTGGAAGGGTAATATGTGATGCATGATGCAAAGTCTGGTTAGCTTCAAATCAATAAAATATACACATGTAAGGGCCATACTGCTTGCATCCATTCATTCCATTGTCTCTGACATGGACATGATTCATTGTGATAGCTTTAGTCTTACCAATGACGCCACATAGATGATGATTGTGCATGTCAGTGCAGATGCCTCTACTGTTAACCTGGGATCTTAATTTTATATCAAACTAAAATGGCTTCTGTTCTATGGTCCTCTCTCTTAGTTTCTATGAGAAATTGGTATTTGTGTAAGACAGGGGTGTCCTGGGATAGTACTTACCTCCATCTCATGCACCTGTTGCTCCAGTAAAAGACATTTCTTCTCCAATTCACGGCTATGCTGATCTGAGCTGACAGTGCTGCCATCTTTTTCACACCCTGAAAATATTAATCCACCACACTCAGCAAGGGTTAAGACAATAAATAATAAACATTTGCCTGCAAGTCTTGAGATGTGATCATTTTGTGGTTGGTAGTCAAGAAAGATGACTCTCCTCCTCACCAATAGATGGCGCCACAAGTCATGAGGAGCCACAGATGCCCAACCAAACTGGCAAATAATGTATTCAAAGATAGGGTTTAAAAGCATGAGAAAAACAATTTTTTTCATTGATTGTACTTATATGAACACTGATTCCAATAACTATCATTTCATTTTGGAAAATGCATCTAAGATGTACCATACTGTTTGTGAAATCCTACATCCAATAATATTTTGCTGCCTGCCTGATCATAAAATATTGTAGATTACAGATAGGCAACAAGATGACTTACAAATGATACTATGTTCACAATGTCCGACCTTATACTAGATCTTCCCTTGCTACAATACATAAAGTTTTACTGTCACATCAGAACTACTAGGAGAAATAATCATTGAATAGGGATGGGGATCGTTGAGAATTCTACGGTTCGGTTCGGTTCTTGGTTTTGCTTCTACGGTTCAGTTTTATCACGGTTTCCTAAACGGTTTATCAATGACATTTCTTGGATACAAAACTACGCAATGGAATGCCTGGCTGAACTTGCCTGAACAGGAAAGTTCTTGAAAGTTCATATATACTAGCTCCCTGGGCACTTTCTCTACCCTCAGAAGGCTTCTGAGCATAGTGAAAGTGGGCAGGGTACCAGACTTGAGAGATTTTGAAATGGCTGTTTGATCGTCGCGCCTGGCAGACATTGTGAGGCCAGCGAGGAGGTAGGTGCTGACAGTTTTATTACCCCTCCAGGAACCCTGAGCATGCATAGAAAACCGAACCGTTTAGAGGGAGGTCCGGTTTTTGACTGGTTAACTGCAATGCTCAGGCCGGTTTGAACCAGTTCCCAGTTTCCGGTCCCCATCCCTATCATTGAATCAAATTTTATTCCATAAAACTATAGGTTAGTCATATTGGTTTTACCAGTATATGCTATGCATACATATTCTGCAGCTGTGCTAACTTATCTCCCATGTAGGTCTGTGCTAACTGTTTGCTATAATAGGCACACCATCAATATGGTATAACATGTAGGGCCATTGAGTCCAGTCTTTTGATATGCAATATGGTACTGTCATATAGTAGGAGGCAATGGCAAACTATGCATAATTTTCACACTGCTGTCAATATTTAACCCATTCATGCTTAGACCTCAATTTGATACATGTCATCAGGATCAATGACACTTGATTAGATTATGAAATCACAAAATATTTGGAGGAGTTGTAGGCCTGATCAACATTTCTCCATCAAATAGTTTCCTAAAGATGCTGTCGTTCAAAAGATAACACCAAAGTCAGCCTCTTTTGGCCGCTGCATACATGAATGGATTAAGGTACCTTGTTCAATAGAAATGATTAAATGTGTCCCTAGCTACCAGATCAACTTCTTATTTCTTTAAAAATTTGAAAACACATATATTTACCATTTATCTACAGTTGGCAAATTCAGCAGATTTAGTTATAAAGCAGAACATAATATTAGCATTCTATCACATTACTATGTAACATTTATTGGCTTTGAAATTAAATATTAATTACGAATCCACTTTTTAAATGTCCCCACTAAAACAATCTGTTCACTCACAGAAATCCTTATATATATTGAAACATTGCATCAACCCCAAATATTGCAAACATGAATTTGCAACAATTAACTAACACCTTAATAATCTTAACCCTTCCAATGCTGAGGCCATTTTTGACCAAATCACAAGGACATAAAGACTTTTAAAAACCATCTAAGCCCTGTCATGTTGGTATTCATTGGAAATCTCTCGCTAAATACTCTCAAATGAGTACCCATGTGCTAGGGTTTCAGTCATTTTCCAGGTTTTTGCATCATTTTGTATTGGCCATCTAATTAGCCAGCAGCAGCAGAAGGTTTAAGTGTTTTACGATAAACTGACCCAGGGTGCAACATAGGTTCCAAAACAACACTTGCCAAACAGGGCTATGCAAGCTTCCCGTAAAGTTCACTTGGCCCATCGGTACTTCCACTTGCCCCGCCACTCTGTTAAACAAAAGTGAGTTAATTACATTGCGACGACTCTGCCCAAAACATTACTTGCCAAGTAGAGCGGGCAAGTTCGGGTCTTGTTCGGATTGCCTGATTGTCGTTCTTTGCCAAATTCACTTGCAACTTGCAATGGGGCAAGTTGTTTTGTGGCACGCTGTGAACCATAAAACATAATTATATAGCTTTTCAGCGCAGTGTGCAATACTCAATTCAACATCTGTAAGAATAATCTATTGCATAAAGGTCAAGATTACTAATCCCCGTACTGAAGTAAAGAACCCTGTTTCCCCCTGGCACCTTGCAGGGAGGCTTACTTAATGAGCCTGCACTCCACAAGTGCAGGAGTTTTCATCATGAAAGAGACTTTCATCCTCAGATCTTATGACATTCTCAAATACCATGTTAACCCTTATGCTGCTGGTGGCTAATTTTGCCAATTCAAAATGATGCAAAACATACGAAAAATGACTTGAAACCTTGGTGCATGGCTACTCATCTTAGAGTACTCATTGTGAGCTTTCTAATGAATACCAACATGACAGGGTTTAGATGGTTTTCCGAAAACTTCGCATCCATGTGCTTTGGATGAAAGTAGCCTTAGCATTGGAAGGGTTAAGGTAGGAATCAAAGCTCAAATATCTTTAAAACTGAAATGTTAGACTGTCAAGTTTGTCCCATTGGAAAGATATGACTTATCTTTTGCAATGTCGTGTAAACAGCCAATTTAAATTACTGTATCACAAGTGTTGATATACATATATTTTGATCTAGGAAGGCAAAACCTGAAAGGTGCAATTAAAGAGTGCCTGCACCATGCATTTTAAAGCGATAATGCAAAATGTGAAATCACCCTACGTTGCCTGCATTTTGTGTGGATTAATGAGAGGACCTGCTATGCAATATATCATATATGCTATACCCCGATGGGTTCATTTAATGCTCCTTTTATCTCATCTAAACCATCATAATCGATAGGGCTCTATTCAAACTTGCATGCATAATGCATGACAAACATAACCGCTCTGAGCAAACGCTACTTCAAATGGAATTGACTCAGATCAAAGTCAGCATAAATACAATGGGAGATATAATGCAGACCCCATTGTTCTCCAACCTATAGTGCAACATAACCTGATATGATGGTCAAAACCTTGCATTCAGGTAGACTAGTAGGGCTAATTAGGGCTACTGTCCTTTGCGCTAATGGTAAGAGGCTGACCTGCTATGATAGACCACACCTTGCTTAATTAGCAGGTAGACTGGTAGGGCAAATTAGGGCTATTGTCCTTAGCACTAATTTTGAGAGGCTGACCTGCTACGATAGACCACACCTTGCAAGACAGGTAGACTGGTAGGGCTCATTAGGGCTACTGTCCTTTGCGCTAATGGTGAGAGGCTGACCTGCTATGATAGACCACACCTTGCTTAATTAGCAGGTAGACTGGTAGGGCTAATTAGGGCTATTGTCCTTAGCACTAATTTTGAGAGGCTGACCTGCTATGATAGACCACACCTTGCTAGACAGGTAGACTGGTAGGGCTCATTAGGGCTACTGTCCTATGCGCTAATGGTGAGAGGCTGACCTGCTATGATAGACCACACCTTGCTAGACAGGTAGACTGGTAGGGCTCATTAGGGCTACTGTCCTCTGCGCTAATGGTGAGAGGCTGACCTGCTATGATAGACCACACCTTGCTAAGCAGGTAGACTGGTAGGGCTAATTAGGGCTACTGTCCTTAACGCTAATGGTGAGAGGCTGACCTGCTATGATAGACCTCACCTTGCTTAGCAGGTAGACTGGTAGGGCTCATTAGGGCTACTGTCCTTAGCGCTAATTTTGAGAGGCTGACCTACTGCTACGATAGACCACACCTTGCTAAACAGGTAGACTGGTAGGGCTAATCAGGGCTACTGTCCTTTGCGCTAATGGTGTCGAGAGGCTGACCTGCTATGATAGACCACACCTTGCTAGACAGGTAGACCAGTAGGGCTAATCAGGGCTTCTGTCCTTTGCACTAATGGTGAGAGGCTGACCTGCTATGATAGACCACACCTTGCTAGACAGGTAGACTGGTAGGGCTAATTAGGGCTACTGTCCTTAACGCTAATGGTGAGAGGCTGACCTGCTATGATAGACCACATCTTGCTAGACAGGTAGACTGGTAGGGCTCATTAGGACTATACTGTCCTTTGCGCTAATGGTGAGAGGCTGACCTGCTATGATAGACCACATCTTGCTAGACAGGTAGACTGGTAGGGCTCATTAGGACTATACTGTCCTTTGCACTAATGGTGAGAGGCTGACCTGCTATGATAGACCACACCTTGCTAGACAGGTAGACTGGTAGGGCTAATTAGGGCTATTGTACTTCACATTGTGGTGCTGCTATCATGCAGAAACCTCCACATAATTAATCCCCCGTCATTGGCAACTTTCTCAGATGCCTCGGCTGTGATGCAAACCGAGACAGTGGTGAGAGACAGCGAGAAGTAAGTGGCAATGCCTCAGACCACTCGCCCATCAGGGCAGGCTGCTTACACAGTCCTCATTTTAACCCTTATGCTGCTGGTGGCTAACTTGACCAATACAAAATGATAAAAAAACTGAAAAATGACTGAAATCCTGGCACATTGGTACTCATCAAAGAGACTACTCATCAAGAGCTATCCAATGAATACCAACATGACAGGGTTTAGATAAAGATATTTAAAAGGGTTAAGGCAGTGTAGCATATCATTACAACAGACACAGTCAACTCATGCCAGAGACAATGAGTGTATATGTATATAATTCCTCTCCCTTTCCTGGGAGAGAAGCTCAGTTTTGGATACAGGGGGTGTTCAAGGGTTAGACAAACTACCTTTTCATTTCAATTCATGTTGTTGATTTTCCTGCTAAGAGTGTAATTTTTTCTTATCTTATCTTTAGCTTAAAAGGGATGAGATAGATCAACATCTCTGTTAAAATGAACCACCCTCACACAGAACAAACCCCTACACAGAAATCCTAGATTTTATAATTTTTATCTCAGATGTATTTACCCCTTTCAATGCTGAGGCTACTTTTGTCCTATTAGCACAAGGACACAAATATTTTTAAAAACCATCTAAACCTTGCCATGTTAGTATTCATTGGATAGCTCTCACTGAGTATACTCTCAGATGAGTATCCATGTTCCAGAGTTTGTCATTTTTTCAGGTTTTTTGCATCATTTTGTATTGGCCAAATAAGCCACCAGCTGCATAAGGATTAATATAAAGATGTTATTTTCTGGAATTCCAGCCATGAGTGGGTCAAAGCTCTATTTCACTACCTCCTCAGATCTGGCTTAGTACAACTGCACGCACACATCCATAAGCTCTGTAAATCAGGGAAAAATACAATGCCACAAATTACTAGGGGTTACACAAAAAGAGACCTTTTGTTTGAATAAGTCCATAGTGACCTAAATCTTAATCCCTAATACAAGAAAACAACCTATGCTGAATAACATTGTTGCAGTGTCCCAAACTAATACCATTGATTTTTACAAAACCTTCTTAGCTTGTTGACCTGGTCCATAATACCATTGAACGAAATAAACATACAAAAATATATAAAGACACGAAAGGTGATGATGTTGTTGACAATGATGATTATGATGATGATGATAATGATGATGACGGCATCTCCCTCATACCATTTCATTTTGAGTGCTATAAACCTTACAAAGAAAACAGGGTAATATAATAGTTCATTTGTTTTTTATATATATAAATACATCCTGGGTAACGTCAAACTACACCCACAGCGTGAAAACAACCACTTTCCATATATGGAATATATATCCATCTATAAAAGGAAGGATATTCATCAAATTTAAGATACTACAGTGCTGCAAAAAGCTCATTTCTAGAATTCTGAGAGACAGAGGCACAGACCAGTTGGCGTTTGCATGACATTTAAGCTTTTTCCCAAATGCTGTTCTTTTTTAGGCAGGAGCAGCCGTGAAGGCAAGGGTTTCCGTGGTAACGTTCCCCTGATGCGTCTCCAAGCTGCTTGAGGCCTATTTGCTTTTCTAGAAGAGAGTCTGGTAATGGGCAACTGAGGTACCATCATGCACTCACAGAGTGGAGAGCTCTTTCCATGAAAACTGCTGACATTTACAAGATGATCAATGAGAAACGTCCTGAGGCTCTATACAAGTAACTTCTAAGAGACGTAGTTCACAATGCAGACATGCAGAAATAGAATACACACTGACTTTTCCGTACATGTGGTTTGTGAAAAACACAACCGCGTTAAGCACAATGGAAAAAGAGATTTTAGGATACAAATTCAAATTATTCATTCGTTACTTCTGCTTTGATTCTAAACCCCCCCCCCCCCCCCCATAAAAAATCACTTTGACATTTTGTTCCATACTACTCATTTTTTTTTTAAATGTTCGCTATCAGGAACCTGCACTTTCTTTTAACCCCTTAATGCTAAGAGATTTCCTCTTGGAAGGTGTAGTCTCGATCTCTGATATTAATGAAAATAATAATTCATGAACTTATAACAAAGTATCTGAAGTTAATTTCTGATAGACATTTGCTCCTTCAAATGTTTTCCAAAATTTACTTTTATAAGCAAGTTATCACCAAAAGTGTCAGGTCATTTTTGGCCACTGCAAGCGTTATTGGGTTAACCCTTGTCCTGCTGAATTGCTACCCTGCCAACTGTTTTTGGTCCCTGGGACAAAACTGACCATTGGGGGTAGAGGCACAACTTCAATTTTGAGGAGTTACCCAAATATTAACAAACAATTAGTTGTAACGTATCCATAAACAGCAATATTAATCTCCCACCTTTATAGTATCAACCCATTTATAGAGGCTGAGCATGGATTTCACTTATTTTAAATTTCCACAGGGCTATTCAGATGAATTCCCTTAATAAACCAAGTGTATCTGGTTTTACAAAGATAACCCTAGGAATCCCTCCCTATTCCCAACTTCACTTGGTAAGGGTTATCTGCTTATATCAGCACCGTGGTGCCCCCTAGGTACACTTATTGTTACCTACAAGGCTACAACCACGCTATGTGTGATACAAAGCACCGGTGCACCATTTCGCATGCATAATAGATGTGGATCATACTAATCAATATCTTCAAAGAGAATCTATTTAAGAAAGTGCACTTCCTATATGAATCGTGTCTAAGATAGTTGCGCTGATCTGGTCAACATCACTATTTTCAAGGCTGAGTTCTACCATTTCACATGCACCATATAACATATAACATACCTGAAATCTGACTCAAACCTAATCTATTTATCAGATTCTGTTGATACTCCACCAAGCAAGTTTCAGAGAATGTCGCAGGAAAGCTATTCACACCCACACGAAAAGTGATGAATGTTATGCATGAAAACACCCAAAACACTCAAAGATGTCCTGACTATTTTAATAACAGCTTTATAGCAACCAGAAAAATTTTCATAGAGAATATTTCAAGGAAAAATGTTTATAACAACCTCATCCACAAACCCTCTTCAAATACTTTCGAATTTATGATTAATTCCAAAGTAGTTTTCAAAAATCTCATAGCTAGGTCAAGATGACTTATTGTCAAGATCTCTGGGTATGAATGGGTTAATAGGGTATTTTTGATGTGGGAATTGGCTTCTACCCTCTGGTTATTTCTCTCAGGTTCAGGCACTGAATAGAATCCAGAAATAAGAAAGAAGGAAAAACACCTTCACCAAAGCTATAGTCAATTTTGTGGGAAGGGTATTTTGAGGGCTTTTTGAATTTCAATCTCCATTCTCCATCCAGACAAAGAGTTTCTACCCATGCATATGACAATTACATTCAATCAAGAAAACTCTGCATGGTCTACATACAATCAAACACAACAGAACTACTCAAGCAACCTAAGTAGCCTGTTATGCTTCACATGTACAGCATTGGGCCGTTGTGTGAAATATGAGCATGGTGGAATTCAAGCAGATATTGAAAAAAAATTCAAAGAAAACTGGAATGCAGAGACTAGATGAGTGAACTTATCTTTTAGGTAAAGCAGTTATGCTTCGAGTTCAGACATTCATTGCCAGTAAATCACAATAAGGCCAGACATATAATGATATTGTAGATATCATCTTAATCATGAGAGCATTTTGTTAATTGCAACCAACAACCAACATGTTACCAATGATTTTCAGAGTAGTGTGCTTCATCATAGATAATGATAATTAGTAGTTCGTTAGAATTCAGTAACATTTTTGGAGGTTATCCCTACAAATACAGGTTGAAAGGTACGCTTAGACAGAACCCCTACAATTATAGATTAAAGCTAGGTATTAATGGATAGCATCCTCGCAAATATTATAGGTTGATAAGTAAGTGTACAGAGTACCCAAACAAAATTATATTTAAGGACATATCTAATTGATGGATATGTATTGATAGAACAAAATCAAATATAGATTAAGGCTATGTATGTATGGATAAAATATAGGTTGATTGACAGGTATGTATGAATAGCACGTACCCTTATAGATATAGGTTAATGGGCGAGTAATCTAATATAAGAAGGTAAAACATATCTTTTAGTTTAAACCATATTATTATCAAATCTAATTTCTAGTACAGAGCTAAGAATCATATACTTTTATGTTAAGGCATGATTAAGTTGCAATACCCAGAAAGACTTGCCCTTCTTTATTTCTTGGAGGCCCATTGAGTCAACCCAGCCTGAACTCATAGACCCTCATTAAACTTTACAACATCTGGGAGGCAGGAATGATATCTCAATGGACTGCACTTGACCTTCCAGTCCACCTAATAAAACAGGCTTAAAGATAGTAATGCCCGCTCACAGTACTGTTATAGGTGGAGCAATAAATCAAGCCTACCCCTAGCAGTGACAGTAGCACCAGGCACATGTGGCAGTGCCATTATCCTACGCTTTTTGTTCTAAAAAATAATTCACTTCACTTAAGAAGATTAAAAATCCATGCAAACAATGAGGGTGAGCCAAGGCCTCAGTCCAGTGAATATACACTAATTCTCAATTTTTTCCCATGCAAACATGATTATCATTTCTTTATGATTTTCACAAAGCCTATTGTTATCTCCATGAAATCCTCATCTAAATCTCCTGGCTTCATTAGAGTTTCAGGACAAAAGCAGCTGCTGTGTTTTTCTTTGACAGTCACTGTAGTTATTGCTATCAAGAATCTGATGACTGTATTGCATGACCAGCACTGCCAATCATAAAGCCGAAAAATGAATTACTTGCAATGACTAATCATTCTCAGTAGCATGCCAAAATATAACTCACTATTTTGATTATTATTATTCATACATTGTTATTATTATAGAAATACTATTATTATCATATTATTATGATCATTATTATTGTTATTATTATCATTATTGTTATTATCATTATTATCATTATTATTATTATTATTATTATTATTATTATTATTATTATTATTATTATTATCATAATTATTATTATTTATTACTATTATCATCATCATAATTATCATTTTCACCAATATCATCATCATCAGTAGTAGTAGTAGTAGTAGTAGTAGTAGTAGTAGTAGTAGTAGTAGTAGTAGTAATAGTAGTAGTAGTAGTAGTAGTAGTAGTAGTAGTAGTAGTAGTAGTAGTAGTAGTAGTAGTAGTAGTAGTAGTATCATTCTCATCCTCATTTATATTATCATCATCATAATAATCATTCTAGTCACAGTCATAATCATCTTCACTCTCATCTTCATCACAACAACCACCACCATCCTCATCTGTATTGTCATTATCACCATCATCATTATCATCCCAATACCCTACAGGTGTATGTAAGGAAGGCAGGTGTAACAGGATTGCACCCTCAATATGTAATACAGGTGGGAGCTGCAGGCATGGACAAATTGCAACCCCAACACCAGGATAGGATGCATGCAATTTCTTAAACAGATTGTCAACCAGTGAGGGGCATCAATATTTCACCGGCCTAAATAATATATCAATGGCATGAGCAGCGTAGAGGTATATAACAAAGGCCTCTCCACGAATAATTCATGCCACGCTCATGAGTGCGGGAGACTTAAATGTTACAAAAGACCTGTCCGTGACCTGTCCATCCATTATCCACAGCTGTTGAGATAAGAGTGACTCCAGTGAAATCAGTGAACACTTAGATAATGTTTCCAGGTAAACCTGATAACATTGGAGATATTGTGAAAGTTACAAAATATTGGGAAAATATTTTGAAGGATAAGAAAACCTTCGAATAGAAAAGAAATTCTAAAGAAAAAATTGTTGAATTCACAATGATATGAATATCAAGATATCCGTTCAAGGATCCTTTGGGGAAAAGGTTGACCCATTCATGCCTCTAGCTACCACGGATATTTTAGAAATATATTTTGTTCGAAAGCATGTTTTGATAAATGTTTCATGGACAAATGTAAATCAGAATTCAATCAACAATTCTTCAGATTTTGGTCCAATGCTTTATCCTAGTGTATTAACTAAAGTATCATAAAGTACTATGCAATTCAACAAAAAATGAACTTTGAAGATATGTAAAGGGTTATACGTTATATATAAGAGTTATAAATGCATGCATTTTCCCTTGCTGTTTTGAACATAATGCATAGGTCAAAAGGATTTCACAGAACTATATAGTCCTGCTCTTTGTTGCACTTCAGGCACCCATTATTTGGTGTACTCCCTTTTGGTATTATCAAGAATATGACTGTTCTAGGTGTTCCCAGTGGGCCGATAGTGGTGATGGTATTGATCAGTGTTCATATGCTGAGAGTCTAGTCGCTGTAAATCCACCAGCAATCCATGTGTCTGCTGACTATAAAGAGACAGCTAATGAATGGCTATTTAGCTGAGCGCATGCGATGCCATCTACAGTACTACCTCCAGCCGCAAACGAGCACTTCAAGCTCGCCCAAACGATCTGCTCGCATGCCAAACTAAATCTCTGCCAAATGCTTACCCAATCCCCTGCATAGAAGGCGGGCACAGTGCATAGATCAGGGGGGGTACGAGAGAGAGAGAGGGGGGGGGGGGGGGGGGGGGGGGGGGGGGCTCAGCTGGAGGTAATCCTCCAGGAGAGTCAGGTGCCATAACAATACAATTATTCCTGGTAATATATCTTTACTTGCTTCTGTGGTTTCCAACCTCAAAGGAGCATGTCCATACAGCACAATCCATATAGATCCCATCACAAGAGCCATGATGTAATATACTCTGACTGTTAGTGCTGCTACTGGTAGTTGGTCCCTAACTGAATATATTAACCATGTCAGTTATGATTCAAGGTGTTTGGTCGGAAAAAAATCAACATCACAAACCACAGAAAATAATAGAAAATTGAATTAAAATGTAATTGAATTGAAGACAAATATAGAAACCAATAAAGATCTTCAAGCAACCTCTGAACGACAATATCAGTGCATGCTAATCGCTAGATTTACATTACTACTGTTATAGTTGTAGGCTGTTATAAAAGCACCCAGGGAACTGATGAATATGACATTATATAAATCCAGTTATTTATTAGTTTAAACCAGTTCCTGTAGTGGCCATAAACAGTGTGGCATATTTGGTAAAACCTTCCTGACCTAAGAACTGTCTCTTAGAAATATTCAAAAGAGAAATTTATCAGAACTCAGGATAAAACTCTCCTTCAAATATTTTGCAAAAATATGTTACATTCTGCATTTATTCTTACCAGTATTTTATAAGCAAGTGACCGTTCTAGTTTTCAATAAGCAAAAATGAATTTAACAATACCGTCCCAAATGCAGTAAAATAAGTCAAGATTTTGAAATTACTAGTAGACAAACCAGTTGTTACAAACACTCGAGATAATGGGAAAAATGGTGAAAAAAAGGTAGCTTTAATCTGCACAAATGATATTGCACAGCCCCAACAGACATCTGTTATGTTGTGAACTGATACGTGATGATTTATGCCATGTATATGATTTATTCTATACTAAAATGTTGCAAACTATAGATATAGCATCAGTTTTAGTAGCAGGCCAGCTGTGGCAGTCCATTACTATATATAGCTAAACCTGCAGGAAAAAGTTTAGAATCAATTAACGCGATAGAAAACACAGACCATAATTAAAAATACATAATAATCCTTTTTAACCATCAAGTAAATGGAATGTACATTACTAAACAGATCCAATGGGGACCCAGTAATACTGCCAGTCAAGTAACCCCTATTAGTATACTTAAACAGAACTATTCATGCGTTTCTTCTTATTCAATATTTATCATGTTTATTTAGCTGCTCATACCTGTTGTACAGTTGACTATCCAATACCACAAATAACTTGACTGAGTAGTGCTGCTTCTGCTTGATCACAATAGTTAAAATTTTGATATTGTACTCATGCTGAAATATACCCTCATACCCTCATAGTAATCAGGCCAAAAAAAAATAATGTTATGTTTGTGGTTACCCGACCGACCCATTTTAAACCGCCCGACCGTAATGTTTTTATGTCTCCTTTTGTCTCCATTCACGGCTCAGCACACGCAAGCTGTGATGGTCCTGCATCAGTGTAGAGCAGGAAATGACGATCTCCAGCGTCTCCCCTGAGTCGCCTCTTGTGCCTATACTCACGGCACAGTACTTGTGGTCACTGGTCAGTGCATGACGACCTAATTCACTACTGGGGACTGGCCCATCTGGGCTCTATTAGCGGCATAACACGAGATAGCGATGTGATCGCTGACTATGAAATTGGGTTAATGGCACCGGCTGAATGGGCCATTTGATGCATAACGGGTTGACACACGCTACTACTCCGGAGCATTACAGCCCAACGGCGCTCCACCAGACAAGCATAATCAAGTTGTAAATTAATTTACAACTATAATATCACACATTTTCTCTGTTCTTATCCCTGGTGCACTATTGTTATCATGACACATGGATAGTTTATCTCAAATCTGTTGATAAACAGGTGGTTATTTTAGGGAGTTTTTGGTTTCACTTTTGATTACATTATAATTTCAATGTACACATTCACAAGTGAATGAAAATTAACCTAATCATTTATTTATTTTCCAAGCAAATGAGTCAACATTTAAGTCATGTTAGAAGTCCAAATCAAACTACTATTTTATTGATAAATGACCTATATGTAATTTATCAAAATTGTCATAAATGGTTTAGAATAAAATATATTTTCTTTTGACCTATCCCTGGTTGACTATTATGACCATGACACATGGATTGTTTGAATGCCACTATGTGTTCTATGAGTAATGATTGTGAATTATTTTTAGTTGAATGTATATATTCTTAAAAATTACAGACAGGTTCAAAGAAACAAGGTTCATGCATTATTTACATATTGTATACAATGGTATTTCCATAAAATCTCATTTTCCCAAATAGATGAGGAATCATTGTTCATAACATAAGCAACTTTCTTACAATTGTTTACCATCATATTGCATTTTTATTAAGATATTTACATGAATCTCAGACTATGTGTATGTTCTATTGTGAGTGTGTCAATGATTTAAGTAGGTGATTTAATTCTTTAATTTGGCATTGTCAGTCATTTCAGTCAGCATTTCCCATCATTACAAAAGACATTCCTATGTAAATACGTGCGAGGTGTTCTGCCGCACGAGAAGCAAAACAGACGGGTGGCCTGAAAATCTATGGCCATGGAATGAAAAAGAATCTCGCAAGCTTAGGCCGAAGACACAAAATTACTAACGCCTGCAAGCAAGATACCTTCTCTTTCCATCCGTCCTCATCGTCGCATCAGCGTGATATTTTCCCGCCACATCCTTCAAGTAACCCGGATGCTGTGCCTCGTTTTAGAGAAGAAAATTTTCATCCGGGCAATTCAGACCTTTCAGCACGGGAGGTACGAGGAGCAGGAAACCAGCCTCTCCACCGAAATTGATCTGATTTGATATTTAAAAAATACTAGTCTCGACCAGGTTTTCTCATATTTGAGAAAGTGTAGGTACTGATTAGCTTATTGAGTGATATTAGTCGCCATACTTTGCATGCAGCTTTAAAAAAGCATAGTCGTCTTGGTAAGTGTTCAAGACCGCGGACGCTGCGAAGTGCCAAATTGAAATGCATACGTTCGCTATCTGCCGACCAACAGACGTCTGATAATAAGTTTCGGGCGCACGGTAGCCCTTGCCTCTGCCTTTTCCCCCAACAGGTTGCTTAGCCGCCGCTGTTTTTCCAAAGCGCCGTTTCTAACTGTTTGAGAAGATGGCTACATTGTGTGCTTTTTGGTTTTGTTTGTGTACTAAACAATCTGCAGAGTTACCTGTACTACAATATTGAAGAACTATGTGTAAAATCATATTAGCTCAACAATGATACACATAAAGCAAACATACACAATGCAACCTAACTAAATATCTATATATTGCCACTACTTATTAGAATATCTGGCAATAAGAAAAAAAAAAAAAAAAAAAAAAAAAAAAAAAAAAGCCTACCGACCGACCCTTTTTTTTTGGGCCATGTAACCACAAACATAACATTTTTTTTTTTTGGCCTCAGGACATTATTGGGCGCTACAGGCATAAAAGGGTAAACCATGATAAGCATGAATGGGTTAACTAAATCCTTCCTCGTGAGCCCCAGACTCCAGGAGCTCATCCAGACTGTGCAGTGCATGATACTCAGCAGCCCCAGACAGTGCAGGCTGGATTCATGAAGAGATGTGAAATCTAGAGGGACTACCAAGCAGTTTCCCACAACATATTAGCCCTTTCAGCTACTCTGAGACCAAGCTTGGTGAACAATTATGATACAAACTTCATCCTTTCACTTGTACTGCAAGTGTGCATGTATATCAGGAGTGTGTAGTATTGCTACAAAATAAATCTAAACCATTTATGCTCAAATAATATGCTAAGGAGGGATTAACGTTTGGCACAGAATAATTGTTATTTATATGTACGATGATTTGATTAATTGTATATTATCAAAAACTCTTGCACAAAAACAAAATATTTTTAAACGGGGTGCAATAGTATTCATTTGTTGAGTTTATGTCACTTCCAACAGCTTCAGTTATATCGTGAAGAAATTGAAATGTTGAGCAAGAGGCCTTCTCTTTCTGATTCACTGCAAAGGATTTTTCAGTTGTTGAGGTACCACACACAGCCTTAATTCCAACACGCCATACGTTTGTATAGCACACATTCCTAGGCACAAATAGGGATCTGGCAGGATCGACTCCCCAACTCCTTTCTGCCATGGTGTGCTAGGGAGCCAGGCGTCTTAAATACTGCTAGGCCACAGCGGATCCCCTTTAAGTGTGATTGCAACGTTTCATGGCTAACGTAATGCATTTTTAATCGCAGAATGTCTGTAGTACCATGGAATAGGAACATGCACTAGTTAATGAGCGTTTTACTACAGCAATTAAACATAGAATTTCTGAAAAATCCATTCAAAACAATATTAAACACTGAATGAGGTTAAGGATTTTTCCCTGCTTAAAGATATAGATGCTAATGAAGAGATTAGTATACAATTTCCTTCCCATTCATATAGCCTTTCATATTTCTGTGATGAAATAACTTGGAAATTAAGAATATATTCACAAAATATTCCCAAGAACGTTGTAGGTTTCTGATCAGCATGTTTCCCTCAATCACTTTCAAAAAATGCCCTGGTCATAAGGATGATATTGCCAAGTGACTTAGCCAGACTGTGTATGGTTTTGGTGCTGCAAGCATGAATGGGTTAAAGGTTAAGTATCTACATTATTCATAACTTATATCGATGGCCAATTAAGTGTTTTATATTTAATATCAAGGATTTTTTTAAAAGAAAGGCCTGGGACATAAAAACATATTGTGACTCATTATTCAGTGCAATGAGAACGAAATAACCTGAAATATTCAGTCACTGTCTTTTAAAATCTGAATGTCTGCATTTTCCACCAAAATGTTTTGAGGCGGAATTTAACTGACTGAAAGTTGCTGTTCCAGTTATACCAACCCCTTTTCTCTCTATGCATGATAAGTTATGTTTCACGTTGTCAGACTGTGGATTATATGGCCCAGCTTTATATAGGGGATTATTATACCCACTCAAGGCAGTACGCACAAAGACCTAACTATTCTAGAGATATCTCATTGACCAACGCATTTTTTTGCAAAATATCTGAAGAAGAAATGTTGATGAGACCTCAACCTGCAGTTCTCCCTCAAATATATTGTGAACTCATGCTTATTCACTGAGTTATTTTCAAAAGAAGTACAGATCCTGAAGACATTCTTCTAGAAGCTAGCTCCCCACTCAGGCCTAAAAGGGTTAAAGGAAGCAGGCCGGCTCGGCAGCAGTAGCTCTGGCAGACAACAATGGAGCCTGAAGACAAGCAGGGGAGGATTGTGGCTGATGTGCCAGCTGAGATCAAATCACAGCCGCTCTCATGCAGCCACCAACACCACCACCACCACTGCAAGCCGCGGCATCCTTTACCCTTTTATGTCTGGAGTTCCAGAAAATCTGTCTGGATGTTAGACACTTTCGAAAATAACCAGGGAAAAGAATATTAATCAATTAGATATTTCCAGTAGAACTGGGGGTTGCAGGTTCGGCATATGGGGATAATTAAGAAATTATTTTCAATTATTGAAATCCTAGGAATGACTTGGCATTCCACGCTCATCTAAAACTTACTATCCAAATAAAACTTACAAATTCAAACTTACATGGTGTCCTATACATATGGAGGTTTTTAAAATGTAGTTTGTATAAGCAAAAATGTATATACTCAAGATGCCAAATTACATTCTTACAGAATGAGAATTCATAGTTCTGTGCACTAATAACCAGGATTGACAGGTAAATCTCGCGATGCGCTTCATGATGGACTGTTATAATTACCCCAAGTTGGCCACTTTTGAAAAATTATAAAACAGAGCCTAAGGAAAAAATCAACCAGAACACCTCACTTTTTCCCACATTTTCATTAGTTTATCCACTAAAGCATAATATATACAAAAATGAAAAAAATTCTCTGGACAAAAATAAAAACTGGTTCAGGCATCCTTTAGTCCCAAGTTAATTGTACCATTATCACAGGTGCTAATTATCCAGAATGGCTTTGCAAATCTCCTAGACAGACTTATAATAGTTTACTATGGTCCCAGCACTTTCATGAGGCACCATAATTACACAATGGAAGTATGTGATTAGTGTAACTGGTCTGTTGTTAGGTACATTGGGAAACAGGCAGAATAACAAATACATTCATAATGACAGGATATGATTACAGATGAATGAATGAATAAGCCTTCTTGACAATGCAGTATGGTTTATTTAGTTTACAAGTACCATTACTACTACTAATGATGATATTGTCAATTTATAGTGCAGCCTCGTAACATAATCATTCAAATGAGGCCGAGCATCTCATTGTCAGGAATACAATACAAGATATCTAATGAGCCATACAAACAAGGATATCATATCTAGATACATGTCTCTAACAATACGCCATAGTATCATTTATTATTCAGTATTTGTATGGTAACCAATGCTACTTCCCAAATATAAATACATTAGGTAATAGTGGATATTATCATAACAAAACATTTCAAAGGAAGTTTACTTCATTGGAAATGTTTGTTGTGAATTTATCATAAGCTTCATGTTATGGTGTCATTGAAACATTAGCATGTTTTTGAAAGGAGCTCATCCATAAAATAAGAGCACAATTTTGCAGTTGTGAGGAGCTTGCTAATGAAAATACCTAGCTAATGAGAATACCTGCATGCTGTTGCTGCTGGATATTTTCACCAATAAGGGGAGTGGCATTTATTACTGATAACACAGATAAAAGCACACATCTAATGCTATCAATTTGTATGAAATTGGCAATTCTTCAATGAAAGTGAATGAGGTCATAGACAATTAATTACCATGGTTTTCTAATGGAATCCTGGCTAACAGATTTGGGTACTTCTAAAACCACACACCTGGTAGGGCGTATATTAAGCAGTCTGGTAAGGCTACAAGGGTGGACTTTTCACATTTTCAAAAGTGCAGACTATTATAGGGCTACCTTGTATGACGGACACTGGTTTTCTACGCAAATTAATGAGCGATTTCTTACAGAATTACAAATGCACACATCCAATTCATCTTACTTTCAAATCCCCAGCCCTTTGCCCAATAGTGCTACAATGTATTTGTCCTATGTCGGGTCTCCTCTGATCCCTCTCCATTTCTTAAAAGGGCCATATTTAACTATACTCATTGTTTTGTCTTTTCTTGACTTTTCTATTCTTTTATAATACAGATATTCTGCATAATTTTGTAATATCTAGATATACTTTGCTTTAAGTACCATCACACAGTAAGTGCATGTCACACAAGACAAGGATTTACCTCTTACAAAATTGTAGTGGTTTAAAATGGTCTTGGCAATTTTATTTCTGAGTATTAAATATTTGGAAACCAAACTGTTATGGCAGCAGCAATTTTTCATTGACTCAATTACCAATCTATAAAATTGTGTGTAAAAATATGTCCAATCATTATTTTTACACCATTGACCATTTTAGTGTAAACTATTTTTTTGTGTAGGTGTCTTATAAAATATAAGCTGATTCAATGAGTATGTGATCGAAATTGAGTGAAATTGATAAAATGGATTGTTGTTATTTCATTAGTAACTATGTTATTGCAGCCAGCTCTTTGCTGAATTAAAGATGAAGTGAGTGTGTACTTATGTAATCAAGTACAATATGTTGGTGCCTGTTTCTGACATGAACATTACTGTGTATAATGCATATCCAATTTGCCCTACAGCCTGGGGGAAAACCCTCAACAGCACACATGCAGATGATGATAAAGATAATAATGCATTGGCTTTGTTCATCCCTTAAACTTAGGGCTGTCATCATTGTGAACATGCATGCAGTTCCATGACATGCTGACTTTATATTGAAGACAATACTATGGTGGCGTGCTGCGTTTCCTGCCTTGAAACAGTATCAGTGAAGCCATCAGCTTTGTGTGATGCCGCAGCTACAGAGAGAAACAGAGACGCATGCATGGGGAGTGCTGTCTGTATAAGTATCGATTAGTCTGGAAAAGCTGATGACTCATTATCACCAGTACACAGAAATGATTTGCTATCTGTTTGTCCATGTGAAAAATATGCAATGAGAGAGAGAGAGAGAGAGAGAGAGAGAGAGAGAGAGAAGAGAGAGAGAGAGAGAGAGAGAGAGAGAGAGAGAGAGGAGAGAGAGAGAGAGAGAGAGAGAGAGAGGAGAGAGGAGAGAGAGAGAGAGGAGAGAGAGAGAGAGAGAGAGAGAGAGACAGAGACAGAGACAGAGAGAGAGAGAGAGAGAGAGAGAGAGAGAGAGAGAGAGAGAGAGAGAGAGAGAGAGAGAGAGAGAGAGAGAGAGAGAGAGAGGCCATAAGTAAATGTCATACATTCCTGATGGTGCATATCTTAATGTGACATTTATTATACACCATATGCAACCCCATTAACAAACCCACATCCCACCTTTTGAGAATCAGTAATATACAGGTAGTTGGTATTTGTAATGATCTTACATAGTGACAAGGTTTGTAATTCTTCACATGCCTAATGTCCAATAAACAATACTCAGCACTACCAGGACTCCCTCAGTACACACATTAAGTAAACATTTAATTCAGCATTGTTTTTCTACATGTAGCATTCCACAATGGTAGCAGGCCTTCTTTCCGCAATCAAGCAGCATGCCAGGGTCATGGCAGAGGATATGCAGGTAGAAAGAGATGGGACATACCTGTAATACCACAGAGTATGCCCTTCTCCCCTATACTGTCTAGTGCTTAGCCAACCATGCATGGATATTACACACACTGCCTTCCCACCATGGTCCCCCCAAGCCAACCTGCTTGTCTACCAACATAGCAACATGATTAAGCCTTTTGTCCAGGGTGATACTTACAAAGCTTAGCCTGGAAAGTGTTCTACGTCCACAATGTAGCCAAGGGCCCAAGGGGCATTTATCAGAATCACTTACCCTGAGTTGACAAGGGGACTATAATCACACCCACTTAGGGTAGAATAGGGTACAAACAGGAAAGAGCATTATTTAAGGATTTGTGTTGCTTGACTCTGTACAGCAACAAGATGCTGACCAATGTCTACAAGCAAAGGGTCCAACCTTTAACCATTCCAATGCTGAGGCTACCTTCGTCCAAAGCAAAATGATTCAAAGATTTTTGATAACCATCTAAACCCTGTCATGTTGGTACTGATTTGAAAGCTCTCACTGGGCACTCTCAGATGAGTACCCATTTGCAAGGGTTTCAGTCATTTTTCAGCTTTTTGCATCATTTTGTATTGGCATGATTAGCCAGCAGGAGCATAAGGGTTAACACATTCATCACAAAAGCTCCAAACACTGTCTGGCTATTTCAGCAGTATCTTAGTGAGCATTTCTGGGAAAACATTTGAAGGAGAAATGTTAATCAGGATCAAACACACACCCTTCCTTCATTAATTTGTCAGTTTACGCTTAGTTCGAAAGTTATTTTCGAAAGTTTCTTTGGCCCAGACTTTCAGGCATGAGAGGGTTAAAACTAGATTGATAGTAGCATTGTATTATCCTTATTGTAGGCCTGATGTAGAGGTAGCCTTGTATGTTTGTACTAGCACCCCTAATACTAGAATATAGGTTTCTATTACAATAAGTCCATGGAAACTTGACATTCCCATATGAGTGTGTAGTACCAGCAAAGGTCCATTGTTGGCACTATATCAGCAGAGCCCCCTATCCATCTGGAGAATTCAAGGTAAATTAATTTGACCACCATAACTACTACCTTGGCCTAGTGACTTAAGTAACAGAAAAAAGTATTTATGTCAGCCTAGAATCTAGGCTATCCAAAAGTTTGTATTGCATCATGTTCACTCAAACGAGACTGCCTTACTGATGCTCTGCAGCCAGCTCCCGTGCTCTGCATATAAAGACCATACTGACACTCCCCTTGAGGGTACATAAAACAATTATAATGATAAAGTCAAAAGAGAGATGAATTTTGCTAAATTGCATTAACTTATAATGTAGGCCTCTAGTCAAAGTACTTTTGTCAATTATGTTGCTTGCTTAAGGTAATCCTGGGATTTCTCTGAGAAAAACCTAGGTATTCTTTGTATTCCGAGCTTAGGTAAGGGTAACCTGATGATAGCAATATATATATATATAATATATATATATATATATATATACATATATATATATATATATATATATATATATATATAAATATATATATGCATATATATATATATACATAGTAGCAGCCTATTGAAAATCTGCAATTTTGATTTTTGTCTCATTTTCAGACATATTGCAGCAAATTCATAACAGGTCAGTTGTACTAATGGTGGAGGAAACCAGAGTACCTGCTGCAACTACCCCCTAACCCTTAGACACTGGCAACTTTCTCTTTCTCTGACCACACGGTCATCAGAGCAACGCCTTAGACCACTTGGCCATCAAGGCAGGCCCAGTAGCAGCCCTAGCACTCGCATTGCATCATGTTGACTCATAGCGGGCATTACTGATGCTCAGCCGCCAGTGACTGTGCTTAGCATATATAGAGCAGAGTGACACACCCCTCGCAGACACCTGAATGTAATACCTACACAAATAACACCATAAATCACAGAACGGGGCACAGAAGGCCATGAACACACTTCACACTGCATACATACAGACACCAGCCTCTGTGTCCCAACAAGATGAGATTCAAGCAGGAAGTTTTTGAGGGATAGTTCTGACAGCAGTGTTCTTAGTTGGATGACTTTCTAGGTGTGATTGCAACCTTTAATACCAAATGTAGTAACAAGTGGAGGGTCTGGATGAAATAAGGAAGTTTTGTTGCACTTGATTGAATGACTGTCTGCATGGGTGCAAGTTTTTACTTCCTTGACTTATTCAAGGGAGAAGTGAAGGGTCTAAGAGAAATAAGATCTGTTTTTCTTGTTCTTGGCTGATTGATTATTATCTGGGTCCAATTTTTGCTGATTCTTGAACTTTTTTGAGCAACTAGTGGAGGCCTAGAGGGTCTGAGAGAAATAATAGTTGTTGCTTTGTGTTTTTATTTTCTTTGATTAAATGGCTTTCTGGGAGTGAGTGTTTGCAAGGTCTAAGATAAAAAGTGGGTATGAATCATTATGGTGTGGCGTCAGTAAGTATTCAGGTCAGGTTTTGACTGCAGTGTTCTTGTTTGAATGCTTGATGCAGGGTGTGAGTTTTTGTTGGGTCTACATATATCCCAGGGAGGGGCACATGGTCTGAGAGAAATAGGGGAGGTTTTTGGTGAATGTGGTATAAAAGCAGGAAGCTTAGAAGTCTGGTTTTGACTAAAGTGTTCTTGGTTGAATCTTAGATGAATAAAATAATGGATATGTTGTAAGAGACCAATTAATTACTATATGGGCTATAGTGAAGGCCTGGCTATGCCAGGGATCTCAAATCTGGCCTAAGTGTGATGTCACTAGCAGACAAAGACCAATGAGGGCTCTCATATCTTTTACATTCAGAGAAACTTGCCCACCAACATGCGCAGAACATGACTTTTGGGCTATTCGCTGCAGCCAGCTTGTTAAGGTTGGTTCCATATTCACTTGTTTTTATTCGTCTAAGGTTGAATGACTATCAGGGTGTGAGTTTTGTGGGCCTGCATATCCAAGGGAGGGCACATGGTCCAAGAGAAATTTTAAGGGGTGGGTTTTGGTAAATGTGCTATGAACACAGGAAGCTTGAAGTCTGGTTTTGACTAAAAGGGTCTTGGTTGAAGGATTGTCAGGATGTGAGTTTAACAGTACCTTTGTATCACAGTGGGGACTGCATGGTCCAGGATCTGGGAGATATAAGAAGGCAGGTGTCTGAATAGAGGTACAAACATGATGTGATATTAGCAAGAGGTCTGGTGTGACTACTATTTGGATGTGAGTTGTGGCTGCACCCTTGTGTTGGAAAGAGGGGTGCATGTCTCTGAATAAATAAGGCCAAGAAAAAAATAGTGTTTGTTTCCTGTAACGGGTTGAAGAAAAATAGGATAGGTAGGTCGGTAAAAAAAATTTTTTGCATTATTTTATTAGGCGAAAATGTGTGTTTTATGCATGTTTTACGTTGATAGGGAGTTGAGTGGGTGGAAAAAATTTTAGGGTAGGAATTTTTTTGAATAAAAACTTGTTAGGGTCTAGGGTTACAGGAAACAAAGAACTTTTTTTAGGCCTATTAAATCAGGGAGGCTTTTGTTGAGAGACATCTTAGTTCTCTTCTTGCATACTAATTAACTTACATAGTTACAGGAAATATGATATGTAGGATGTTTCAGGGAGATGCTCTTTATTTTCAACTATGATTCCAAGGTATTTGCGATAGGAACTCATGCTACTGGAAAGAAGATAAAGGCAGGTTCATCAGACTCCTTAACCCTGAAGCCCATTAAAAAAATAGAATTACAAGGATGCATGATACTTCTGAAAATGGCTTAGATGCGAGGCAAAATATTGGGAAAATATGAAGCAGTTAGTTGTTGATCCTGATTAGAACTTCACTTTAAGTGTGTTTAAAAAAAAAAATTGAAATGAAATATGTCTCTGTGGTAAATAGATGACCAGCATAGCCTAGCCATTGATTGCAGTCTGAGGGAGGCAGTGAGCCATGAGTGGGTTAGTCATCATCCACATCCCTGCAATGTAGCTTACTTGTGTCTGTACTCCACTGGTAAACATAATAAACAATAACTTCTAGAGGGTCAAGGCCCAAACCATGCCATTTCCCAACTACTGCACAACATGCATATATAAATCACCTGGAGCACATGCGGTAGTAAGGGTTCTTATTTAGTAACCTGTTGTATCCAATGATTCCAATCATAGTCCCCAACCCCTCTCATCATCTGACAGACCTGTGCATATATTCTATAAAGTCTATCTTAAACTTAATTGTTTGGTGAAACTGTATTGAGTTGAATATAGCCTAGAATTCACTTTTAAAATATCTTGATTTTTTATACATGAAACACATGTAAAGGTAGGGAAACCTTTGCAGGGGGTGGTTCAGAAGGCCAGAAAATAATGTTTGGTTGCTTGCCCCTTCCAATATTTTTCAGAAAATATAGGAGGAGGGGGGTGGGAGGGGTAGGGGGTGGTTAATAGGCATCTGTGCACTTATTCAGACAAATATGGTAATTCTGTATACATGTTTTGCTGACATGATGCAGCTCAAGTTATCTCAGGTGGTCAACTCTGTTCATATCATCTCACTTGGCAGTGAAAGCAATCTTTCTTAGCGATTCATTTTCAATATATCACCATCCATGCAGTAGCTGCAGGCAGGAGGACTCTGCATCTCTAGTAACACGTACCTCACTAGCTAGGCTAATAGTGTAGTATTGTATTGCCTGTCTGGGTGCCACTGTCACCGACGCAGGATTCAGAGAAAATTGGCGAGATGAGCTGAGAACGACATCCTTAACTCTTTCATGACTGGGTACCTGCTTGATGAGTTGTGGCTTTGATATTAATAAAAATAACTAAAGCATGATACACGAAAATTATTTGAAGGAGAGTTGTGGGTCGGGTCTTGATAAACATTTCTCCTTCAAATATTTTCCCATCTATGCTTTGGCCAAAAAGATTTTATGAAACTTTTCAGGCTGCTTTAATTTGGCCAGTGTAAAGCATATCGATGAGTGGGTAAAACAGAAGAACTGGATCATGGCCATATAGCTCTAAGCAAGCCAGCTCAGCACTGGGGTTACAGTAAAAATGGGTGTGGCTGTGGCAATAGATACAGGATTTCAAAGAATGGGGATCAGGTTTAGAAAAGGTAGTAGTACTCCCTTATCAAATGAATCTGGCAATATTCCTAAGATACTGCTCAAAAAATGCAAGAATTTTCTGTGAAGTCACGGGTACATTTGCCAAAGATGGGGTTCGTTTATGGATAGAATTTGTGGAAATGGCTATCTTAATTATGGAAATGTAAAATGTTTTGTATGTATAGAGGCTATAAAAGACCCCAAGACTTTTTTGTGTATGTACATGAGAGATATGACACTTATAGGGAAAAAGTCACGAGACTAAAAATAATCGGGTCACATTCATTAATTCACCCAACAATAATGCAATGTGTATAATATCTTTAACTATGATTAGTGAAACATAACAACATATAAACATGATAATGGAAATTAGTTTATACGTATGTTTCGTCTTATTATAACCTGTTGGCTTTTTCTTCAAGCACCAAACAGGCTGTAATTCTAATGCTGAATATTCATGAGGCAATAAATGTGAAATTTCCTAATTTCTGAGTGCTTGTTCAGAGATGAATACATCTAGGTATCTAATGCATGACTTGATTTCTGTTACACACATTATGAGACTAATTTCTAATTTCTGAGTGCTTGTTCAGAGATGAATACATCTATAGGTATCTAATGCAAGACTTGACTTCTGTTACACACATTATGAGACTAGATATTTCCAGATAAGGGTAAAGGTTTTCGGTTTATAGTCTTGTATCCACCGAGATGTTCGCACGACCTTCCTCACCTAGCAGGCCTGTACACACAGAAACCATTTCAATCCCCCGAGGGATATTTCAGAGCAACTGGCAGCATATAGCACACAAACTCTAAGCACTGTCTTATTAATGCTAGGGACCCACTTTGCAGCTGGGTAGACTGCGGCAATATGGAATAAACTGTCTTGCCCAAGAACAGACCAAAGTGCCCCGGCTGGGAATTGAACCAACAACCTTCTCATTACTAGTCGGACACCTAACCAACTGGGCTACTTTGTCCCCATAGTTACTGCCATTTCCTTGGTAACCATGTCTGATAGAGGATGCGCCAGCATAACCAGTATATTACATGTATAAACAAAACTTCTCAAGAATAAACCTGTCATTTATAAGCCAGTGCTTTTTTCCTCCCCTATAAAGATATACTCACTCTCCAGGGGGCATTAAACCATTTATGCCTGTAGCCTAAAAAAGCCAGATGGTTACTTTTTGACAAGCGTGCTTTTTGGAAAATACTCAAAAGAGATATTTTATTCTTGAGTTATTTTTAGAAGTGTCACAGACTTCTCTTTCTAAGATGTATCCAATTTTACTCATCCAATCACAGGAGTATGCAGTATTGATAGCCTTAACCCTGGTCCTGCTGAACCCAAAGTTATCCGGGCAACACTTACTTACCTGCTGTCCACAGCCAGGAAGAAATATCTGTATGCACATTCTGACCTGCTAATGGCCATTCTGACCATTTTGGCCCCCCGAGGACCAAAAACAATGCAGTATGTAGGGTATGTTACATTCAGTAATTCCGCAGGACAAGGGTTAAGTATATGATACCAACCACCTGTTGCACCTTTAATTACCCTCTGTTTTATTACCAAGGGTTCATATGTATGGTAATTACTAAATATTTCTTATACAGTTAGCCTGTGGGAAATTCCTCACACTGGCCAAAGGAAACATAGATCAGTCCAGTACTAAAGTGAACATAGTTTTCCAAGGCTTTAGGAACCATATGCATGGTTTACATTTTTAAACATGCATAGGCAAAGGGGGTGTTGGTGGTTTGAAGTCTGCTTAAAATATTTACACCATCAGGTTCCATGCAGGGAGGTTAGCTGGTCTTACCCTTCCCTCATGAGTTTATTTGGCATTAAATTAGGTGTACATTATGTTATATGAGACATTACGTTTTTAATACCAAAGCAATTTGAAAAGGTCAAGTGTACCTTAGCTGCAGTTTCAATCTAAAGGATCCAGCCCAATAAAATTGGCACTACATTTTAGCACATTGATAGCTAATTTCCTGCTGAGTGTAACCTTTCAATATCTCCCCAAAACACCCTGACTAAACTGGTAGTACCTTTATGACAGGAGCATTTTATGGAAAGTATTTGTACAGGAAATGTTGACGACAACCGAAGCTACAACTGACCATCAAAATCTTTATGAAGTCATCCTAAATTCCTAAGTTATTTGTAAAAAGATCTCATATCCAGACGACCCTTGCCAAGAAAATCTCTTATCAAAGAAAATGTGTTTGTGTTACTCTAGTGATAAGGCCTGAAAAAAGAAATTGTTTGTTTCCTGTATTAAACGGTCCGAAAAAAAATAGGGTAGGTAGGTCGGTAAAAAAATTTTTGCATTATTTTTTTGGTCAAAAATGTGTGTTTTATGCATGTTTTACGTTGATTGGGAGCTGAGAGGGCGGAAAAAACATTAGGGTAGGGATATTTTTGAATAAAAACTTGTTAAGGTAGGGTTACAGGAAACAAACAACTTTTTTTTTTAGGCCTAATGACCATGACAGCTCTGGTCAGTCTATGATGCTGTCCAGTTAGTCTTTCCCCTGACCATATAACTGACCAGTAGGAGAGGCCACACAGCACCTGTGATGAGCAATCATTCTGACCATTTATCTAGTCTGACTGCGGAGAGCAGCCATGCATGATAAAACATGAAAAGGTATTTCAGGAATTCTGCCCGCATTGCTAACATCTAAATTAGGAAGCATATGGTGCACTGGTCAGGACCTAT
Source organism: Maea johnstoni (assembly GCA_963942565.1). Taxonomy (NCBI): domain Eukaryota; kingdom Metazoa; phylum Annelida; class Polychaeta; order Spionida; family Magelonidae; genus Maea; species Maea johnstoni. Next base: position 53,112,692 of record OZ012684.1, on the reverse strand, counting down.
TACAATAAGTATGTACAAGTATATATATGTGCAGCAATTTGTAGTACTGCATATAGCTAGAACTGTGGGCCTGTACATAGCTATGCAATATTTAACAATAAGGCTGCATAATGGGGGCTTTTGCTTCTTGAAATTGGTCTGGGAACCCGAAGTTTAAACGTTACTGGCCAAGGTGCCTGTGACCAGAAAGACTTAACTATCGTCAGGAATGACAAGTCTCATATTTTCTGCTTTCTTGTTAACACATATTGTACAATGAAAAACAATCATCTTTTCATCCAAAATTAAATATGAACTATTCAAGGGGTCTTAAATATTTCTATGGATCTTTTTTTTTTAAGTAAGATGCCCAGCTAGCCTCTAATTCAAAAAACCTTCAGTTGAGCCTCACTGTGGCAGGAAGGGTAGAGAAATTAAGACATCTTGTGAATGCAGCCTCAGGGCATGAATGAATACTCTCTCACACTACTTCCCCACAAACCTCATGTGCCAATTTATTAATAGCACTCCCCCACTCAAAGCTTAAGGGTAGGGCACCAGAGAAACCAGTGTAGGTTTCAGTGGTTTATTTAACCCTTTTGCATCTGGAGTGCACACATAGATCCTTTTGAGTATAATTCATCCAATAATTATCTGGGAAATATTTGAGGAGGGAATGTTTCAAGCAGAAACACAACATTCTGTAAATAATCTTCCGATTATTGCTCTGTTATCAATGTATTTTCATATGAGTCAAATCCTGTGTACAGTGCAGATGTAAAAGGGTTAAAATCCTATTGGAAGCATTGTTGTTAACCCATTCCCATTAGGATAATAGTAATATTAGTCACCTAGTCTCACATATATAAAAATATTTGATAACAAAGTAGTATTTTGAGAAACATTTGAATGTAAGTTGTTGTTCCTGTTGGATTTGACACTACCTTTTCTAATATAACATTATTCTATGAGTTATGTTCAAAGGCGTCAGACCATACATGGCCTCTAGATGCGAATGAGTGAAATAGAAAGGAATTAGGTTTCACATGCACACATAATAACTTATAATGTCATCAAAATGGGGCTCAGAATATACCTATATTGGCTTATAGACCCTAATCCATTTACTATTTAAAGAATGCAAGCTGAAATATCAGATAACCCTATATGAATGAAGGCATAATTTACACATACTTTAACCCACATAGAGAAGTGGGCGGGGCTAGCTGTTAGGGCTGGGTAGGCAGCAGGAATCCACCATCAAATGACAATATTGTTATCTATCACCTAAAGCCATATACAATAGGTAAGCATTTGTTGAAGTACTTATGAGATATATCCTGGGGCCGACTGCACAAAGAATCTTAAGTCAAATCTTAGCTAAGTGATTGTCTTCAACAAACGAAAAATCTTACGTCAACAATTACAACAAGAGCAATCAAGTTAGTTTTTGACTTTAGTTTTTTTTGTGCAGTCGGCCCGTGGAAATAAAGCATTTGATGAAACACTTGAGATATGTCCTGGAAAACGCCTTTATGAGAAATGAATACCAATATTCAGTGGCATGTTTAGATAAAATGCCTATGCTTACATTTTACCATGAAACAGTCCTATTTCTTAAAGATTTATCATGAAATGACCATATTCACTATAAAGGCATGTGTACCTTACCACACCTTGAGAGTCACTGTGCAGTGAATCAGAGGTTAGTCATGCCTAGAGAAAGATACAGCAATGACCAGTAAGGAAAGGTATTCAATAGGAAGGCACTCCTATTCTATTCTAATCTCAAAAGATGGTGATGAGACAGGACAGCATGTACAACTAAATACACTTGGTATGTAGCTTGCTCCCATTGGATGATTTCAACTTTTTTCAACATTTAACTGATGTTTCTGTCAATCATTTTATAACTGTGATAATGAAAATTTTGATTTAGACTAATTTCCCTGATTGGTTTGAGTGAAAGCGTAATAACTAACCAGGTTAGAGTTAAGATGAAACTTAGAAGTTGAAAAGATGAAACGTGAAAGTTATTTCATAGATACATCGAGCCAATAACAGTGTTCTCTGCGAGAGTTTTACCCAGTTTGCCTAACAGCAAGGGAAATTTTCAGCTTTCCTGAAGGCACCTTGTCATACATCAGATGGCCATTTTTTCATCATTGCACACCCACAGCAAAGCAAGAGTGGATAGATACGTTATGAAGCAACCATCAACGTGGAAATACATCCCCCATAACCAAAGTACCCCACAATGGACTAACTTTTCAAGAAGAGATAAATTCAATGATTTTTTGGAAATATTTGAAAAATTGAAATGGTGACTCCATCAAACTTCCCCAACTACATTCATTCTGAAATCAACCAAAAAAAACATCTTTAGGAAAATACTTAAAAAAGAAATGATTAATGATGATAAATGCATCACTGAATTAACCTATAACTTTCAAAATAATACTTTCAAAATCATGATTCATTACCATCCAAGTTACTCCCATAAGTATTTAACTGTGCATATAGACATGTGAGGGGAACCTTGGGCATGACATGGTTTTCTACAGGACTTCTAACATTGAAAACTTTGTTGAACAATATGAAAATTGGCAGCCGTTCATACAAAGGGATTAACATGTTTGTAATAGCTAAGCGATTCATACCCCTGAATGATTTGAAAATAAGGATGATATCTTTCAAAGTGAAGAAATATTTTTGAACAAACATGCCTCAGTTAGGGTACCGACACCTTCTGTTGAGCCATAAGCACCGGGAGAATACACATGGCCTCACAACTTTCGACAATTAGCTATCCATTTAGAGTAATCTTGGGGGAAATAGGAGGAGTACTGTTTACCCAACTCAACTGGAAAAACAAATATCATTGAATTATTTCCAAAAATATTGCTTTGCTACCAAAACATCAACATGTGTAAGCCTGTGTGTATACACTCAGCCCCACTTCACTTTTGATCAGGATATCTTTGAAAGCATGCTTCATGGCTATGTTACTTAAATTACCTAGCGTCTAGGGGCTGCCAAAGAGCTGAAAGATCCTACACTTTGCTAGCTGTCCCTCTCTACTGGCTAGATTTGAATCATTCTCGTGGCATGTGCCAATGTTGCCAGTGACTTGGGGTTAGGCGGTGGTTTCCCAGGGTACTCTAGGTTTGAATCAGGCTCAACGCATGTGTCAATGTTGCCAGTGACTTGGGGTTAAGCGGTGGTTTCCCAGGGTACTCTAGTTTTGAATCATGCTCGTGGCATGTGCCAATGTTGCCAGTGACTTGGGGTTAGGCGGTGGTTTCCCAGGGTACTCTAGTTTTGAATCATGCTCGTGGCATGTGCCAATGTTGCCAGTGACTTGGGGTTAGGCGGTGGTTTCCCAGGGTACTCTAGTTTTGAATCATGCTCGTGGCATGTGCCAATGTTGCCAGTGACTTGGGGTTAGGCGGTGGTTTCCCAGGGTACTCTAGTTTTGAATCATGCTCGTGGCATGTGCCAATGTTGCCAGTGACTTGGGGTTAGGCGGTGGTTTCCCAGGGTACTCTAGGTTTGAATCAGGCTCGAGGCATGTGCCAATGTTGCCAGTGATTTGGGGTTTAGCGGTGGTTTCCCAGGTTATTTATTTTTTCCCCATAATTAACTAATGACTACTCACAATTAAGACCTGATATGGGAGGAAATATGATGATGATAAACAAAATTATAATGTTCCTAACATCTAGCCTAAGCTTTTCCAGGGTAACCATGAGTAGGTCAGGGTTTAATGCAGCCTAATCCGACCCCTGACCACCGACCCCTGGCAACCGAATCAACAATAGAACACCTGGCTACTGAACTGTACACAGTATCAACTATGGCTCAATTCTATGCAGGGTTAAAAGCTGTTTGTAATACTCAGAAGTTGGGTAATCTCTTCATCTTGGTGATATCTAATTACTGTAGAACAGACATATGACGCGTGTCCCAAATATAGCGAATTGGGGAGTTTTAGCATCATAGCGTATCATTATGTTAGCAACGGTAGCCGCCGCTAACATAAAGAAAGTACAAATAAAAAAGTACAGCGTTTTTATATATAGCGAAGCGGAACCACACGCTATGTACACTATATATAAACAGACGCATAAATTACTCAAGCTATCTTAGAGAAATGCTTGAATTTTTTTTCTCTCATTGGCAGATGACAACTTTCTTTTAAATATATATATCTTTTTACAAAATTCTTTTGTGCCATGCTATTTCTTGAGTATATTGGCATTCAGACTGCATGTCAATCAAGTTATATCTGAGAATGACAGGGTTAACCTATGTCAATGCAGCAACCAGAAAACTGCCTCACAATTTTGGGGATATTTATTTGACTGAAGTTCCTTTTGGAAAATAATTCATAAAGAAATGTTAAATGAAACCAAAATTTAAACTCTTAAATATCATCCATACAAATTAATGCTTAATGCTCTGTGATTTTTGAAATTATCTTGTATCCTGCTATACTTTTCAAGGAGAGCTGTTAAGGGCCTTATGCGTGAATGGGTTAGACACAGGCCCATCTGACCTGTGTTTATAGTGATAACAATATCAACAAAACCAGGCTTGGCTGAACTGATTCTATGCAGAGATTAACATCTTTGGTATAAATGTAGTTTAAGACAATTTCATTCCCATACACGCTAGGTGACCTAACAATGTTGGGGATATCCTACCAAACATAGCAACCTTAACGAAATGCCAGAAAAATAAATACATATTCCTTAATATCAAATTGACTTTTATCACAAATCAATAGCACCAACACATGTCCATAACAGCCTCCTGGGCACTAAATGGTTAAGCTAATTATTAAGACTGGACAACAAACACCCATTCAGGGCTGACCACCCTTGTAATTTGTGAGCTTAGTATCCAAGGGACCACTAGCAACTAGTCAAAACACTGATGGACGACTCACAAATCAAAAACACTGATTAACAATTGTATACTAACAAAGCCTGTTACCATGTGGACTTGGCAACTTCAACATAGGAGACCATTCGTTGGCCTGCTCAGCGTTCTAAAGAATGCTGCCATTAGGGCGAACTATTATGACAGCCCTAGGGAAAGAGGGACAAATTCCTAACATTGATCAAAAACTGGAACTTTCAGGTGTTTTTTCCATTTTCCATAGTGTGAAATGAAACACAAGCTCATGTTTTCAGTAGTATAAAGGAAATTGATCAAGAATGATTTCAGTGACATAAAATATTTCTTTGGACCCCTCACTCCCTAGTTTGTCAGGGACCCATCTGGTTAAACTCTGCTAATTGAAATAGGGTAACCTTTGAAGTTTACTGCTGAATGCGTCCTCTTAATCTTTTAAGACAGGTTCACTCAAGTAAAGGAACAAAAATTAAGATAAACCAACAAAGAAATTCAAATAGCAGTCCTCAATGTCACAGATCACTAATCAAATTCTGACTTGGTACACTTCCATTAGATATCCATATTAACTAGTAATATATAAGAAGGAAAAGTATTCCTTTTAAAGGCATCTAGAATCCAGAAAATATTCTGCCAACTTGCTTTGAGTCTGCAATATTGGTTTTGTCTATGAGGTATGGGCATTTCAAAAGTTATGTTGTACCCTGTATGATAAGAATACCCAACTGAGCTGCTGGCTTAAATCTCTTCCCCTATGCATTGTGAATTCACCACTGATAATTTGTCACAAAAAAATGACGGTTGATGAAATTGGTAAAAGAGGAATTCATTCTAATAATCTAGGTAATTGAAGCTCTATTAGTCTGTGTGTCATATGGCGAACTATAAATCTCTCCTGCTATCAAGGCTATGGCTGTGATCTAGAGAGTTTGCCATAGGGGGAAGAAGCAATATGCAATAACTCAGTATTGAAGGTGCTTTTTTCTATCCCTACAGCTCCTCTGACCTTTAAAACCATGCCGGCACGGGTAAAGGAGAAATTGATGTCATGTTCTTGACAGGGAATGATAATAATAATAATACCGTTTAACCCATTCCCTACCAAGCCACGGGTCAAGTCTATATGGATTTACGAAATGCTCGATTTTGCTATGATCCAAGTAATGATTTATATCACACACCTAATATGCAAGTCATTGGGTGAAAGATCAAATCTATAGGATTTAATTGAAATCATCTAGGACATTGTTGTGTTCAATATCCTTAGGAATAGGTAAAAGGATATCATATTGGAAGGTTAAATTTATAGATATTCTTTGTATCTTTTGTAAAACACCTGGATAATACTATCAAGCACTTCAAGATTATTTTTTTTTGAAATCTGAATTACCCAAAAACAACCTGGCAATTTGGTTATAACTATGACAAAATTATAATTCAGAAAATACTTAAGAGAAATGCCCATCAGAAATCAACCTATATAGCATTCCTTTATGTATTTTTGAATCCATATACCATTTTAAATTCATAATCAATATTATCATAAAACTCAACACAATATCAGGAGGTACGATAAGACATTAATGGTTTTAATTGTTGTTATAACATTATCACTCATCTATATCTGGAACCAGAGTATACTGTATGGGCACATTTAACAATACTCTACAACCAGCCACCATCTGAATGACAGAAGTCATTTCAGGATGAGAATGAATTCTTTTGTGTTTAATACTTAAAAAGAACAGAATTACATATCCATCAAGTGTATTGTTTGATTGGGAAAGGATTTAAGTCTTGTACATAGACTGGAGATGAAGAATATAATGCAGGCCTCAAAACTAACTCAAAATGTTACTGGCCAGGTACGAAAAGTAACACCCAGGATCTACTGGTCCTGCAAAATTTTTACACAATTTTTTTTCTTGAATACATTCATACTCGGACTTCCTTTAGAAAGTGTCATCTGCTACTCTCATACTTTTGCAAAAAAAAATTGGGAATAAAGCAAACGTTCACGAAATATTTCAAGGAGAGTTGTTGTTTGGCTTCTGATTAACATTTTTCCTTCAGGTATTTTCCAAATAATGCTGTTGTTAGAAAAATATCATCAAAATTGTCAGGCCTGTTTTGGCCGCTCAAAGTGTGAAAGGGTTAACAAAACAACAAAAAAACATTGCATGAAATTCACCGAAAACATTTATTTTTTTATCTGCTTTATCTTCATTTATTTCAAAAACATTTGGGGACATTCTTGAGGGGAAACTTGTTTACAAGTATGTCTACAAATGTTTACTGGCCCTGTATGACCAGTTGAGGTCTTTTTTTACTGGCCCAAGGCCGTTTTGTGGAATTTTTACTGGCCTGGGGCCAGCGGTTCACTGTTAGCGTCGAGCCCTGTATCTTGTGTGGAATAATGAACGACATGCAATATGGCAGTTATATTGAACCGCATGCAATATCGCCGTTGTATAGGTATGTAAAGAATAACACTATCACTATATATGTTCATGCTTTGACAGCTGTGAACACAGTTCTGTAAGGACCTATAGTAATCTTCCTGGTGAAGGTGGTAGTAGGGTATGGATACGGGTATTGGTATTGGTATAGCTATGGGGTGTGAGTGCGAGCCTACCAGCAAGTTATCTTTGTCATGCTCTAGTTATCAGAGTTATCATCAGCATGCAGACAGGGTACCAGGAGAAGTCTTAATTGCCCACAGGTATGGAGGCCAGTTCACCTGACTCAGGTGGGGGTTTAACGTGTTGAGTGTTCACACCTGGAACATACACATGGTCTGATATATACAGTAACATATTAAGTAACCAAGTAAAATTAAGACAAATCGTTCACTGATCTTTGTCATTCTTGTTGGGTTTAACAATACTCTTTCATACATCTTTTCAACCCTTACTCTAGTTGATGATGTTTACTCTTACTTACCAGACCATGTGTGCACTCTAAATCTGAATAGGTTAAAATAAACTTAGCAAGGTTCCCGTCCTCTATATTCTTTTTACAGCTAGCATTATCTAATCTGAATTGCTTCTCACAGCAAGTAGGAGAAACATGCCCTACTTTTATTACTAATCCCATCCAGCATCAGTGCATCAATAGGGTTCCTGCAAAAGTGAGTTTTTTACTGCAGTTTCACAAACTGGATTACTAAGTAGATTTCACATGTGTGATTTCACCAGCATAGGAAAACAGCATATCAGGACTTAAGGGGGAAAATCTGAATAAGTTGAAATGCAGCCTATTCTGGATTGTCTTTAGAGTAGAATAATGCTAGTAAATGAATCACAGAAAGATCAACATTTGGAATCTGGAATGGCCAAACCTTTCTAAAATCTGCATCTTCAGGAAAAAGAGAAAATTATAGCCTGACTTCGCTATATAACTGCATGAAAAAAATTAGAAAGAAATGATAATGCCTCTGAAATCTGACCGACATCATCCAAACCATTCAGTAATTTCTTCTTTCACATTATAGCTAGTGCACAGTGTAATTACGAAGGTGTGTAGCTCTCTAAACATCTATACAACTAGGACGGGGTCATATATTGTTGATAAATCAAAATCTTGTATACCATAATTTTGTGTGTATAAGACACACTTTTTTACACAAATTTTTACACTCAAATCGGGGTGTGTCTATTACACAAATCCAGATAGGGCCCCGTTGAAAGAGGTACTGGGAGGACAGTATAATTACAGATAAGGGGGAAGGCAAGTGTTGCGGCAAGGCGCTAAAGGCCGCAGGAGGAATAGAAAGTGGCAGTGTAGTAAGGATCCGTGCGCCCAAAAAGTGAGTGGCGGGCGCACGGATCCAAGCCCAAAGTACAGGTGGAAGGTGCATGGATAGGGCACTGATGATCATGTGGGGACGTGTGAAAGGGCAGATAGAAGGTAGATGGGTGGGAGTTGCATAAAGTAATGCCTTATAGTTAAGTGCTGGACTCATGTCAGGAGTACCACATAAGCCATCAGCGCGGGCTCACGTGGGAACAAGGACCAATCAGGGCTCTCGCATCGATTACATTACTGAGACACCTTATCTCCACCACCAGCTGGGGGTGCCCAAAGCACCAATTTCTGGCCTATTAGCGGCTATTAGTTGACATTAGTTGAGGCTTGCATGTTCATGTTGACCGGCTGGTTTCGAATCCACTTGTGTTTGGTGATCTAAGGTAAAGTCATGTGCAGCAAGTGTACTTCATCAACAGATATAAATTAATACTTACACCCATTAAACTTCACAGATCTCAATTTTTATATGAAGGCTAGGCATTACTTGCATCCATTAAACTATATATTTTCTCGAAGAAATTCCTCACTTCACAACTGTGAAAATGTTTATTATAATAAATCAAAGATAAAAGATTGTTTTTAGTCTAAGCCCAACATAAAGTCATCGGCCCTTATAGCGAACGGCAATTCAGGCAGACGTCTTTTCTGGGATCAACAGTTTTGACCAACAATTCATTTTTAGCAAAGTTAAGTAAAAAAAATAATAGAAATAAAGCCACCGTTATTTTGAGTATGAAATATTTCTAAGTACCACACGAAGCACTGGGCGGGTGGAAAAAAAATTGCACTATCGAGAGATGGAATCGAACCGGCGACCCTAGGATCGGGAGTCGACTGGGCCAGGGCGAATGGGCTATCAATCAGGCTATTCCTTCTGTTGTGTGAGACGGAGTGAAAAGAGAACCATATTGATGAAATCCCGTAACTCTATTTGGGATTGTTCCTAGTATTCCGAGTCATTCTTGTCATTTACGTGACTGACAACCGTAGTAGATCTTTGTTAGGTACATGTACCACTAAGCCACTTTTATCAATGACCCCACACATTTACATACGGCCCGAAACTGATTATGACCTACCTTCGTCACCTTTGGTAAATAACCAAATCAAATATGGCGCCTGTTGTCTAACTACTGCCAGACGGCTCGCCATCACCCGAATGTCGTTATAACCCAATAAGGAGCGCCAAAATAGCTGAAAAATTGTATTTGATCTTTTAATCTAATGCCTTTTCAAATAAATAAACAATAATAACTTTATCAATACGCCTTTACATGTCGTTAACTTTGTGGCATCGCCAGTTTCGCAATCCAATTTTCCTAGTGTTATGAACTTGCTATTCTGAGGTTCAATTAGTTACATCTGCTGCCGTTTCACTTTTGGGGGCGCTTGCAGCTCTGCATGAACATTTGCGTCTAGAGATCTAGGGTGTTTTACATAGAGTCCCCAGGCAACTCGGAGATTGCCTTATTACAATTATTATGCGGCCAAGACTTTGCCTATCAGTGTTTGCCTCGGCATTAACAAATTGTAATTACCGTACCACACTCTGTTAGAATTTATTGATTACAATCAATATCATGTCTAGGACAATGAGTATCAGGCACTGACACAGAGTGATAAGCACTGATGTCATGTTGATGTCGCATTGATGTCCCATTTCACTAATTTTGAAATGCGTTTTACTGGTTTTCTAGCGTAATTCATGAAGACTTGATTTTCAATGATATTTCCCAAAAGGGGGTGCACACTTTACACAAAGCTAAGGTCTATACATCATTTTAAAGACCTGAAGAAGGGGTTCATCTTATATACGGGTGTGCCTTACACACTCTTCTTAAGCTCTCTCCTACAGCAGCTTTCCTTCATGGAGTCCCATTCCAACCCTGACTGGACAGGGCAACTGGCACATTTCCCCAGGGTACCATTATTCACAGGGTCACCGCACAAGACAGGCCAGTTTGCACAGTGAGTTAGGATTAACCCATTCATGCCTGCAGCACCCACAAAAGACTTATAGTGATACCTCTGTGACCAGGGACTTTGCCAGTTAAAAACCTCACAGACTTCCTGAACAACACATTTTCAAACAGGCAAATATTTCTATGCAGAATTTTCAATAATGAATTTTTGGTGGTAATGACCAAATCTTTTCTTTACAAACCATCCTCTGAGACATGGCTGAATTGTAAATTGCCCTTTGAGACATAAAAGGCAATTAAATGTGGTTGATACAAGTCTTTGAAGTAGCTGAGTAGTTGAATCTGGATGCACAGAATTTTTTTACATTGCTGTTTCAGACATTTCAGACATCAGGCATTTCAAAAATCCCAACTAAACCCGCCTGTGACAAAAGCTTTATTTGAAGAAATAATTGAAATATACTTAAAAACTAAACCAACAACTCTCCTTCAAATCTTAAGAGAATTCATGCTAAATTCCTTAGCTATTTTCAAGATTATGAAGACTCCAGACAAATATTTTCTTAGCACAAATAGGTTAAGACTGTAATCAGCTTGTAGCTGCTGCTGTTGTTACTGCCCCATGCAGACAGAGAACCTCTGGCTGGCTATCCTCATGCAGACCACATGGACCATACATCCTTCTTCATTAAACCAGGCTGCCATCAGAGGTCTAGAGATCAGACTACATTCTCTCAGTGCACGCAGACACATTCAACAAACTACTACCACCTCCCTTAAATTTCCGCTAAAGAAAAGAGAGCAAGCTACCCCAGACATGTTAAAGATGTAAGATATTTTAAATTTAATGTGATTGGGATAGAAATAACATTTGTGTACTGATGATAGTACAACCTTTAATGATAGATGAAGGGAGAGAGAGAGAGAGAGAGAGAGAGAGAGAGAGAGAGAGAGAGAGAGAGAGAGAGAGAGAGAGAGAGAGAGAGAGAGAGAGAGAGAGAGAGAGAGAGAGAGAGAGAGAGAGAGAGAGAGAGAGAGAGAGAGAGAGAGAGAGAGAGAGAGAGACAGACAGACAGGGAGACAGGGAGACAGGGAGACAGAGACAGAGGGAAGGGTGGAGAGAGAGAATATTCAGCAAATTGCCCTGCTTGGCCAGCAAATACCTAAAGGCTTGGCATATGTTTCCCTACAGGTCCCACAAGCTATACAGACAGCCCAAGTCATGTCACGTCTACCACAAATAACTCCAAATCAGTGGAAATCTGGCTAGCACATCACTCAAACTAGCAGCACATTGGTGCAGCGAATGCAACCCTACTTCCAAGCAAATACATGTGACAATTACCTTAAAAGGTGAAATAACAGCCATCCTCCAAGGACACCTACCGTAATTTCGCGTGTATAAGACGCACTTTTTTACACTAAATTTTACACTCAAATAGGGGGTGCGTCTTATACACAAAGCTAGAAATCTAGGGTGTTTTACATCGAGTTACCACTGGCCACTCGGAGATCGCCAATTACAATTATAATGCGGCGGCCAAGGCAATGCCCATCGACGTTTGCCTCGTCATTGATGAATTGTAATTACCGAACCACTCTCCGCTAGAATTTACTGATTACAATCCATGTGACATGCCTAGGACAATGGGTAGTGAGTACTGACACAGGGTGATAAGCGTTGATGTCACGGTGATGTCACATTTCACTCATCTCAATATGCGTTTTACTGGGTTTCTAGAGTTATTCATGAGGAGTTGATATCCTACAATAATTCCCAAAAGGGGGTGCGCACTATACACAAAGCTAAGGTCTATACATCATTTTAAAGGCCTGGACAAGGGGTGCGTCTTATATACGGGTGCGTCTTATACACGCGAAATTAGGGTAATTGAGTGTCAATTCAATTAACAACCACAGGGGCACATTTATGCTACAGGCTTCAAAGAGACAATAGGAAGAAACTTAAAACCTTTCAGTAGCATAGATAGAGGAAACAATGCTTAAACTGTATAAATTAAAATCGTAATTTTAGGCCCAGTAAGCACGGAGAAATCATTGAATGAAAACGCCTTGAACACACATTTAGATTTCCCAACATTCTCGGCAAAATATGTCCGTTTTCATTTGATTTCTCACTTATAACTGGGCCTAAGACAACAAATTTTATTAATCTAGAAAGTCAGTCATATAGTCTTTTAAAATAAATTGTAATTGTGGGTCCCGAAATCACAACATTGTTAGAAAGATCATAAAGAGATCTACCCTTGGCTGCTATTATTGGCTGTTCTTATCCCATACAATTAAGATGCTGTGCAAGGGTTGCAGCTAGTGTATATTGTTAAGCAGTAGCGGTATAACAAATTTTAAATGATACAATACTTTTTCCTAATCCATATCAATATTTGTATTGTATTGAATACTAGAACCATTCCCTACCTATTTGCACCAGATCGTGGGTATGAACAAACATGATATAAATCAAAAACATCTGTGCAACTGAATTTTTGTTTAAAATCTTTTTTCAGCTGCTTCCACTCTATGCACTACATGTGAATGTTAAAAACTGACTCTAGATTTCTAAATAACCATTAAGGTTGCAGCTATATGGCTGAATCATCCAATTGCACAATGAAGTAAGATTGAATCAAACGCAGGAATCAATCTGTACTTCAGAGGGCACCAATAATTGGCTGTTACAATTCTCATTTTGTCTTAAAGACGCTAATGATAAGTTCTAAAAACCTTGGCTGGAAATTTCCCCTGCTGGAGAGATTGGTATTGTGTAGTAAATTGGACACTCCAGCCTGTGGTAGCAATCTCCTAACGGTGACGCAATGGACTTGAAGGCAATGATTGGCAATTGAGAAACAGTAACCTAGTCACAAACCCATCTCCTGATAAGGTTCATTTGGCCAAATTACCAGCAGACTACTAAACCCTACTGTCCAAGCATTGATTCCATGTCTAGAGTCTAGACTCATGCACACGCAAGCTATTGTCTTTTAGGCCTATAAAAATAAATTGTTTGTTTCCTGTAACGGTCCGGGAAAAATTGGGTAGGTAGGTCAGTAAAAAAAATTTTTTTGCATAATTTCTTTGGTCAATAATGTGTGTTTATGCATGATTTTCATTGATTGGGAGTTGGGAGAGCGGAAATTTTTGAATAAAAACTTGTTAGGGTAGGGTTACAGGAAACAAACAACTTTTTTTTTAGGCCTTATGGAGAGTGACTAGAGCTGCAGTCTGTAACATATAAGAACCTTGATCTAAGAATATTGGATAAAAGTTTGCAACAACAACCTTCCGGATTGAATTTCCTCTAATATAACATCATATATCATAATGACAATATTCTTACCTTTGGCTTTCTGTAGTAAAGATATCTTTTCCTCCAAAATCTTGATTTTCTTATCCTGAAATGTAATGCCATGAAGATTAGTGTTCACAATGGCTGGATGAAGCATATTTTCACAGGTGATCATGAATACATACATCATCAGTGTATTTCCTCATAAGAGCGATTTAAATGAATAACACAATTAAAAAACCAAAAAGATTTCCTGGAAGTCTCACAGAAAAGGTGTGACAGATTGTGAGGTCTTCCCGAAAACAAAGGCCTTATTGTATTCATTAAACGACCTGCACTGATAGCCAAGTGGTCTGAGGTGTTGCCACTGACTGCTCGCTGTCACACCAATGCCTGGGTTCAATTCCCTGCCACGGCATGTGAGAAAGTCACTCTGTAACAGTGACTTGTGAGCGGTGATTGTTGCTGGGCACTATATCGATTTCCTCCACCACTTACAACTCGCTAATCACAACTTAGTTGCAATATGGCAGAAAAAGTGAAAATAAATGCAATTACAGATTCGATCCATACCATATTCGTCATACTGATAGTAAAGTGCAAAGAGTTGATTTGGCAGCAATTATGACTTTATCAGAGGAGCATGCAGCCAGCACCATGCTGATGTGTGATTCTTCAGAGACAGACTGTTATCCCTGGGCTATCTGGGACACCACTGCCTGCCATCTCCATCATCTACATCGATCCAGGGCAACACAGAGCCGGCTATTATGTATCAATCTAGGGTTTGATCTCACTGTGTTATGGTGCTTCATAGACATCTTGGGACTCTCTCTGATCCCTATCTACAAGGCTTGAGCGCTGGAGCATACAGTAAGCAACCAATTTCCAGTCCACTCTAGTAGTGCAAGGCAGGGGAATTTTTATTACAAAGTTTTTTGTTAGTATTATTTCACCAAAACAACTGAGCCTTGTTTGGTAACTGCAAAGACGAAACACTCCTCAATGCCGCACATTTATATATAGCAAGCAGGCAAACCAGCTATCAGGGATCCAGCGGAGACTCGAACCTGCGACCCAAACTCAAAAGCCATGATGGATCCCTGTTTTGGGTCCATGCTACTAATATCAGGGACTTAGCCAGGACCCGCCCTACCTGTCTTTTGGACAGGCAGTTTCCTAAAAACCTCCTGTTTGGACAGGCAAAAATTTCTATGGTGATTTTTCAATTTTGACTTTTGTGGTGTAATAACCAAATAATTTCCTAACAAACTATCTTCTAGGACATAGCTGAATTATAAGTTGCCTTTTTTGACATACTAGGCTATTAAATGTAGCTGATATAATGATTTAAAATTAAAGTAGATAAGTTAGCTAAATCTGGAAGGGCAAAAATTTTGAAATTGCTGTTTAGGACAGGCATTTTTGAAATCCTGGCTAAGACCCTGGCTACTATCCATGCATATGTGCAAAAAGTATTACCTTTGGCTCAGGGTGTTATATGCAAACAATTAACAAGAGCTCTATTATCACTGTGCAGAACGCAATCCTACTTAATCCTTCAGTAAATAATGTTACAAGTATAGGCATTACTAGTAAGTAGGCCTACCTGTTTGTTAAGTCAATCCTTGTATTGGGAGGTTCAGGACACAGTGCTAATTAATTGTAGCATTATTATGTTTATTGAGATGATAGTGTTATCATTTCAACGCAAAAATATGTGAGTGTAAGCAAGAGTAATATATTACAAGATTTTCTCTTAGTCAACCTGCAATAATTTCAACAACCAGGTGATTTAAATCTTCATAATCAAAATATTTCAAAGAACTTAAAAGAAAGTTTTTTAGAAGAAATTATGCAATTCACATTCATTTTTCTGAAGGCTAATATGAGAATATTACCAGTGATTTAGGATAAGGCTATAGACTTCTGCAAAAACTCTGGTTTTCCAAACCATTATCAACCACCATGATTTCGCCTGAACCCATTAAGGCTTAAGTTGAGTTCCTCGAGAAATTGTCGCCTGGATCTCTAATACTTTTGACCATAACTTTGGAATAGAGGATAAAATCACAAAATATTTGTAGGAGAGTTGTTGGTAGTATTCTAAGTAACATTTCCCCATCAATTTTTCCCCCAAGTATGCTTTTACTTGAAAGATTTCCTCAAAAGTGTTAGGCTTCTTTTGGCTGCTGTGAGCATTAATGGGTTAACATGGTAAGGGAAGCAAATTCCATATAAAGTATGAACTATTTGTATTTGTGTCAGAAGAGCTGGATGCTTTAAGATTAGATAAGAATTTCTTTGAAGGAAAGCTCTGTAGGGCACACAGTTTTTGCACATTCATATTACTCATAGGTCCTATAGACTGCAGCACACAGTTCCTTAAGCTAATCCTCCATGTAGTACTGGTAGCAAGTAAACATATAATTGATTTCACCTCAGGTTTAAAGCAGGCAGAGAAGGAAGTCTAGTATCCATCTGATACCAAAACACTCCTCCCTTGCCAGCAGTTTATTTAATGTAGGAGGCAGCTGGAAGAGCCCAAAGGAGCAATAACAAGTGTTTTGGCATGCATTCTACTATAGGGTTTTGCGGTGTAGTCTAGTAAGAGTTGCTGTACAATACACACACAAATCTTCCAATGATTACGCTTAACAAAACAGGAGCTGCTACTAGCTGGCAATACAGCACCTGAGCAGATATGATGCAGACCCTTATACATCACTACTAGTCTAGAGGAAGAAGAAGAAGAAAAAGAAGAGGAAGAAGAAGAAGAAGAAGAAGAAGAAGAAGAAGAAGAAGAAGAAGAGGAAGAAGAAGAGGAAGAAAAAGGAGATGGAAAATAGAAGAAAAAAAGACAATGAAAATAAAGAAGGTGAAGAGGTGATGAATATGATCAGGAAGTATAGACTTAAAATATATTAAATTATATAGTTCCTGATATGATATAGAAGCACAGATGCATAATATGTACAAAAGTTTAAAATAAACACTGTTGAGCAAATAGTGATAGAGATAGAGATACTGGTCTTGATGTTTTTCTAACTTGGCTTCTTCACCTTCATTACTTTAACAAAGTTGGTTATGCCATTTCCACTTTAGGTGCATAGTCAAGTTTATAAGGTGCTACTACTGAAGTATGATTTCTGGAATACGGATGATGGTTTGCAATATGACTTAGATTTTAAGTCGTCTGTAAGTTCCAGTCGAAAGACATTAATTAACTCTAGCAGCCCAAAAAGGCGGAATGATATATATATCTACAACTCTATCTTTCAAGAAAATATTTGAAGAAGTATTCAACAAAATCCAGCCTTCACCTCCCCTCCAATTATTTGGTGAATTTTTGCTCTTTTCATAATTTATTTTCAAACATGTGTACTCAATATTTCCCTGAACCTGAGTCCATATTTTACCCACCCTCACCATGGCCATAAGGAATCTACCAGCAATTATGCTTACTCCTTCAGGCCATTGAGAAAGTGGTTCACTGGACGCTTATTGAACCACAGCAGATATTTGCTAGAACTGATCCTTGTAACTAGCTGCAGTCATCCTCTAGATGTATTATATGTTGTTCATCCATCCTTCATTACAAGGGTCAGGTCAGAAACATGCTTTTGATATTCTATTTAATGATGGGTGGACTAAAAAAATAACTTTCTATGCACTTTCAATGAACTATTGCTTAATGTCCAGGGCTCAACATTAACTTTTGAAGGCACTTGCCAAGTAGGGCAGGTAAACTTTAATTTCTACCTGCCCGACACAATTTTGACCTACCCTGCAAGGTGTGACAGAATAAACATGAAAGTGACTTTTCTATATGTACTATACTTGTAGCAATTAACTGTTTTCCTGCTATGCACTATTGAAAAAAGAGTCGATTTCCCTTGTATTATAGTATCTCTGAAGTTAAATGATGAAATCTTACCTGCCATTAGGACAGGCAAACTCTGATATCTACCTGCCCTTCAGGTCGGGCCCTGAATGCACTTTCAATGAACTATTTCTTAATGTCACCCAAATACCTGCTTGTATCAAATCGGTATTGATAACTCTCGATTAAGCGCTCCTTCAAACTACCATGAAAGATTTTATGATATACTTGATACCCATATCTCACATCCATTCCTGTATA
Organism: Maea johnstoni; assembly: GCA_963942565.1. NCBI lineage: Eukaryota > Metazoa > Annelida > Polychaeta > Spionida > Magelonidae > Maea > Maea johnstoni. Next base: position 53,094,607 of record OZ012684.1, on the reverse strand, counting down.
CCATCACTCACATACACATGGTCGCCAATACCTATGGGTGAGCACTTCCTTATAATGATTTGGACTGCCTTACATTTCCAGCAGAGCATCTCAAAATACATGTTTCTACACCATGAAGTATAAAACCAGACAACTTAATATGCCGACTGCAATTCAGGGTTCACTCGGGCCAGGGGAAATTGTGATATATATGTGGACTGATGTACTGAAAATTCTTGTGAGACTGTATACGAGATACATAGGGCTAGCTACTACTGCTAGACATAGTGGGCCTAAATTACTCAACCAGTACAAGCCCAGTACAATGGGGCTGTAGTCAGGTGGATATACAAGGTTCAGAGGACAGAGATCCTTTTTAACCCATCCATGCCACCGACAATCCCGTTTTGGTCAAAACTTTTTGACATTTTGATAAAAGCATATCTGTGACAGCATATTAAATAAAAATGTTCCTCAAAACACATATCTCACCTTCAAATACATTGTGAAAGTATTACCAGGTTATTTCAAAAGTACCATAGCATTCGCATGACACTTTTCAATGCAGCTCAAGGCATTAGAGAGACAAGGGAGTTATTTTTAGCCCTTATCAGAGAAAAGTTGTTGTTTTTCTAAAGAAGCCAAATCTAATCAGTGAAAGGAACTGTCAAAAAACACAACAGAAGATTTACTATATAATCCTTGCATCCCTTACAATAAAAATAAGCCCCTTTATTGCTAATCATTAGTGCATCATTTTTTTCTCATTAACAGTATGTGTAAATGACAATAATCAGACCTCAAAACACAGTGTGCTGAAATTGGAACACAGACTAATAGGTCTAGCAGATGGTGCACATCTTGTAAGGGAAAAATCTACCCTCATTACAAAAACAGCATTCTGCCCTTTTTGTCATCTTCTCATCACCATTGCGGGCTCAGCTGGAATAGCACTAGAGGGGATCAGTTTTTGCAGTAGAGGAACAATAGGCGCTTTCATTGTATTACTCTCAGGGTCATCTTCAATTACAAAGTACTGAAATACCATCAGAATTTAATCTACCTCAATAAGAAAAATAAACAAGTCTCTCCTGAAGAAGAGGCCTTGAAAGCTTAAGGGTTTAACATGAACAGCTGGCCCATGCTTAAAACACTTAAAGAAAGTAGAAAACTCTAAATATCAAATTATGGACCAAAGCAATGCACAAGAAGAGGGTATGGAGACTTAATTGAACCCTTTTTACAAACAAACAATTTTCTCTTTGCACCTGATTTTAATTTAAAAACACAATCATTTCCTTTCTGCTTATAACTGCAGGTAGGTGCCTTAAGGGAGGTGTTTATTAAAGCTGACCTTCTACTGGGTAGTGTCAAGTTTATCTTAAGCTACCAGCATACCTTATGGCTGCCTACTAATCTTGAGTGCTGAAGTGTACACACACCTTCTCACATACAATCCTGGGGTCAAGGGCTTGTTGAGTGTATAGACACCAGCTGTAACCATGATATCTTTGTGGAGAGCATGTGATAGAGGCAGGGTCAACCTTAACCCATTCCTCTATGCAGCGGCGGCCCGAAAATGGGCCGATTTAACAGTGAAATTCATGACCTAGGTTTGCGTTGGTAATAGAATGAAAAGTGAAGATCGGTAACAGGACAACCCCCCCCCCCCCCTTCCCATATCCCCCCCCCCCCCCCCCCCCCGGATGATATCTCTAGTAAAACATTTGTTAGTAAATTATTTAAAAAAACTTCCAGTGTTTTAAATTATCCTAAAACATGTGTTAGTAAAAAAGAAAATTAAAAAACGTGTTAGTAAATTCTTTTTTAAAAAACTAAAAAAAAGTCCAGTGTTTTAAACTATCCTAAAACATGTGTTAGTAAAATATTTTTTTAAAAATTTAAAAAATTACAGTGTTTTAAATTATCCTAAAACATGTGTTAGTAAAAAAAGTTGGAAAATTCCAGTGTTTTTATATTATCTTAAAACATGTGTTAGTAAAATAATTAGAAATTTAAAAAAAAAATTCCAATCTTTTGAATTATCCTATAACATGTGTTACTAAAAAAAAGGATAATTTAAAACACTGGAATTATTTTTAAAATTTTTTTTACTAACACATGTTTTAGGATAATTTAAAACACTGGATTTTTTTTTTATTTAAAATTTTTTTTTTTTACTAACACATGTTTTAGGATAATTTAACACACTGGATATTTAAAAAAATTTTTTTTACTAACACATGTTTTACTAGAGATATCACTCCGGGGGATATTGTCCGGGGGATATTGGAACGGGGGGATTTTGTCCGTTTTTTTTGTCCTGGTGGGATATTGTCCTAGAACCGTGAAGATCACGGGTCAACTAACAACATTCCTTCAGTTATTTTGTAAAATGAGACTATATTAGCAAATTATCTTCAAAATTACCACAGCAAAAATACAACATCTTTTAGAGAACTTTCATTATACATGGCTGAATATAACTAGTACTTATAACCCGATCTACTCACCCAGTGATAAACTGTCCAGGCCGCAGTTATTTCAATTTTATACCAGTAAGAAGTGCCTGCATAACAGTTTTTGAACAAAATGATCCTTTTTCCTATTCAGTATGGGTATTTTGTATTGTATTGAGTACCGGGTACCAACCCCTGCTCATGCTGTGGCTTCATCCCTTCCACATGCAACCATGGTGGGTTACGCAACCCATCATGGTAGGCCCCTATTTCTATAATATATTTATGACACAAGCACTGTTCCATAACAGGGGAGAGCTACAAAAACATTTAAAAAATGATAATAATATAACCTAAATGAAACACTAAATGAAACACTTAAGTGGCTACTCACCTTCTCTATGATTTCTCTGCTCTGTTGTCTTGTGGCTTGTTCAAGCTGCGTTACTTTGGAAATCATAGTGGACATCAAGTCTAGATCTGAAGGTGCTCCTGCATGCAAGGAAAACGTGAAACAGTGACTATTAATTTTCTACTGTGATAATAAATAAGGGGTTGTTTATAAATGATCAAATGGAAAAATGACATTAAATGCCAAAAATTAATTTTAATTTGAATATTTGACCTCATAAAGGCATTCCTAACTTCATTGGCATATATCCTCACCCTTAACTATTTACACAAGTACATATGTGATGATCAAATTATATACACCTATCAGTAGGTATATTCCATATGAAATGCATGATACCTTTTTGTGTGGATATTAGCAGTAACTTTAAAAGAATTAAAGACTAAATGTTTTACCTGTTGAAGCGCTGATGAGACTTCCATGGGATTCCTTGATCTTAGGCAGTGCAACTGGAGTCTGGTTACCATGTATCCTTGATGAAGCCATTCCTGCAGATATTTCATGCAGTAACGCTTGGTCACTTGCATCACTCACTCCTGAAATCAACAGTAAAGGGGTCACGTTTATATAGGAACAGGTACTTAGTTTGGACCAGTCCTGCCTGTCTTTTAGACAGACAGTTTCTTGAATACCTCCTTTTTGGACAAGCAAAGATTTCTATGAATAACTTTTTCGGGGTAATATATAAGGCTATTAAATAGGCAATATGCTATTATATGTACTTAGTATGAGTGTTTAAATTAAATTAGTACCTAAATCTGGAGAGGCAGAAATTTTGGAATTGCTGTTTCGGACAGACATTCTTGAAATCCTGGCTAAGACCCTGTATAGGAATATAGCACTTAAAGCAAACTTAAGACGACTATGATAATATAGTTATAATTCTTGTAAAAATATATTGAGTGATGTAGGATATCATAGTGAAGAGTTTCAATGGCTATCTGTAACTAGGATATAAAAAGCAAATTTAACCTCTTCTGACATGGTTCAAAACAGATTTAAGCTTGTAGTAATGAGTTTTTGATAAATAAACATTTCAAAGCAATTCAATTTGCAGTTAATTGATATGATCAAAGGAAATCTATCTATAGTTTTAGAGAATTGTTCTAGTTATTAACTTAGTATGGTCATGAATGTAGGACTACATTTGTCTTGTTTTTGTTGACAAATTAAGGGTATATTATTTCAATCTTCCCTTTATATGAAACCTTATGTAGGGACAGGTGTACCTCAGTATTATAAAGTGTGCATTAACTACCCAACCTGGTGTATTGTTAATATGTTCAAACATACGTCAAACAAATAAATACTTACCAGAATAATCAGGGTACCTAAATGGAACCGGGCGGTTGCTAAAATGAAAAAATAAATTCATTAGTATTTTTTTTCTAAAATACTCCCAGGGTCTGATAATAACCAAAACACAATACAAGCCTAGTAGGGCTTAAGTAGCACCTGGAATATATTAGCCCTACTTCAACCTACACTAGCCCTGCCTCAAAATCAAAATAATTATTGTTATTTAACCCAGTGTATTACCTAAATATGCAAGAATATGCTAGTCATTTAGATCTCATAATAAACAAAAAACAATTTGCCCTACTGGCCCTTTTCACATTTTTACTAGCCCAGACTAGTCGGGCTACCTTGAAAGTCAAACGCTGACTTTCCAAAGTATCTGAGCACTAGAATCATGCTCATAACTTGTAGTGTATTTACTAGTGAATGGATTCACTTGTAATATAACTGCAATCAGCTGGAATGTGGGTTAATGGAATAAATTGCCATTGATGGTCATTTCTGGCATTGTATGACCAGAAGAGCTGCTTCCTTAATGGCCATGCACCTATCCTGTGCCTGCATGAAGTCACAAGATCAATACCCGCGGTCACTCCTGACCCCAATTCAGACAAAACTTGCATATATTCCTTCTTCAGGTAACCTCCTGTTACATTGGTGCCTATTTGATATTAAAAGAGCACCATGACCTATACAGACATTTGAATTCAACTCCTACAGCAATTAAGAGACCTAATTATGCAAGTCTAAACTACAATCTAGTAAAAAAAAAAGTTTCAAAGGAACCTGACAAGATTTACTGAGTTTGGAATGTTCATGAATGTGACTTTTGGTTGCTAGTCAATATTTCAACCATATTTGTGCTGGTTGACTCGAACTGACTTCACTGGTCATGCAGCTTGAGCCATTTCTACAATGTACCACTATAGGGCAGAAATATACCCTTAGAAGAAAAATGATTCCTAATGCAGGGGTGTCCAACTGTCGCACCAGCGTGCCTCACAGGCTTCAAAACGTGTGACAGGCCAAATCCATCAAGCACTGCTTAAATCACTAAGTTATCATTTGAACTGCATGACCAGTAGTATGGGGCGCCGTTTGTGACATCCATACTTTTGTTGGCAAAAGCAATTTTGTCCAGACAGAAGTCACTTTTGTTGACTAAAGTCACTTCTGTCCAACATAAGTTACCTTTGTCGGACAAAATTAACTTTTGTTGACAAAAGCAAGACAGAAGTTGCTTTTGTCAACAAAGGTAACTTTTTTTGACAAAAGTAACTTTTGTCGGACAAAAGTACTTTTGGCAAGACAAAGCTAACTTTTGTCAGACAAAAGCAACTTTTGTCGGACAAAAGTACTTTTATGGACAAAAATAATTTTGTCTGTCACAGCTAGATGGCACGACCATTCACCAAATGTAACATTTAGAACTCTGTCATATAGTATCTGGCATCGATTATAGATGGCATGATCTCTAGACTGGTTAAGGCAATCTTTGGCACATCTATTCAGTCTACCGGTAAATAAATCAATGGTGTTTTGCTCAATTGGGAACTCCATTATTTATAAAAGGCTTATATAATATAGTACCAACTGATGAAAAATAGGTGAACCATTTGCATGCTGTGCTCCAGGACTTTTATTCTTGGACACCCCTGTAATGGCCATTGAGATGGGCTTTGCGAATGTTTTTTTTATCCATATATGGATAAAAAGACTGTAGTTGGACTAGCTAGGTACCCATCATTCAGAAATAGTGCGGCAGGCAAGCGCAATGCTAAACATGCGCCATTGTTGTTTCTTTATTGACATCTGCCTCGAAGGACTATGTAATTGTTGTTGCATTTTCTTTTTTCATTATCACCTTTATTTATAGTGGCAGATATAGGATCTTCAATGTGTGAACTAAAGAAATAGAAATCCTGATATTTGATGAAACCTTTTTTCACCCTAGGTACTCGCCAAGGTTCATTCCCAAGTCAGGGACAGAAAAATGATTGAATTACGTGTACCTCATGTCAGAATTTTAGTTCCTATATAGCTCTCTCATGAGGGAACCTCAATATCCCTTTTGGCCATGTCTAGAATCAAGTGTTTTTATTTTGTTTGTTTTCTATTTAAAATATCCATTTCAAAATACATGTTTTAGGGTTTTACATATTTTTTTTCTAGATGCAGACAAGATTACCTTTAATACGACATTCATTTGACAATATGTAAAGCCCTTTAAGATATATATTTGTTATGGCAGAATAGGTCCTGCAGTGCTTTACCAAAGATGTCACATGACATGAGTAAGGCTTTAATTGGTCTTGGCTTTTAAGTCTATAGACTATGATTAAAATCTTTTCAAATTTTGGCAACAGTGACTCTTACCCATTTTGATTGACTGCTGCTGGCAGTGGATTTTTCTTCGATTTCTTGAGACTTGATAGTGGGGAACTCATGCTGGCTTTCTTCTATCGGCAGGCATGGGAGTCCTTACATCTTATTTGGGAGTAAAGAATATGGGTATGGTATGGCAATTTAATAGTCAAATATAGTGCAAAAAGTGACAGCGATGTAAACTATCGAAAGCAGGGTAACAATTACCGCAAGAGCACTATGAAACCTTCGCCAATCAATAGACCTATACCATTACACCATACTTGTGGACACTGGATGTCATTAGAGGACTAGATGACATGTAAGAGTACAAAACATTCTGTTGAGAAGCGTTTGTTGACATCGAGAGCGGCCATTTTGAAAAGTAAACATGTGTGGGAGGCGCATGCGGGTAGGAAGGTCTTAACCAATCAGATGCCAGCTTTAAGGTGTGCACAAAAAAATCGGGGGGAATGACAGGTGGGAAATACCACGAATCTTGATCAAGGAAATACAGAAGCATTAAATATGCGATTTTCTAATAAATAGCACCAGCACCTCCTCCAACTTGGCATTGTTTTAGTAGCAACTTTTTATTCTACTAATAGATTCATTAAAATCTTGGATAGTTATCTGCTTGCAGCTTATGGCATTTCAAATTGTAGGCGGGAAGGTGGGGGACTTGGTACCCTTTTGTCTCGTAGACAAAGGGTATTCCAGAAGCGCGTTATCACCACAACAGCGGCAGTCGCTGAAACCCACATGGCACACTGTCCAATCAGATTGCAACATTTACGTGTTTAGCATAATTTATGCAAAGGCATGCAGACGGGCCAAGCCTAGTTTTACACTACCGTGTCTTTCAGTCGGTTACGTGGGAGCAGAATAGTACGGCAGGTCGAAGAGTGACAGTTACCGTTAAGGATTTACCTTGCGAATTTTAACAAAAAATACCAAAATGATGAACAGGATCTTCGCAATTTGCTTAATAGCTGTATGTTTAGTGGCAGTTTGCTCTGCTACCAATGTAAGTATCATAGTATGATATTCTTATACAGGTGTATATTCTCTAAGCTTGACAAGGTAGATTCGCATCATGTTGCCATATCACCCATCAACCGGTATCGTTCTTGGTGGATGTGTCATTGTAACTAATTGTAATGACATGTTGAAACTATGTTTCGTATATAGATACTTTGTTACTTTACCAGGCACATTTTTAATCAGATTGGAATTTGAGGTGCGATCTATACTTTTCTGGGTGTTTTAAACTGACATTAGCGATAAACGTACTGCTAATATGGGCCCAAGGCCTAGCTGTCAAAACGTCTCTTGCAGTATAGTTCCGAATATTAATAGGCTAATTTCAATTTAGGCGATTACGGCTGTCATTCGACAGTACCTGCATACAATCATTTCCAAACCACTTTTGATATCACTCAGAATCGAAAGCAGTGGAAGAAGAAAGTCTGTTGTTGCATACATGCTGACGAGATTCCATGAAACGAGGTTGTAACAACGGGTGCTAACTATTTTTAAAAACCCGCGGGTCTAACAATGCCGGGTGTTTGAAAGGGTGCGCAACCCCGAGCGGGAATCAGTGGGAGAAATGGATGTCGTAGTGACAGCCGAGGGTGTAATGATGAGGGACCATAGTCCTGACTAATCTGCAGGTAGCCGCTCCAGCCTTGTAGCGCCACACCTGAGTGGTAGGCTGGTACAGGATGCCGGTGTGGTTGCTTCAATGCTTGGTCTTGCTCCTCGTTCTCTCACAGTGCAGCCAGGGGCCGGGATAGCGGGTGGCTGTTCCCATATTCTACCGGGGCTTTGGTACGCATGGGAGGGCAGTGATAGACCATTGCGCCGAGCTGTCGCACACCGCAGACCCGCCGGCGTTAGGGAATCGCAGGTACCCGCCACGCCCAGGGGTAAGGCAGATGCAGGTATTAGCAGTCGAACTTTTTGTAACTTGGCTTCACATATTCGATTGGTGGATACCGCAAATTCTAACAACTTTGCTGCTTCGCGTTTTAAAAACGTGCATGATTTATTTGAGTGACATCCCGGGGGGGGGGGGGGCACTTGGGTATTTAGGGGGGTGCATACGTTCGTTATCAAAATTAAAAATACCCCTAAAGCACTGATTTCTGGCCAAAAAAGCACCCTTATTTTAATAAAACGCTGATTTTTTTCCACTAAATAGAACACATATTTTAACTTAAGATTTTATAATCCTCTGCATGTTTAGCGGCAGCAAACACGGAAGCCCAGTCACTTTGGGAGTCACTCGGCGTCAGAGCTGCGGATATTTCGTGGATTGTAAGGGGATTTTGACCCCCATACTTCATACCTGGGTACAAAAAAGTACCCATCTTTTACAAACTCGCGGACATGCGGAGGCCTTAAAAAAAGACCCCTTCTTCCGCGAAATACGTAACGCAGGTGCGGCCCCCCTCTGTACCTGAGTGCCCCCCCCCCCGGGAGTGACATAGGTGAACATACGTAGATAAAAACTAAAAGTGACTACCGTATTGTGCGCGTTTCCAGTTGATATCTGGTCTAGCTGATATCAATGAAAATTGTCGCAAGTGTTGAGAGAAATTGCTAGATTATAGTATAGTAGGTGCAGATAAACAGGAAAATTCCAAACTGTTTCTATGCTACAATCAGCTACATGAAAAGTAATAAACCTGGTGCTGTAGCATATTGCCCCCTTATACTCACTATGTACCAAAATGATTACAACCTTCTGTCTTTTCCAAAAATACACACCCCCATCTAAACCAAATTGTTTGATCCCATACTCATTTTTTTTCCTGGGGTCTATAAAACTAAAAACCCACAAGCTGTAATCAGTAAGTCTGCAGCCCAACCCTTTCATAATCATAAATCAGGGGTATTCAGTGCAATTGTATTGACCCAAGCTTTGGGGGGGGGGGGGGGAGGGGAGGCATAAGATTGAATGGTGAATGAGGTTTTCAGGTAATGGAGTAAATACTTAGATATTTGTAGATTATTAAAATATTTAGATCTTTGCATTAAGAGTTATAAACTTATTCCTGCAATCAGGGCCTGTTCAAAATAGCAATGCCCAAATTTCTGCCCAACAAGATTTAACTACTAATCTACTTCCAATCCTTATGCCAACTACATTTGATAGCCTATTGTGTCAAAATGATCAATTGACACTTCAGCCATGACCTGGAAGATGGTTTGTTACCAGGGAAAATGTTTGGTTTTACCCACAAAAGTCAAATTTGAAAATTGTTGCATCTATAAGGCATGTTTTCAGGAAACTGCCTGTGCAAAAGACAGGCTGGATGGGTTCTGGCTAAGTCCCTGTCTATAATGGTCATTAGATTGTGATCAAAGTTATAGGCTGCTTTGACCACTAGGCAACCATAGCTGAGAAGGAGATCAATGATCCAGTGCTTTGATTGTGGTTTTTGGCCCACTGCCCATCAGGCATGATGTGGTACACGGATATTTAAGCCGCCTCGCGCTTGGCTGTGCTAGATGGCTCGTCTGAAGGATGGTGATTATCTGGCCCCATTACACAGACAGCTGCTAGAACAACTTGTACACTCATCTGTGAGGTGTGCCATCAGTGACACCAGGAGATTAATTAGACTGCTCTGCCTCGTACAATATCAGCTCGCCTCCATATATGCAAGTTGGGAGACTAACCTAGATTTGGCCATGGGGAACTTCTTGAACGAATGAGGCATTTACCATGAAAGACTCATATGGCTACCTGACTAGGTGCACCATGGGCGCTTTCTACACATACTGGGTTGACTTAACGTTTCTACATGTAGTTAGGACCAACACGAATATTTTGAGAAGTTTTGCCTTTTTGGTACATTCTTGGCAGGGACTTAGCCAGGACCCGTCCTACCCGTCTTTTGGACAGGTAGTTTCTTAAAAACCTCCTGTTTGGACAACCTAAATGTTCTATGATGATTTTTCAATTTTGACTTTCTGGGTGTAAAAAACACATATTGTCCTAAAAAACATCTTCTAGGACATAGCTGAAGTGTAAATTGCCCTTTTTGACACACTAGGCTATTAATAGTAGCTGGTATAAGGATTTAAATTAGATTAGTAGCTAAATCTGGACGGGCAGAAATTTTGAAATTGCTGTTTTGGACAGGCATTTTTGAAATCCTGGCTAAGACCCTGATTCTTGGTGGTTTTGTTTGGTGCTTAATTGTTCATGCCAAATGTGAGAAATTAGAAGATCAAACATACCAAAAGTTATGCGATGTTGTTATTTACCAGTATGAATATGACCTGTCATTTCACTGGTTTAACATTGGAAGTAGTGTTTTTCTGACCCTTCGGTATCCTCACTGTATAATTTGACAACGTGGCAGGAGGATTACACATGCATGCCCAGAAGCATACTGTCGTAATATACTCTGATGAATAACCTCTACTTCAGGTGGCCTTGCTTGGCAACCATTGGATTTCCAGGAAATGCATTGTGTGTCTGGATTATAGAATTATCTGAAACCTCACCACTGAAAGCTCATTTAATCCGTAGTGATTATGATTTTCAAAAGCTTATTGTAAACAGATTATCTAGCTGAAATAATCATGGGTCCTACTCATAACACTTCTAAACTAATTAAAAACTTATAAATACCAAAGGAAGTACCTTTTGTGCACACAGTTTATCCACCTAAGATATGGATGAGGTGGATCCTCACTTCAATAAATGATTAATGGTATTGCATGTACATGAGCCAACCCTGAATACAGCCTCTCCAGCTACACCACTACCTGTGACAGGATGCAAGTTGGTGGTTTTCCCCGCATACTCAGCTGCACCATTAACAAAAGAGTAGCCTCAATTTATCCTTTATATGAACGTATCGATTTCTATGAATAACATTCCACAACTTAATTCCAAAATTGCCAAGCTGAAATAGAATGGGTGCTTTGGTGGACATTGGCTAAGTGCCTCCATTGCTCTTTGACCTACTGTTTATTCTCCTGTGGCATTAGACTATTAGACATGCCCCACTCACTCCCTTCATGGGCATTGAAACAGGATTAACTACCCGCTTACCACCTGGAAAAAGTCTCATGTCAGTAACATGTATTCTATTATACAATATATGTACAGTTCATTTTCCTATTCCTGCTTCAATGTGTTTACAATGTCTACAAATGCTTTGCTAGCTACTGTTCAGTGTGAGCTGTTAATATAGTTTAAAGCTTATATAGTTAGACCTGGCAACAGGGGTATGTACTGGCCCATTACTTTTAGTGTTCTCAACAGATATCCATTGACCATGTCATGTGCTAACCTTGATGAATTGGTCAATGAAATATTTGATATGACAAAAAAGAAGGTTGAGCTGAATTAGCTATTGGAAATGAAATTGTACCATGACGTGTATGTATTAATTTAATACTATGTGACCTGTTTGTTTATAGATCACACTTGAGGCTATCAGTTCAAATAGGAAAGGAGATCCAGTTGAGGGTCATTGGTTATTAAAGAGTGATGATAGATACAACCATAGCTGTCAAACGCGCCAACCTTAATTCACACTGTTGCACATGGTTATATGAGGTCCTCAACTCATTACAGTGTTTCCATTTGTAATGGTATACAAGGTCCATTGGCCATATCACCCACACTTTAATACTAGTTTTACTGTGCTCCAGAGAATGTCGCTAGTGCTTCAGGACTTTCATCGCACTATGCATGGGCACTCTGTTTTATGGGTGTGCAGAAAGTGTTAAAATTTAAATCCAGGAAGTATGAGTCAACTGAATGAGCAAGCTTTGGAGGTTGACATCATCCAGTAAGTTATGACCTCCTGCAATCTCCACACTATGTATGGTTAAGGTGTTTAGTTTATAGTCTTAGCCAATCAGGAGGCAGATGTGGACTAGATGTGTGTGAACATTTACCTATCTAGACAAGCTGCAAATCAAAACATATGCAAACACAACCAGCCTGCTACTTCAGCCAATATTAATGGGGTGGCTTCAGAATGAAATAGTGATAGAGTACGTCTTTGTAGCCACCATCGACCATTGACTTCTCAAAAACAACACATTGGGTTAAAGATAAAGGTGATTTCAAACTTAACATTTTGAATGAAAAGAAAATGCATTTTATAAAGATATCTGAATTTGGGGCAGTGATGTAATTTTGAAATTTTAGGTGGTGTTCTGTTACATCTAAATGAATGCCTTGCTGTAAGTTACTTAAATATCTGTCCTAGGAAGGTCCCTTCCTTGATGTGATTTGGCTAGACTAATTGAAGAAGCTGTCTGGTGACTCTGGTCTCAGTTCAGCTAGATAGGTGATGTCATGTACAGTGTAATTTAGGTAACAGATGTTCTTAGTCAGAGCTGTCAAGCAGGAAAGGTGAATTAAAGGTCACCTGGTCTGAACTATTGCATTATCTTAGTACAGGGAGTGTTTATAGGGTGTTAGTTCTGTATGAGGGGGGTTAATTTTAACTCGGAGGCATGGTCTTAGACAGCAGGGCGTCTGGGTGTCTTTTTGGACACCCAAACCCTTAAAAAGCACCCTCAGGACACCCAAAAGATTTTGTGAAGAATTTCTTAAAATGTCTTTCTCAAGCATATAATTGGTTTTTTTCATTTCCATATAATCCCCATGACTTTATATAAGGATATTATGCTTTGTTTGGATATATTCATACGTGTTAATGGGTGAAATCTGAGTATATTGTGGTCCACCTTAAACATTTGGACGCCCAAAAATTTTTGCAATTGCCAATTTTGGGCACCCAGTTTCTAAATCCTGGCTAAGACCCTGCTCAGAGGTAAATCTTTCTCATTGGTTCTATTCAAAACTCAAGAAAAATTGATTTGCTAGGATGATATGAAGGCTGGGCAGTAACATTTTAGTGTTCATGCACTCTTTTGAAGGTAAAAGAGTTAATATATCAGCCCAGTAGTTCACAGTAAGTTTATATGAAGGAACTTATACTATGTACTATTAATTATCACTAAAATCAATGAAATTTCACATTTCTAAATAACTCTTTTTTGACCTGTATCTTGGTGCGGAAGAAAGAGAATGTATCCTGATGGGTGTGATGGATCAGCAAGCATACCCTTAATTCTCACTATCCCAGCTGGGTTGCATGCATGCCCAACATTTCACTAGGCCTGGTCTGCTGGCTGTTGACCCATCATGTATATAGCTTTCCCCATGCAGACAGACAGAACAGATATGAGCAGTGGCTGCATGCACTTACTTCAGCAGGGGATCACCAGAGACATGAAGACATGTATGCCTCTGGTACCATACATAGAGTAGGGGTGAGAAAAGATGAAGGGATATGTCAAGTACGCATATAACTCCAGGTATTAAATTAGAGAAACTATTTTATAATTATTATGAACTGCCTCAAATGTCTCATGAGGACACTGTAATGTTCATTGAGTATGATTTGATAGGTAAGATAGGATTGCAATGTTTGCATCGCTATTGTTCCGTAGTTGGTCTAATGAGATTTTTTCCGGATTTGTTTGGATATAACTGCAATAATCACCACCATACTATGATGAGTTAATTGGCTAAAAGTATTATTAGTATTGGGCTTGGCTATTGGAGGAAGGGTACATTCTTAATAGCTCCTCTGAAAGGAGTCGACCACTTAACCCTGAAGAAAAGTTTTCATATCTTCAATCATTGGAGGAAGGATACATTCTTTAGCTCCTCTGAAAGGAGTTAACCACTTAACCCCCAAGAAAAGTTTTCCTATCTTCAATCATTGGAGGAAGGATACATTCTTTAGCTCCTCTGAAAGTCCTGAGTTAACCACTTAACCCCGAAGAAAAGTTTTCCTATCTTCAATCATTGGAGGAAGGATACATTCTTTAGCTCCTCTGAAAGGAGTTAACCACTTTATCCCCGAAGAAAAGTTTTCCTATCTTCAATCATCATCATTGATCTTTCTTAGTATTATATAATTACCCATTGCCTTCCTGTGCATTCAACCATTTTCCAATTTAGTAACTACTCTTTCTAACCTGTCAGGTTACCTAGTTTTAGTCTACTTATTTACTATGTTCAGCCTGTCAACATCTGAATATTATTATGTACAGTCTATATTCATTATGATTCTCACTTGATTTTCACAGGAGATATTTCTGGCATTTGATTTATATGTGATTTTATGTTTAAAATCATTTTTAAACTAAAACATTACTGTTTGAACACTAAAACGCTGATATGTCTTCTCAACTTCTCCTTACATTGCTGTAATGTCTTCTCAACTAATTCTATTGCACTGATTGAAGAAAGAAGCAAGTTCACTCATGTGTGTTTCAGGGATCATCACTCACTGGAGATTGTTATTATAAAATAATTGAGTTGTATAATATCTTTTTAGTCAACAGAAGCAACAACACAAGCATCAGCAGGCACACCTAACAATAATACTGAAATCACATCTAGTAATCAGACTTCCATTGTGGAGGGAACAGTAAATACCTTATTTCAATTGACTTTTTTACTTTCTAGTCAATTTCGCTTAGTTATATATACATGCTTATATTTATATTTATAATAATGCACAGTCACTGCCTAGTCATTGTAGGCTTTTGATTGGCAATTTCCTGTCAGGATTCACTCAGTCTATAGAGTATCCATGCAGATTAAAAATTTCTGGCAGGTACCAATTTAATATTTTGAAAGAAGGCTGACATGTCTTGTATCACTTTGTTGGATCAAGGTGTGTTACAAGTCTTCCAGGTTCACCTATAAGTCCAGGGATTTTTCCTATTGGGTGATGTTTAATTTTTAGGGGCCACAATGATTCAATGTTATGAGCTTTCAGCTTTCATATACTAATGCAGTTTAATTCATATATCCTTTTTATATTGAATTAGAAAAAATTTTCCTACTAAATATATGCTGAGAGTGGTACCCAGTACTATGAGTCATCCTTATTGCAGAATGTAATACCTTGCAAGTGTAAATTCCTTTAAACAAGAAAGGTGCATCCTTTACTTCACATCAAAATAGACACAAACTTTCTTCTAATCATATTTTTATGAATTTAACCCATTCATCCTTACTGTGGTCAAAAGAAGTCTGTAAACTTTTGGTAATATCTTTCTGACTAAAAGCATTTTTGGGGAAATATTTGGAAGGTGAAATGTTATTGGCCTGTGACACATCCAACAAACCCTTCAAATATTTTGCAAATTCCAGAATATTAATGAGATATTTTCAAAAGTATCAGAGTCAAAATATTTTAGGGAAAACAGCACGAATGGATTAAATGATGTATATACATACATTATGCCTGCATTTACCAAATGTTTAAATTCTACTTTTATAACATTGCAATATTTTGTGCATGGCCTTGTAATTGTTTGCATTACTTTTTTTCTGTAACAAATTCAAAAAGATCTGCATTTATTTTTTTTCTATAGTCTTAACTTTTATGTTAAACTTCTCTTTATGATGCAACTACCTGTTTATTCCTCATAAGTCTTGCCACTTTATAACGGGTTTGATCAGGTTAATGTCAAAGGTGTAATCTACCTACAACTACAGGTCTACATTACTGGAGAGGTAATTCTAAGGTTTACAGGCACTTCACGATGAAAGTCATTCCACCAGCGAAAAGACAGAAATAACAACTTTTTGCAAGATTTATGGACTAATATTTGCATATATTTATGGGGAAATGATCACTCTTGTTTGTTTTTTCACACAAAAACTATACATACATATACCAAGGTCTTGATTTCTGCACAATCACCAATACTATAAAGCACAGACACAGCACAGCTAAATAAAGCAATTTACATAATTACAATTTCTTTCACAAGTGACTTTATTCACACATAATATATCACTTTTTCATCACATTTGAATAAGTTAATACAAGTAAATTACTCTCAGTTGGGATAAAATGTCTAATTAATGCACTCGCCTAAGGTTTATTAAGTGCCAGATGTTCTCAACTGCAGTTACAAAATTTCTTCATTTACCTGTTTTATTAAACCAACATCTGAGGAAATGCTTGGTTTTCCAAGCTTTTAGATGGAATTGTACACACAATTTAAGTATTTGATGAATATACCTTTTTGGCTTGGTTATAAATATTTCATTTACATATTTTCTAGGGATTAGTATGTTTAGGGCACCAGAGACATGAATGGGTTAACAAGTCCAATACCCCAGAGTGAGAAACACATTTGTTAGAGAGTATATATCCCTTAGTGACAAGACTGATTTGGGAATCAGTATGTGAATCAGTAAGGGAATTTATTGCTAATGTTTACGCTGTATTTTTTCAGAATACAACTGTTGCAACAGTGAGTTGATATATGTTTAGCCACCGTGTGTTGTCCAGATTTTTCTATGACATAATATTTTTAAAAGATCACTTAACAATTGGAATTATTTCAATGCACCATTACTTTATTGAAAAATCAACAATAAAGATCAAACCTTACTATCACAAGAGTGCAAGACTTGCCATGTTATCTCAAAAGGGAATTCATTGCTAATATTTAAGCTGTATTTTTTCAGAATACAACTGTTGCAACAGTGAGTTGATATATGTTTAGCCACCGTGTGTTTACCATATTTTTCTATGACAAAATATTCAAAAAAGATTACTTAACAATTGAAATTATTTCAATGCACCATTACCATAATTTTGCGTGTATAAGACGCGCCCGTACATAAGACTGATAAGACGCACCCCTTGTGCAGGCCTTTGAAATGATGTATAGACCTTAGCTTTTTGTATAATGCGCACCCCCTTTTAGGAAATATTATGGTCAAATTCCCCATAAATAAGGCTAGAAAGCCATTAAAATGCATTTTAAAATGAGTGAAATGTGACCTCAACGTGACATCAATGCTTATCACCCTCTGTCGGTGCCCGATACCTATTGTCCTTGGCATGATATTGATTGTAATCAGTAAACCCTACCAGGGGGAGGTACAATAATTTCAATTCATAAATGCTGCAGCAAACATCAATGGGGATCGTCTTGGTAGCATTATAATTGTAATTAGGGGCCTGGGGACTCAATGCAAAACACCTTAAATCTCTAGCTTTGTGTAGGGTAAGACGCACCCCTGATTTGAGTGTAGAGATTTGTGTAAAAAAGTAAATCTTATACACGCGAAATTATGGTATTTTATTGCAAAATCAACAATAAAGATCAAACCTCACTATCACAAGAGTGTAAGATTTGCCAAGGTTTCTCAAAAAGGGAATTTATTGCTAATATTTACGCTGTATTTTTTCAGAATACAACTGTTGCAACAGTGAGTTGATATATGTTAAGCCACCGTGTGTTGTCCATATTTTTCTATGACAAATGCACCATTACTTTATTGCAAAATCAACAATAAAGATCAAACCTCACTATCACAAGAGTGCACAGCAATAGCTAAATCAGATGATAGGAATTATATCAATAATAAATGTTTTGCCACCGTGTGTTGTCCAGTTTTTTGCAATGACATATTTTAGAAGAATACAATATTAGTTTTTATTTAAATGCACCAGTGATGTATTGCAAAACTGACAAAAAAGATCATTTGAGTCATATATCTCACTATCACAAGAATGCACCGGTAGCACCTCTATAGCTAAATCAGACATATTTGGATTTTATTATAATACAATCTTGTTCAAGTTTTAAAATACATTTATTGAATTTAATTGTTTCCAGTAGTATAAGTAGTCTGAACTTAGTCACTCTTACAGCATTGATAATTAATAACTAATAGTATCAAAAATCAAAGAAGCTTTCTTAAAATATGTCCTCATATACCCTCAATCCAGCCAAATACTCTCAATGCAGAGTCCTACAGATGTTGGTTGTGCACATGCAAATGCCAACCCTAAACCAGGCAAATAAATCCAAAAGCAAATAAATTATCAATTCTCTAAGTAACTTAGAGTGTGGTTTAGAAGATAAAGGTGTCATTACATAAATATTGTCAATAGTGGCTTTTACGAAAGCACAATTCTATTATCTATTTGAAGAGCTATGGTTTGTAACTAAGAGGTATTGTTTTCAGAAATTGGAAGTTGCATATTTTAAATCCGGCTGCTTGAATCAAACAGCAGCTTAAAGAATATATGTGCCTTATGAAATACTGAATTAACCCATCAGGGCCATCACCATCTTTTCTTTTTTCAAGATGTTCCTTTGTTTGACCGTTTCTTTCTTTGTTTTTCCAGGCCACCACAGCAGCAGCCAACTCAAATGCTACAACAGCGGCACCACAGACCACGACCCCAGTTAGCTATGCCACCTCACTACTTTCCAGTGTTGTAGTAGTCGCTGTAACTTCTATCATCGGTGTCTTTGCTTAAGGTGAGTTCCACAGTTTGTCTTAACCTATGAATATTCCCCTTAAAAATTGTGGTATGGAGGCTCTGATAGACTGATACTATTGAAAATACCCCTAGGAATAAAGTATAAACTGGCAAAACATTTGAAAGAGTATTGTAGGTTGAGACCTGATTAACATTTCTCCTAATATTCTCAAAGATATGCTAAATTTGACTGAAATATATCACCAAATATTGAAGGTTAATTTCCCCCTCCCCCCCCCCCCCCCTCCCACTCCAGCTAGCTTGAAACCTTGGACAATGCTTTAGACTACTTGACTAGAGTGGCCCATTATATCATGTCCTACAGCATGATTGGTACATTCCTTTATTAGGTAGTGATCAAGTGATTGCAATAGTTGCAGGAAGTGAAATGCAAGAATTAGATTTAGAAATCCCATTAACGAGAAATGGGAAATTAGTAATTTATATAAGACAACTAGAAATGAGGTTGACTTTCCCTCTCTGGCATGAGATCTTTGTTGGGTTGTGTTACAATGGCTGAGGTTAGGCCTACGTTTAAGTGTCACACTGCAGATCACCTGAGTTAATAAGTAGACTGAGACATAGGGCAGGCCCCCACAATTATGGCAACAGCTGCCAGTAATTGGTTAATTGCACTATGTACAAGTCAGCACTTGTAACCCGATAGTGTAATCCTGGAGTTTGCGAGGGCCACACCCAATTTCATAAGTGCATATAGCTAAATGTTATATCAGTTAAAGTCTGTGAAATGTATCATATCAATTTCAGCAGGTGATGACTCTGCCCTTCATGGTCTTGCAATAATTGTACTTTTCATTAATCTCTGCCTTAAATTGAGTAATCTTTTGTAATCACAGTCACTGAATTCCAGATTGCAGATCTCACTTTTCAAATTGAAGTTCAGCGTAATCACTTCAGTATGGTCACAGTGCATAATTCACAATTCACACATTGTATCTTGAAGTGACTGTCCAGGACTGCTTGCCCTTGTATCAGGGTATTGTCTGGGCTCACCAACAATGGTGGCAATTCCTGACTTATGATGTTCCATGAATATATCTCCCATATTTTGCACTTGGCAGCATTATAGTATATGGGAAGATCAATAAGTGTTTAGTTTTTTTTCTGAGTCCTCAAGTCAAAAATACCATGTATTTCCTGAATCACATTTAGTTTTGATTTTTTATCTGTACATCTCACTGTGAGTGTCACATGCTTCAATATCATGACAGCCAAAATTCTTAGCATAATTGCCAATTCTGGATGCTCTGTTTCCAGGGTAAGATTGCATCCCGTAGTGACTTGATTTTCCAGGATTTTATGTACATGTTAAAACCCATGCCAGACCAAATGGAATGTCATTTTCCTTGTTCTAGAAAGGATTTTCCATAAAGACATTGCTTTTCGGTAGGGAAGACATCATTTGGGATAAAATAATTGCTCACTCAAACTAGTAAGATAACAATAGATTAAAATTTGAAAGTGATTGAAGTGTTATTGACAACTTCAATTCATGGCTGCATCCTAAGAAAGGAATGTTTTGCTGGGGCCATGCGTGTGATATTTAGGCTGACTGATGGTTTTGAAAGTATTTGAAGTTATAATGAATACAGTACATGTGTCTTTGCCTGCTTGACCTATAGGAGCTGTGGCTATACAGAGGTATATTATACAGAGTGCTGGCAGCAGCTGTTTATCTAGGACAAGTCTTAAGGGCCTGTATGAAATGCCAGGTGATACATATAGGCTACAGCCTGAGCCTGCATGCCTACCAGGCCAGCCAGACACTAGTGGCTTCAAATGATATCAAGATGCATGAAAACCAGAAGAATATGTCTTGACTGTTGTGTTTTATATAAGAAACAGCCCCTGGTGGACATAAAGTGCTCGCATACAAAGATTTCCTGTTGTAAAGAATCAAGTTGCCGAAAATGTGTTGAGTATTCCATGGTTCCATAAAGGGAACCCATTAATGCTCACAGCAGCCAATTTAAAGCAGTCAGAGGATTGTTAAATCTCTCAGCCCAAAGAAGTTGGGAAAATATTTGAAGAAAGATTTGTTCATCAGATCATTATACTGACAAGTCAACTTTTCCTCAAATATTTCATAAAATCATTCTAAATTTGTAAGTTGTCAGAGGTATGAATGATCCAGACAGCAATTTTAAGCATTGCCCTAAAGCATTGCATCATGGGCTTGGCCACTAAAACCAGGGTGCACTCATTCCTAGAGATGTATATGAGCACTTGTGAGGAATGAAAAAGGGGTCAATATATACACTGAATTATGCCTCCCTGTAAGTTTTCCTGAAAGACAGTCTGCTACGGAGGAATAACAAGGTGCAAATCGTACAGCAGGGTCTTGGCCAGCAGGGCGTCTGGGTGTCTTTTTGGACACCCAAACCCTTAAAAAGCACCCCTCAGGACACCCCAAAAGAATTCTGAGGAATTTCTTAAAATGTCAATTTCAAGCCTTTAATTGAGGTTTTTCATATCCATATATTTCCCATGACATTGTATAAGGATATCATGCCTTATTTTGATACTTTATACATG
The DNA here is from genome assembly GCA_963942565.1 of Maea johnstoni. Classification (NCBI taxonomy): domain Eukaryota; kingdom Metazoa; phylum Annelida; class Polychaeta; order Spionida; family Magelonidae; genus Maea; species Maea johnstoni. The sequence continues at coordinate 53,073,176 of OZ012684.1, read as the reverse complement.
TTTATGGTTGAAATCTGAGTATATTGTGGTCCCCCTTAGAAATTTGGGCGCCAAAAAATATTACAATTGCCAATTTTAAGCACCCAGTTTCTAAATCCTGGCTGAGACCCTGTCGTACAGCATTGCTATTGCACAATCTAGCAGGTACCATGTATTGTAGAAACAATTAGCTACGACATAAGACTTTCTCATAAACCTGGTACTGTGAGATGAACACACAATATGCATCCTGGATGAGTACTATTAATATTGTGCTGCTTCACAGCATCCAAAAACAGTATTATTCAGGGGAAATGAGGATTAGTTTTGTCTATCAAAACACACGCTGTGTATGTGTCAGGTAAAGATGTGAGGTGAGTTAAGAATTGCCTTAGTTGCCCCAGCATATGTGAACACTCACCTTGGAGTTTGTTTGCCCTGCATTGCCATTGCCATATATACTGCAAATCAGTATACTATCATTTATTACAAACTTATGTCTCAGTCAAAGTTTTAAAAGCCTTGACTTAAGGGATTGTTTACATTTGTGCTCGGCAAAATTCTCATTTACTAAAGTTGAAATTGCTGATACTTTGGTGTGAAAATGCATCAAAACCTGTCATTTTGAATGTTCATGTAATTATATATAAGCCTTCATTTTATAAAGAAGGAACATGGTGTTTTGTTATGAAAACTTGGGAAGTTAATTTTAATGGAGAACTTTCAATGCCACTACTGAAAACCAGTCTTGAAGTGGCTGGTTAAATTTCTGGGAACTTGTCAAAATCCTAATGTTAGATAGACCTGCGGTTGGGATTTAAGGTTAACTTTTTTTTTGGTTGGTCCAGGGCAGTACTTGTAAATGCCTACCCTTGGGATAGATTTTGGTGAAATTTCTAAATACCACTACTGGATATCTTCTTGGTTTCTTATGGGGAAATTTTCACAATTTAGTACTGTTAGCAAAAGAAAGTGGTTGGGCTCTAGGGTTTGCGATTGCTCCAGTGCAGTATAGTTGTATTGCTCGCCCTGCAGGTGGCCTGCCATAAGTGGGCTTTGTCTTGTGCCATTAATCGATGTGCATTATGGCATGGTAATTGAGTTTCATAGGCACATCATGGCATCTCCATTGGTTAACAAATACAAGCGCGTGTCCCCAATGAGTGCTGGCTATGGCACGTACAGGCTCATCACTGTGAAGCTCAGTTAATGCATGCTGCTACAACATAATTACCCCATACAAATCAACCAAGTTAATCACTGATGCTGGGGTAAACAAATCTCAGATCATTAATCCAAACAATTCATCCACAATAAAGATCCAGGGTTGTTATGAACAATGGCTGAATTTCAAACTGCATTTCACTTAGTACCATAATTCACCCAGTGATTCATATAATACAGGAACAATGGATCAGCCATCCCCTCTTTTTAGAAAACAGGGTGTAAAAAGTTCCATCCAGCCTTTGAAAAAGTGAAACTTAGCAAAGCTTAGTGAGGAGGGAGCACTCTGGGTAATCCTAATAGTGCAAATGGATTACCAGTCAAAGGATTTTTGAATTTTAATCACCAACATTTTGGCCACCATCTGTTATACGCTCTAATTTAACGACTTCAGCAGCAGACGGACACTTCACTGGTCAATTGTCATTTTCAATGGAGCAAAATCTAGGCCAGCATATCATCAAAGCGTAATTTGTTTTCGCAAATACCAGTCGTCTGCTATCTGGGTAATCAATAGTTCATACATTTTGCAAACAGAAGTTGTTTGGATTGGGAGCGGCAGTTCCCACAATGTGAATTAAGTGGGAAGAGCTCTAGGCTCTGGTGCTGCAGGGCTTGCTGGCACTCCAGCTTTTTCTATCCACCTGCTAATTCCCATGTTCCCCAGCGATATTGAACATCAGGAGAGTTGGGTTATTAGCCTCAACCTCGCATATTAATTGACAATTCTGACCCATTTCTCATGAGTGCTCAAATCAGCGGCTGGTGGAATCAGGTGGATGTGCTGTAAATGAACAACAGACAATATAAACTTTTCTCAAGGTAAATGAGTAATTTGATAGCTTATGATAACAATCAATAGTAAAAACATTTAGAACCAACATAATTCAGAGGATTTTTTGTTTAGTTTAGGTTTGGTATCAAGCACAATCACTATTTGTTACAATAAAAAAATTTGTGGCCCTGGCAGTCACCCTTTTTAAAGGAGACAAATTTCATCTTCCCCAATCCCTTTTATTTTCTTACATTGTGATGACACTTGTCATATATTGATCTGTCCAGGGCTTAGTTGTTACATTGTAATATTGAACATTTAATACATTGTTGGATATCTGAAGACTGAATATCTCTTTCATGCACGAAATGCCCATTTCATCTTATAGATATGCAAATGAAATTTACTAATAAAACACTATATAGGAAAATTTAATATGTACAGCAGTTTCGTTTATTGTAATTACAATGCTGCTTTACTGAAATTACTCTTGCAATTTTCAAAATTGTTGCTTATCTATCAAATCCCAAGAGTGCTCAAAGCAAATGTGTGGAAAGTAAAAATTGAACAAATTATTGAGGAATTCATGTATTTATTCTGAATTTAGCCATTCCTGTTATAAATTAAATAAACAATTTTTGTGGTGATACATATCAGTTCTTTTCATCTCTCAATGTTCTTGTTTTTGATGTTCATGATTTGTTTTTGATGTGCGTCTCTTTATTTCTTTCAGATGGCAGTCCAAGATGGCCGACAGCCAGTAAAGGAAGGTGCCACCTGGCAACTTCATCCTCCTCCTCATCATCCTCCTCTTCTTCCTCAACCTGACCTGAAGACCTCATCCGTGCTCTATCCTTCAACTCGGCAAGATTCATCTCCGTCAACTTTCTGACTGAGTAGTGGACTATGTAGTGGATGAACATATTTCTTGTGACGTCATTTGATAATGAAGTTATCAATATAGTTCTGGGAACACTTTAATTATGTAGTTTTAACTATCCAATCTGTTTGAATACTATAATAGAGTTGGCCTCTTCACCCTCTCTGATCCCGGTTGCTATGACTAGTATGCAATGATGTAGATATTTCAAATTTCGCTTTTAGCAAAATATTGTTTTCTGATTAAAGATTTATTTGAATATCACTATGCGAATAGGATAGCTGACGTCGCCATGGAGGGTGAAAGGGTTCTTCGTCAGTGGCCACTATTGTTACTGTATTGTGCATTCCTGCCTATTCTGTTACGACACAGCCGGAGCAAGCAGACGCATGATTAACTCACCGATACAGAGTTAGGATTGTCCACTCCGCTGTACTGTGGGAGATTTGAATATTTTTTCACTCAAGGTTTTTTGTAAGTATTGCAAACTGTCGACAGTCTACAAGTCTGCCTGTACGATGGATCTAGTCTGGTTGCGACATTGCTTTGGTATGGCCTTAGCACGACTTGTAAACTCATTTTTAAGGCACTAAACTATCTGTCCATATTGGAATTAATTGGGAGTCGACAATAAAAGTTTGGATACTAAAAGATAACATTTGTTGTTTGTTTTTTATGCCCTTTCTTTTCCCTGAATTGAAAACCACAACATTCTAGAATAGAATGAGAGACTAATTCCATTTGTATAAAATTGTACCGAAGAAGGTCCCTTTAAACAGGTGGTATATGTCTCCAGTGATCCCTTAATAGGCTGAACATTACATGAAAAGTCTACTTCTCCTCTACCATGTTGGGCATTGTTAGTGAAGCATTTTTCCCCTACATGAATTTACCTAGCATGTGCCAATGTGGCATTTCCAATAGTTCCGTCTCAATTCTATATATATGTTGTAAGATTTCTTCTATTAAAATGCACTAGCAAAATTGTGCCCTAAATATATGTTGTGTAGGGCCAGTGAAATCCAACTTACAGCCTTGGGTTTTTCTTGGAGAGGGTATGTAGGCCTTCATGTATAGTGTTCAGTTGGGAACTTGTAACTGGCCAGTTGTAAACTGGTATTCTTGGGGAAAACCACCACTGGCGACTATCACATGCCCATGCGGCAGCAGCCCTGCCTAAGAACAAAAGTTATCAGGGTCTACCCTATGTAGCGGAGAGGCTTGTCATTAAAACATATTTAGCACTAGTTAGTGGGATTTAAGCCAAGTTTCTTTCAACCAAAATTGTTTACCCAATGATTTTGAAGAAAGGCTAATCACTGAGAACCCGTGACAAATTTCCACTATTGATTTTGCTTTATTTAATTCTCTATTTGTAATGCACCAAGTGGGAAGACCTGGGCAGGCTGTTGACCCATAATTCTACACTGACATCTCCTTCATGAGTGGTGTCTGGATCTATGCTCTAAAGCCTTTTTTGGATATAATTTAGGAACTCTGAAAAAAATTCACAAACCTAATGGAGGGTTGAGATTTAATAAACATTTCTCCTCAAATATTTTTCAAGAAATTCTTCGGTCAGGGAGAGTTCCCTAGAAAAGTCCAGTGTACCAGGCATGACTGTTGCCTTTTCTTAATACATAGTATTCGATCATAACAAATTTTTGATCTAATAATTACAAGGCACGTTGAGGTAGTGTTGAATCAGATGTTTATTTTCCATTGCTCACATTTTAGTTGCCTGATATGATAATTGAACATATGATAATAATTACCAGCCATTTTACAGCAGATGAATTCTGAAAGTAATGAATAGGTCATTAGGATGTCTATTCTTCTTTACATACATACTCATCACCTCATTAATAAATTACTTGAAGGATTTTTCAAGTCCAGTGGGCACTGTATTGCCTTTTACAGTTTTAATGATCCACACTGAAAGCAAATTTTATCCCCTTTTAAAAAAAATCCTTTTATTATGAAGAATATTTTTTATAAAACCTAATTATTACCAGGGGAACTTTTTTATTCCAGCAAGTCTTTGGCAATCAATGTTTTGCGAGGGAATTGAGTGTTAAGTATTAATTATTGAAAGGTTGGGGTTAAGCAATTTCAAAAAGTCAGAAAAGGCTAACATAATTGAAAAATAAACTTGTGGATGTAGAAGTCTTCCCCTGCATCTCAACTGAAATATTGATCACTCAATTTTAAATTTAAAATATAGGTCTGAAACATTTCCAATCCATAACAGAGTAAAGAACTGTACAGTTCTTCAAAAATAATTCATAAAAAATGTTAAATCAACAGGCAATGCTTGAAAACAATTATGGTACTAGGGGCTTGAATGTATTTTATGTTTAAGACTCTTCAATCTCTCAGACCCAACGTCTGAGCATAATAATAGGTTCGAAAAAGGTCAAAATATGTTTATCTTAATCTGATGAGAACATTTTTCACAAATATTTAAATATCTAAGTTCATTAATCTAATTCAATATTTGATTTTATTATAATTATGACAAAATCAAAACCCAGAATCCCCCCCAAAAACTCATTCAAATGTTTTGTGAATGTATTCATTATTCCTTAAGTATTATGAAAAGGACCATTAATAAAGATCATTTTTAAGGGTACCTCTTAGTCATGAAAAGGTTAAGCTTTCTTACCTGTATAACATTTGCAGAATACTGATTCTTCATAACTAAACCAGAGTGCCCAGAGGAAGACGTATGCAACTTTTTCACATGCCTGACTCTCCAAGCCAGATTTGAACCCAGGATTCAAAAGCAAACCATCGTAATTAGTGAAACACACTCACAATAGGTATTAAACACATGATTCTACCTTAAGTATCATTACCATTGGATTACTCATTACCTAGTTGGCATCACTGAGAAATTAGTTCCCTTCGGAATGACATTTTCCACCCTCCACGACCGCGTTCTGACATTTGTCCAGGTTGGAGTTTCCTTGATTGAAGTTCATACTTTATTTGGATTCTGGGCCTGCATGCAATCTGACACTTCTGTGATTTACCATTCTGCCAAGAAAAAGTTGATGTAAAGCGATCAATATTGTCCAATTGAATTTCTAGGACTGCTTTGGCTGCAGGCTGTAATAATGGTGGCGCAATCAGTCGCGGCTCCCCTCAGAATCTTCCACTGATTGACTCGCTCCAATCATGCAAGGAGAGAACAAGCCACGCTTTCCAACCTGACCAGCTGCATCTTTCCCAGCGTCCTCACGTATGCCTGCTCTGCTGCTGCCAGGGCAGGAATGTCTGCCACTGAAGGGTTGAGTGGTCCAGGGTGTTGAAGGTTCTTCCTTCAAATCCTCCATGATTTACCACTATCTAGTCTTGATTTAGCCTGAATATGACACAAAAAGTGATGATAAATGGAATTTAATATCCATAGGAGGAAATGCCTGCTCAATATACAATGCCTTAAAATATGTTAAAGTAATTATAATTTCAGGGTACAAGCTTTGCTGCAATACATTTTGAAGGAGAACTGAATTTGATATTAAAGCTATAATAGAAAAGAATGATGAAAATAATACTAAAAACACTACCTATTTCAATTTTGCAAATTAATGGTTGAGGCATGTTATCATAATCTGATCTTCTTGAGTATGAATTTTACCTGGAACAATATACCTTAACTGACCTTCACCTTTTCACACCTGGAGCGTACACATGACCTAATATGGTACGAAAATATCTTGATCCCTGTTGGTAGTAGTTATTTGACTGAAAGCTATTGGTTAGGATGGGTTATAACAAACCCTCTTCAAATATTTTTCAAATAATACTCAATATGATGATTGATGTTCATTCTGACAAACCATATGTGCAGCACTCCAGATGCAAAAGAGTTAACCCATTAATGCTTAACCCTTCCAATGCTGAGGCTACTTTTGTTCAAAGCACAAGGACGCAAAGATTTTTGAAAATCATCTTAACCCTGTAATGTTGGTATTCATTGGATAGCTCTCACAGAGTACTCTCAGATGAGTGCTTCCCCTCAGAATCTTCCACTGGGTTGGCAGAATCTTCTGCCAGGGTTTCAGTAATTCCTCAGGTATGTTGCATTATTTTGTATAGGCTAAATTAGCCACCAGCAGCATAAGGGTTAAGAGATGACCTCTTGAAATCCTCAATTGAATCTTTGATAATTTAGATATAACTTTGGAATTGAGAATGACTTTACAAAACATTTGAAGGAGAGCTAGCTAGTTCTTGATGGAGTTCTTAACAAAATGTCTCCTTCAAATATCTTTTTAACTTTGCTTGCTTGCAAGATTTCATCAAAATTGTCAGACTGCTTTTGGCCGCGTGAACATTAATGGGTTAATAAAGCAGATATTTTAACTGGAAGGACATGATCATGTAATGGTTCAGGACCAGTCCTATTCAAAGAGTGGTGTGTCAACCAGTGTGAATTTTAATTAAAAAAAAACGGTCGCATGATATGCAGTTACATCAAATCATTAACCCATTCAAACCTGGAACATACACATAGCCTGATGCATGTGGAATATCTCATAACAAACTAATATGAAAGTAAAATATTGCTGATATTTGTTGTCCCTTTAAGTTGACAGGGTTTCAACTTGCCCAGGGGCAAATGCCCCTAAATTTTGTGTGGGCCTTTCAGACTAGGGGCCCAAAATGGTTTGTTATAACCAGAAATCCTGTTTTTGACCACTTATTTTTATCAAAAGATCATGTTGGGCCCCTAGCCTGAAATCTAAGTGCCAGAGCCTGGTTGAGTTAAGCAATCCCTCTTCAAATGTCTTTTATTTAAAATTTTTCTCAATTTTAAAAATTAAGTTTCGAGTTGTAAGACCATATGAATGCTCTCAAGACATGAAAGGATGAATCACTATATGAAAGACCCCGAGTAGCCTCAGAGTAAAGACGCCTGGCTCCAAATGTTGGGGTCATTATTAGCAGGTTGCCCTGGTTGCTATACAAATGTCTGGTGTTCTGAAAGGCTGTCGCTGGTTCTAATGCAACTGGAAGATCCCTTGGGAGAGAAGGAAATCCCTTCCCATTTCCAGATTCTTTTCACATAGGTGTCTAAATCCTGAGTAACAATCATTTAATAACATTTTGTAAACCCATGGAAAATACTTTTGGGGGTAGCATATGTGGTAGCATTAAATGTGAAATAAAATGAAAGGATTTTCTACCAAAATAAGTTAGAATGAATATGATATGAATATGTCATATCAATGAGTTTCGTTTTTGGACAACAAATTATGAAAATGCCAAATACATTTTGATTCCTTATTTTGTCAAGTTATTAGACTAAAATATTTCAACCAGAATAAACCAGTGATGACGCTTAACTCAAAATACAACCTTAATGTACCATTGTAAACTATACCAGTGCCACCAATTACAGGCCCAAAAAGGATTCATTTCATAACTTACCTCACAATTTTAAGTCCTTTATTCTTTAGGCTGCCCAAATTTGAAAGGTGTTAACTATTCATTAGTCTTGTGACTTAATAAGGCTGCACAGCCCACATTTTCATCTGTCAACACTGCCTGGATTTGAATCCTGGTCGAATCGCATGTGAGAAAGTTACAAGTGACTTATGGTTAAGTGGTGGTTTAAATTTGCCAGGACCTCTGGTTTCCTCCACCACTCACAACTTGCTAGACATAACTTAGGTGCCACTTGGAAAAATGGGGATATTATCTTTTAAAAAGAAATTACAAATTCCAATCTCACAATTTTTCTTGGCCTGCCGTCTGGTTGGTGGAAGTCAGCCCCAGGTTCTAAAAGATACCTTGAGTTTGAAATTTTATTTATTGTCACTTTTCTGCTACGTAAAGGCTATATTATGACTTGCCAGTTGTTAACGGAAACTAGTACTCAATCAATACCTTAAACCACTAATTACTCTGAACTTTCTCATGAAAATAGGCAGTGGTTAGAGACAGCAAGCAGTTAGTGGCATTTTACACCTGACAACTTGGCTATAAGGGTAGGCCCCCAAGCTACATGGATTACTCTGAAAATCAACACAAAAACAAAACCATTTTTCTTTTAAAAAATATCAACATTTACCTGCCACCTAAAGAGGTTAAAAAGACTATGATACACAACACAATAATGATGAACTAAAAGTTTATCTACGTTAACTAAATTATAACCATAAACTCTTCAGCAGTTAGTATAAAGAGATTATGGGAATTTGAGGTACATCAAAATAGAGGAA